>JAQGDG010000395.1:0-163642 GCA_029844215.1 Przewalskia tangutica
GCGTTTTTGTGTTGATTCTTGGTCAAGGGTTAGGTAGGATATTTTGGTGGTAGATGGATAAGGTGCACTTGGCGATCTTGGCCTTACACTTGCCTAACACTTGGATGGATCTTGGCCATTGGTTGGCCATTCCGACTATAAATACCCATAAGTTGGAAGAGTTATTTCATCCAAACTTGAGCAATCTATCTAAGTCTCAAAATACTCCTTCCACTTGTTCTTTCGTCCACCACACTCCCCTTTGAGAAGGCCCTCGCCGAAAGTATCCTCCTGTAGTGGTTAGTAGTGGGTACCCACTGCCTAGTTGTCTTCATATAATACCCCCCTTTTTGTGGTATAGAAATACTCTCCAAGTATTGTTATAATGCCCAAATACTTTAGCCAAATACCTTGTAGTACTTTCCAAAGTACCACTTTATCTAAAGTCTTGAAAATACTATTATACTTTCCTTTGCCACTAAACGAAACCTTAGGAAAACCTTCATAGTCGGTTGAAGTGTTTAATGAAGTTGCGTAGAACTTTCTAGGTTGTTGGAGCGGATTGGAGCACTTGAGTAGGAGCTAAACGTTGCTCAGGAGCGACTTTATACTTGGATAATTTTGGGCATCGAGGTAAATACTACTGTCCTTCTAGTGTAATTGGAAATTACATACTGTAGTAGTATAGAAATGAATATAAGATTCATAGAAGAGAATTGAATCGTAATAGAAGGATATTACAGAAAAGACTTGGCAAATCACTTGGAAGAAATAAGTAGAAGTTAAACGTACTTACATGGGAGTGTATATCTGATGGTGATAACCTTTATTGGTTGAATGTTACGCAAGTAGCATGGGCTACTTAGAAGGTGAACGCAAGTTGGGTTATAGCATGAGCGTTTTGCTTATAGTCGATAAATCGTCATGAGGTATGTGATTCTTCCTATACTCTTGAGCATGATATTTTAAAGGAAGATATATATAATGCGGCAATGTCTTTTGACTTAAGCCGAATAATTTATAGTCACGGTGACGTGCGTGTGCTAATTGAACGTAGTTGTGCGCAATGTCTTTTGACTTAAGCACGAAAACTAAGAATCTTGAAGTATTTCAAAGAGTTAAGAAACCATTTTTGAAGGAAGAGTAACACTTGGTTTTAAAAGGTTTTAAAAGAGTTATACTAGCTTTATGTGGAGTTAGGTATAACGTCTTAAGTGAGGTAAAGAAAATGGTTTACTAATTTTAGAAGTTAATAGATTTGATCTTATAAGATAAGAGACTTAACTTAAGTGAATTAATATAAGTTTTGTGTGAAACCTCATTCGTGAGTAATGAGTATGTGGTTTTAAAAGGAATAATGTTTCTTGATTTTGAAAATCGAATGTGTATCGACAAACCACCGCAAAGATTAATAAAGGAAAATGTATTGAATAATGATGTATTAAAACCAGTGAAACCTCCATCCGCATAGAAGCTAAGATGAGACAAAATGATATACATTTTCTAGATCATGGTCGCTAATAAGATTGATTATGAACAAGAATAACCTACTACTATGGCATATGTTACTCAATTGTTTTAAAAGAGATTAAGACATTGAACTATGAAACTTTCTAAAAGAAACTTGCGTGAATTGAAATTAGGCAAACCGAACTTTAGGAAAAGAAAGGGCATTGTGTTGTCTTAAAATGGTTTAAAACATAAAGTGTTATAACAAGATTTATGGGAAGTTGGGTTATAACGACTTTATGAAAACAAAAGAAGGGTTTTATCATTGGTTTTAATGTGGTAACTTGACTTTAAAAAGAGAAGTGTTTTGGTCTAAAAAGAAGGCATGGTATTGCCTTAATTGGTTTTAAAAAGGAAATTATGGAAGTTGTTTTGGTTTACTTAAAGATATAAGTCACACATTTTTATATACTACGGGTATCAGGTGACTTTTATAAAGGAATGAATCTTAAAAGGAATTTAACGTCGTAGTACTTTAGGTTAAATCCGGACTTTGACATAAAATGAAAGTACCTTGAGTTGTGTATAACTTGCCTATGCTTGTTGTTATGAAACTTGACCATGTTACGTGTGATAGCCTTGTTGTGCAAGTCGTGTTCTACTCGACTCTGGGTTCGTGGATGACCGAGAATGTATTTCATTCGACTCTGGTTCATCCGAACGTATTTCACTCGACTACGGTTCATCCGGAATGTATTTCACTCGACTGGGTTCATCCGAATGTATTTCACTCGACTAGGCTCATCCGGAATGTATTTCACTCGACCAGGTTCAGGATGAACCGAATGTATCCACGTTTCTATCTTTGGGTCCATAAGATGGGCGAGACATATTATACGTATCACATGATTTGTACCTAGGCTGCCACGGTGAGGAAGAAGTTCCACGGGCATGAGGATGACTTTGAGGTGTGAGTCCACGACTTGACATAACCCGCTTTTATGTTGTGAGCGTAGTTTGGTTATCATACATGTCTCCTGCTTTATATAGACTATTATGATTTCATTTACGATTTTCTGCTTCACATACTTAGTACTTGTTATCTTGACCTCGCTTGCGTTCATGCCGCAGTGAAGTACACCCATTTATCGATCCGCGTTTAGGATTTCATTTCAGCGTATTGGGAGCTCAGTCCTTCTGAGGCTTATCTTTGGTATGTTACCACCTCGAGTGCGTGGGTCCTCAGACATTCGTGGTATGGCGGGGCCACGTCCGTCATAGTTGTTGTATAAATCTTAGAATGCAGCGCTGTTGTGGCGAGTTGTAAGGATTATGCTTCAAATGTTATATATATATATGTTGAAAGGCAACCGCTTGGTTGGCCTATTTTCTTTTCATCTTAATCCGTATCTATTTTACATGTTTAAGTTTTATTTCATTGGTTTTCTCGATGTTGTATCACTAGGGTGCCCGGTAAGGCACGATCCTGCGGGCGAGTTCGTCGTGACATTGTATCACTAGGGTGCGGTAGGCACGATCCGCGGGCGAGTCGGTCGTGGACAAGTGTATCTCAATAGAAAGATCCCGGAAAAATGGTGTTTTCGTATTAGTCGCACGGCGGAAACTAAAGGAGTTCTTCAACTTTGAAGTTTGAACTTGAAGATAAGTTCATCATGAGCTTCTAAGGGTCGCTTGGAGTGGATTGGAATGTCAAAAAGAGGTGCTAAAGTTGCTAAGGATCGACTTGTAATCTTGGATCATAATTGGGCTAAGTGAGGTATAATCTTCGTCTTACTTTTGTAATTGAAGATGCCATGTTATTATAAGTTAGAAATGATCATGTGATATGTGTTATAAAGTTTGATAAGTGTTATGGAAATTTGGAAGCTCAAATCCGAAAATGACATGTTGAGTCATTTGAAATTGAATTACAATTTGGTCGTTAACTAGAATTGTCGCATGTTACTTACTTGAAGATTGAAGTAGTTATAATCGATTGCGACTTGATATCATGTTATGCTAACAACTTGGATTGAAATGGAAATTGGATAAGAATTGGTGTTTTGTGTCTCAATGTGGCCGTATTGGACTAGTAGATTGTATTAGTTTGATATCGTTTGTGGGGCGGAATTTTACACGTCTAGTAGGCGTGTAATCCCCTATTGATTAACTGCATTGTTGGGCCTTAAATGTGGCATGTTTGGTTATTGAATTCGGCCTTGAAAAAGGTGGCAAAGTAAGTAGAAACAAAGGAGGTGTTGTCCGATTTTCCGTAGAATTTGGTGACCTTACACTTATTATATTCTACGTTTGAAGTAAGGCATTAATAGACGTATTATGGTCATTATAGGTTGACACACTACGTACGGCGAATTGGACTTAGCAAGTGGATTAAACCGAAGATGTATGTGGAACTTTCTTATCTCTTGAGCATGAATAAGTTGTAAATGTATAGTACGGTAGACGTACAAGTTTTTTTCACAATCTAGGTCCATTTGATATCCTTGGCTTATTTTAAGAATGTCCAAGTTGATTGAGTTAGGGAATTAACTCACTTGTTTAAATATTAAGGATATCTTGGTTTTCAAAAGTTAAGAGACTTTAAGTATGTTGAAAGTATTATTGATACTTGTTTTGTTGGAAAGTCTAAGTCTCTTGGTTATAAAGAAGTATGTAAGTTGCTAATGTATAAAGCTAGTATAACGGCTTTATGGGAAGTTGATTATAATAGCTTTATGGAAAGTTAAAAAGAGTGGTTTACTCTAAGTAATTTAAGTATGTTAAATGACTTGAAATAACGAAAGGCAAATTGATTTAAAGGCATTAATTGCTTAATGTTTTAGAATAAAGAATTCATTTGCTTTAGAAGCCCGAAAATGTATTTTTCTAAAAAGGTATTTTGACTTGTCTTAAAATGTAGTTATGACTTGATACTACGGTTATTAGTATCTTGGAAGTTTTATATGAAAAAGAGTCATTTCTTTAAAAGAGTGGAAGTATGTAGTACTTGGGTTAAATTCCCGAAATTTCATAAAAGATATGCTAGTGCCTTAAGTAAACTAAAATGAGAGTGGGTATGAATAAGGCTAATAAGAAGTTAGGAGGATTTCTTAACTTGCTTATTTATTGTATAATAAGCCGGTAGTGTTTATGTTATGTATGATAAGCCGGTAGGGCTTATGTTATGTATGATGGCCGGTTGAGATAGGGTAAGAGTATATCTGGGGGGTAAATTCCCAAGATAGTTATACCACCTTCTCCAGGGTAAGAGTATATCTGAGGGGTAAATCCCCAAGATAGTTATACCACCTGTTTCAGGGTAAGAGTATAGTTGAGGGGTAAATCCCCAAGATAGTTATACCACCTGTTTCCGTGGATTTGCTACCCACGATGCGACGAATACCTCATGCGAGTCCTTATGGGCTTATGCGGGTGAAATAGTCCCATGCGGCGGATCTGACTATGCGAGGAATTCCTGCGGTCCGCACGACTATCTGGTGAAATAGTCCCAGGAGTAGGATTGCTTAATGATACTGCAGACGGATGGTTCTGCTTTGATCGTGAGCTTCCTATATTGTTATGTTGTACGTATACTCCTAGTTACTCTCATTGTTAGTAAGCCACTGTGTACTGTTAATTGAGTTATCATACCTGTCTCCGGTTTTATTATTGACTTATGATTTCATTACGCGATTTCGGCCACATATTTGGTACACGTTGTACATTGACTCTTCCGGAAGTGCGTTCACGTCGCGGTAGAGTACATGTTGCGATCCTCGCCTTAGGATCAACTGTTCACCTGTTGAAGCTCCTTTATTTGGGCTTATCCCCGGTATTGTCGATCATTGTACATTCAGGGTATGGCGGGCCCCGTCACTTGAGTTGTTATTCTTAGAGGTCTGTAGTCACATTTGTGGATTGGGTTGTAAAGAAAAAAAAGTGTACTGTTTTATTGCGTATATTGTACGGAAGGTGGCCTTATCGGCTAGCCTGTTGCTATTTTTATGTTCAAGCATTTTATAAGTTGTGTATGTTCCGCTGCTATTCTCTGATGTATACCGAAAGGGGTGCCCGGGTAGGGCACCAGTCGCAGGCCCGGGGTCGGATCGTGACAAACCTATTCACACATATAAGGCATATGTTGCTTAGTTTAAAAGAGTTTACGTATGAAGTTTTAAGACTATGGACGTCAAATTTTTAAAAGGTTAAGGGACTTTATTTTTCAAGTTATGGGACTTGATTCTTAAAGGAAGAAATGAATTGATTTACAAGTATAGAATACTTGATTTGGAAAGACTTGATTTCTAAAGTTAAGAAGCTTGATATTCTAAGTTAAGAAATTGGTTTTCTTAAAAGTTAAGAGACTTGAAGTATTTTGAAAGCTATGTAATTCGATTTGAAAGTATAAGTCTCTTGGTTATAAAATGAATGAATTTGTCTAAGACATAAAGAGTTATAACGGCTTTATGGGAAGTTGGTTATAACAACTTTATGGAAGATTAAAAGAATGGTTTTCTTCAGTAATGTAAGCAAAGAAATGACTTGAAATAAAGAAGGACAAATTGTTTTAAAGGTACCAATTGCTTAAGGTTTTAAAGAAAGAAGTCACTTGATTTAGAAGCCTAAATGTATTTCTAAAAAGGTATTGTGACATGTCTTGAAAAGTAGATATGACTTGATACTACGGTTGTTAGTATCTTGGAAGTTTTATTTGAAAGAGAATCATTTTAAAGGAGTAGAGGCACGTGAAATGCGTTGGGTTAAATTCTGATTTTATAATGACATGTTAGTGCCTTAAGTAAACAAAAATGAGTGTATATGAACAAGCTAATAAGAAGTTAGGGATTTCTTAACTTGCTTATGTAATGTATGATAAGCCGGTGCTTATGTTATGTATGATAAGTCGGTAGTGCTTATGTTATGTATGATAAGTCAGTAGTGCTTATGTTATGTATGATAAGTCGTAGGGCTTATGTTATGTATGATGCAGGTTGAGTTAGGGTAAGAGTATAAATGAGGTAAACCCCAAGACGTTATACCACCTTCCGCAGGTAAGAGTATAAATGATGGGTAAACCCAGACGTTATACCACCTTCTTCAGGTAAGAGTATAAATGAGGGTAAACCCCCAAGACGTTATACCACCGCTCGTGGATTTGCTACCCATGATGTGAGAATACCTCATGCGAGTCCTTATGGGCTTACGCGGTGAAATAGTCCCACGCGGTACTGACCATGCGAGAATACCATGCGGGTCCACAGACTATGTGTCACGACCGCTCGGGCCGTGTTGTGCCTTACCCGCACCCAAGTAGTCATACATCAGTAATCAGCGGAATATAAAAACAAGACATGAAACAGCTTGTAAAATCGCATACGCTTTATGTGAGAAAATGTCGCCTTTGCATATATATATAAACATGGTTTTGCATTACATCCCAACCGCATAATAGACTACTGACCTCTAAGAAGATAAACAACTATGGCGGGGCGGGCCGCCATACCCTGAATGTACAAAACTATATACAACAACGGAGATCATACCCAACGCCGAGCCTCCGAGAAGATGGAGCTCCCGACACCAAAGCAAAACAATCCTAAGGATGTGGATCTAGCACACCGCTTGTACTTGCGGCATGAACGCGGCCGAAGGATAACAATGTGTACCAAGTATATGAAATAAATCGAAAGTACTTAAATGAAATCAAAGTATTTAAAACCATTTGCAAATACAATCGTTCAATTGCATAGTGCCATATCACAAACAAGAACAATAATAGTAAACCCATGTGTCTTCTAGGCCGCGAATGATCGGGCAAGCGATCGCCCATAGTATCATTATGCGTGCCTAATCACGGACTCCCCGCAGATCCGCATGGGTCACACATGACGACGCGCAGAGGTATTCCTCGTCGGGGGTAGCTAACGGTACCCTCGACTCCGTAGTCCGCATAGTCTCGATAGACGCGTAGTCACGAATCGCGCATGGCATCCGCGTCGGGATAAAACACCCTAATGATCAATCACGAAGTCCCGCGACTCGCGATAGTCACACGGACCGCATAGCCGTATGACCACGCATCAATGGCAAGCCCTCGGTATAACAAGTCAAGGGTATGTGATATAATAACAAGATAACGGTGTTAGCGTTTAACAACGTAAGCACACAAGAATAACATCACAAGACACTAACCCGAGTATCATAACATGTCTACTTATCAAACTATCTTACTATATTTTGCAGAAGTCAATACAAGATTTTCATACACAACCAGTAAAACCGTTCCTTTTATATTTCTTAAGTCTTTATACCTAACTTCACATAAAGCTAGTATAACTCTTAAGCTTTACATTTAAAAATCCAATTACTCTTCTTTTAAAATGATTCATAATTCTTTTGAAATACTTCAAGGTTTTTATTATTCAGGCTTAACTCAAAAGACATTGCCGTATAACTACGTTCAGTTAACACACGTACGTCTACCGTACTATATATATATATATTTTAAAATATCATGCTCAGGAGTATAGGAAGAATCACATACCTTCTCAGAGAATCAGCCTATAATAGTCAAATACGTCTATCAACGCTCTGACTATTCTAAATGATTCTAAGTAGAGGTTCACTATTCTACGGAAAATTGGGCAGCACTTCCCTACCCAAGCTACTCAAGTCTATCGTGAAAACAGTCTATGTAAGTACTTCAATTATTCTTCTTTATACCCTTCTACTGTGATAACAGTTCAATTCTATTCATTAATATTCTTTCCTATCTTATACTCAAGTCTTAACTATTCTTATATGTAATATCCAATTACAATAGAAGGACAAGAGTTTTTACCTCGATAAGCCCAAAATTATCCAAGTTAAATGTCGCTCCTGAGCAAGGTTTAGCTCCTAATTTGTACGCTCAGATAGCTCAAGAACCCTTAGAAGTTTCCAACAACTTCTACTAAAATACTATAAAGGAATGTGGCTAGGGTATTTGGAAGACTACTTTCTAGCAAGGGGTTTCGGCTAGGGCTAGAGGGAAGAGGGTTGTTTCTAAGCTTCACTCGAGGAGGGGAGAGGAGGCTTGGACGAAAAGCTCACAAGGGAGAGGGGAGGATTTTCAAGTCTTGGAGAGTGATTTGTGGATGAAGAAAACCTTCAAGTTAGGGGAGTATTTATAGGCCAACCAATGGCCAACCTGTTATACCCCGTATTTCCAGAGTATGTACGTAAGGACGTACGTACGAAGTTTGAGCCTTAAGTTAGGCATAGGACCGAAAATATTTTTGTGCACAACACCCGATTAGAATCGTTTTTCGACGAAATGTTTTACAGAACTTGCGAAGGGAAAATTCCGGCTATGTCATTTTTAATTTTTGCGGATTTTTCCGAGAGACGAAATGTTTTGGACCAACGAGAGGCTTACACTTGTCACCCAAGTTGGTGGAGTGTCAGGGCGGCAATGGGGGCTTTTGCCTTGGACGAATGGGAGGGTTTTGGGGCCAAAAACATGGGCCATTGTTTGTGGAGTGTTTTGTGGAGTAGGTAGGGTGCACTTGGGCACGTCTTGGCCCTCCACTTGCCCCCCACATGGCTTGATCTTGGCCATAGAACTCCCTATAAATACCCCTTTGAAGACTTCTTCATCCATTCCTAAAATCTCAGTCTTGAAAGCTCTTCCTCCTCGTGTTGTGTTCTCGTCCAAGAACACCCCCTCCCCCTTGAGAAGGCCTTTGGCCGAGAGAACCCCTCCCCTTTGTGAGGCCTTGGCCGAGGGGTACACCCCCCCCCTTTTGGTAGAAAATACTCTCCAAGGATTGTTACTATACCCAAAATACCTTAGCCTTATACCTTGTAGTATTCCAAAGTTACTCATCGAGCAGGAAATACTACCTTATGTCCTTTTGTCTCAAACCAAACCCTAAAATCTTCATAATCGGTTGAAGTATTAAGTAGAAGTTCGTAGAACTTCTAAGGGTTGTTGGAGCGGTTGGAGCGCCCAGAGTAGAGCTAAACGTTGCTCGGGATCGACATTTAAACTTGGATAATTATGGGCTTATCGAGGTAAATATCGTCTCCTTTTGTAATTGAAGTATAAGAATTGAGTATAAGTTATATACAAGGAAAGTGTTATACCCCGTAGTTGCGAGTATGTATGTGAGGACGATGAATATCTGCAGAAATTTTGAAAAGAAAGAAAGATGTGAGTTTTCGCGGAAAAGTTTCCTGTTATTTGTGAAGAAAAGGTTCGTTAATGGGAATTGGATTCCCAGTTTGGTATTTGGACTTCATAGATTATATTAGAATTTTGAGATTTTATTTTGGAAATGGTCACGTGGGCCCACGAGAAATTCTGATTTTGTAGGCCCACTTTGTTTTCGAGATTTTGGCCATTGTGGATATTTTTAAGACGTTTTTGAGGGCCAATAGGAGGTGACACGTGTCACCCCGCCTAGATAATGGCGAATGACATTTGTGCAACACCCGGTTAGAGTCGTTTTTAAATGAAGCGTTTTCGCGTAACTGCGAGAAAATTCGGCTATGTCGTTTTGTATTTTTGCGGATTTTTCCGGCGATTTAAACATTTTGGACCAACGAGAGGGTGACACTTGTCACCTCAGTGGGACGGTAAAGTGAAGCCTGGGGCGAATTGCCTTGTTTTGGCCTTGTTTTTGCAATGTTTTGTGGCTTGTTTTGTGGGTAGGGTCTAGGTGCACTTGGCTTGATCTTGGCCTTACACTTGCCTTACATGGCTTGATCTTGGCCATTGGTTGGCTTTGGTTTTGCTATAAATACCCCTTATGTTGATGAACTCTTCATCCACAAATGAAACCTTCCAAGCCTAAAATCCTCCTCCTCAGTGTTGAGTTCATTCCAACTCATCCCACTCTTTTGAGAGTCTTGCCGAGGGCCTCCTCCCTCCCCCTTTGTGGTGCCTTGGCCGTGGGTACCACTAGCCTAGTTGTTTCGTATAATACCCCTTGTTGTGGTATAGAAATAGTCTCCTAGTATTGTTATAATGCCCAAAATTCCTTAGCCTTGTACCTTGTAGTTTTCCAAAGTTACCTCTATACGTAGAGCCAAAATACTACCTTTTGTCCTTTTAGTCTCAACCAAACAAGGAAATCTTCATAGTTGGTTGAAGTATTTGAGTAGAAGTTGGTTAGAACTTGGGGTTGTTTGGAGGCGCGAGTAGGAGCTAAACCTTGCTCGGGATCGACATTATAACTTGGATAATTATGGGCTTATCGAGGTAATTATCTTGTCCTCTATTGTAAATTGGAATTACATGTTTGTTAGAATATATAGTTGAAGTATACTATATATGGAACTATACTTAGTATTCGCAATGTCTTTTGACTTAAGCACAGAAGAATAAAGCGAATCAGACTGTATTTACATAGGGTGTATTCAGACGAACTTGTGTAGTATTCGGTAGAATTGTACACGTCAGGTTAGGCGTGTAAACCCCCAGTTGGCTTGGTAGCCGGCCTCGATAGAGAGAGATTTACGCTGTTGCGGGGAGTCTTCTTAGAATTTTACGTAGAAAGATAGAAACTTGTGTTTTGGGGTTAATAGATGTTTGTGACCTTTATAGGTGAAAGTACTATGAGTAGCGTATTCTACTCGAGTGGAAAGGGCTAGCAAGGTTGTAGTACTTGGAGCATTTTTCTTATTGTCGATAAATCGTCGCGGTATGTGAACCTCTTCCTATCTTTTCTAGCATGATTGTTGTGAACTATGTAGCGGTGACGTACGTGTGCTAAGTGATTTGGTTGGTTTAAAACATAGCGTGTTATAATAGCTTTATGGGAAGTTAGTTATAACGACCTTATGAGGTGAAAATGGTTTATCATGTTAGAAGTTAAGAGACTTAACTTATTTGTTTTAATGTGGATGTTGTGTGAAACCTCATTCGTGATAATGAGTACTTGGTTTTAAAGGGATAATGTTTCTTGATTTCGAAATCAGAATGTGTATCGGCAGGACATACAAGCGTTAATAAAGGAAAATGTATTGAATAATGATGTGTTGTATTAAAACCATTGAAACCTCCATGCATAGAAGCTAGATGAGACAAAATGATATTACATTTTCTAGATCATGGTCATTGTAATAAGATCGTTATAAACAAGAATAAACTACTCATATGACATATGTTACTCAATTGTTCTAAAAGAATCAAGTGATTAAGTTTGGGAACTATGAAACCATTTGAAAATGAGAAGCTTGAGTAATTCAAACTAGGCAACCGAACTTAGGAAAAGAATGTTGTTACTTGATTTTGAAAAGGAATGTGGGTTAGTCATTCTAATACTACGTTATCGTGACTTTTATAAAAGTAATGGATCTCTTTTAAAAGAACTTAACGATGTAGTACTTGGGGTTAAAACCGACTTTGGCATAAAATGAAAGTACTTTGAGTTGTTGTGAAACTTGCTCATGCTTGTTGTTGTGAAACTTGCCTATCTTGTGATGATAGCCTTTGTTGTGCAAGTGTGGTATTTACGTGTTCTGGCGTCTCGATAGAGGCGGTTGACTTGTCGAGAACTTACTTGGGCGTCTTTGGCGGTGATGGAGAATTCCACGTATGTTTCCATTTTGATTATCGTCTTGTTGTTGATGTCACATGGACATGTACACCGGCGCAATAGGGGCATGCGGCCATGCGGTCGGGTTGATTACCGATATATTGTTATCAGGTTACATGGACACGTCTACAGGTAAATTAGGGGCATGTGGCGTGCGGCGTGGTTGATCACCCAAGATTGTTATACCGTATTTCGGTATATGCGTGGGAATACGTGAAAGTCTTGCCTTAAAGATAAGCCTTGGGCGTTTTATTTTGTACCTGACTCACTAAAAGAATCGTTTTTTCCACAAAGCGTTTCCCACGACTTCGTAGAGTAAATTCGGTATGCCATTTCTTATTTTGCGGATTTTTCCGAGAGGCGAAACATTTTGGACCAGCGGAGGGTGACATGTGTCACCCTGCATTGGAAACAAGTGGGGTGGCTTTGGGCGATTGGGCGTCGAGAGGGTGTTAGCCTTGGCGATTGGGTCTTGTTTAGGCCTTGTTTTGTGCCGTGTTTTGTGGAGTGTTTTGTGGAGTGTTTGTGGAGTAGGAGTTAGGGTGCACTTGGCTTGATCTTGGCCTTACACTTGCCTTGCACTTGTCTTCATCTTGGCCATTGGTTGGCGAGGCTTGAGCTATAAATACCCCCAGAGATGAAGAGTTATTCATCCACAGTTATCTTCCAAGTCTAAAATCCTCTCCTCTCCCTTAAGCTTTTCGTCCAAACACCTCTTCCCTCCTTGTGTTGTATGGTAGAGCCTACCCACTGCCTAGCCGAAATCTACCCACTCCTTGGTAGAAAAGTTGTCTTCTTGTATCGTTATAATGCCCAAAATACCACAGCCCAAATACCTTAGTACTTAGTAGAGGTTGTGAAGAACTTAAGGTTTCCTTGGAGCATACTGACTTAGAGCAAAACCTTGCTCGGTAGCGACTTTTCTAGGATATTATTGGGCTTACAGGTAATAATCCTAACCCTCTTTTGAATTAGAGAATACTTATTGTTATAGTATAAGAATAAGTATAAATATAGAAGTATATCACAGAATAGAATTGAAGTATTAATCACTTAGAAGGGTTTAAAGAAGAATAATCAAGCTGTACTTACATAGAATTTGTTTTCTGATGAACTTATATAGCTCAGGGTAGGAAGTCTTGCCCGACTTAGTAGAATTATGAACCCACTGTTTAGAATGACCTTGAGTAGTCTTTAATAGATATCTGTGACTATTATGAGTGACTCTGCGTATGACATATTGACTTGGCGGTGGTTTTATTTGAGAAGGTATGTGATTCTTCCTAAAGCATGATATTTTACAATATAACTACGGCAATGTCTTTGACTTAAGCTGAATAATACTTACGGCAATGCCTACGCTTAAGCTGAATAATACTTACAGTGATGCCTGGCTTAAGCTGAATAATAAGAAGCGAAAACATTTCAAAAGACTCTTTGAATCATATTACTTGAAGAGAACTAATTGGTTTTAAAGCGAAGCTTAAGAGTTATACTAGCTTTATGGGAAGTAAGTATAACCACTTAAGATTTATAAAAGAAACAAGTTTGCTATGTGTTTATAACGGACTTGTATTGTGAAAAGAATAATAAAGATGGTTTGATAAATAGACATGATATGATGCTATGTGTGTTAGTATCTTGTAACGTTTGTATAGGTGAGTATCCTTGTTGTGCTTATGTTGTTTAAAGATAAGTTGTTATGTTAGTATACTATCACTCGCTCTTGAGATGATCTGGGGTTAAGCGCCCTCGTCTGGGGTAGACTCGGTGATGCAGGACCGTGATTCGAGAATACCTCATGCGGGTCGGGGGCCTATGCGGAGCTACGAGTTCGAGGTTAGTATGCGGGGTTATGCCTCATGCGATGCGTGTGGCCGTGCGGACGTGAGTCGGGGCGATGCAGGAGTAGCTACCACCGATGCGGGGTTATACCTCATGCGGGCCCGTGAGTGGCCTATGCGGACTCAGAGTCGAGTTAGGCTGCGAGAATGATGATGAGGCGAGTGGCCTGTTCGATCATTCGCGGCCTAGACAAGACCTATTCTGATTACTATTGTTGCTCTTGTTTGTGATGTGGCACTACGTGCGGTTTTCCTTGGTTGTTTCACACATATTTGTAAACTGGTTTTAAAATGATATGTTTTCATTTAAGTATTTCTGATTTCGCATACTTAGTACTGTTATGCGACCTCCCGAGGCTGCGTTCATCTGCGGTAAGGGCAGCAGTGCTAGATCCACGTCCTTAGGATCTTTGCGTTGGTGTCGGGAGCTCCGTCTTCTCGGAGGCTCTACTTTTGGGTATGATCTCCTGTATTGTAGATAGTTTTATGCGATCGGGGTATGGCGGGAGCCTGTCCCGCCATAGTTGTTTACTTCCTTAGAAGTGCAGTAGTCTTATTATGCAGTTGGGATGTAGCGCAAAACTTGAGTTATTTATATTATCTTGAAAGGCAAGCTTTTCTTGAGATAAAGCGTGTCTTATTTTATAAAGCTGTTTCTGTCTTGTTTTATATTCATTTGGTTACTCGATGTATGACTACTTAGGTGCCGGTGAGCACGATCACGAACCGGGCAGTCGTGACAAAAGTGGTATCGAGCGATTAATCATCGGAAAGTGTCTGACCGTATCTAGTAAGTCTTGATTATCGGTGTGTTGTGCACCACACCAATGTCGAAGCTATAGGATATTTAGGATTGGTTTCCATTCTTCTCATTACGAGATCGTGCTTTAGAAGTGTGTTATAGGTTGGACCCCTCTAACGTATTCCTTTCTATGTGATTATGCCTCGCGTAAAACCCGGGCCCAGAAGGCAAAGCGGCCAGGAGGCGCTAGCGAGACACCCGAGTCACGAGGCTCGAGCCAGTCTATACGAGGCAGCGAGTTCTATGGCGCCGCCCGGCCAGCCGAACCACGGTACCAGCGCCTCGTCCCGCGGCACAGGCGGAGGTTAGGAAATCTGAGAGATAACCAGCTTTTGGCTAAAGTTGTGGCCCGTCTGAGAGAGATTGGATCGGCGGTTCGATTCAGCTCGGCTCGATCGCGCCCGTGGTACCGGCGAATAGTTTGAGGCTACGAGATTTCTTGAGTTGTAGCCAGGAGTTTTATGGGTGGCGGGAGGATGATCGCGAGTTCATCCGTCAGTTGGAAGGATTTTGAGAGTGATCGGCGTCGGAGGCCGAGTCCGTGATCTTTGGTTCCACATAAATTTGCGTGATACGCGATCGATTGGTTTGATTCATGGGAGTTATCGTGGAAACCTGCGTCCCAGCTTGGGATGAGTTCTCGAGGCTTTCCTCGCTTCTTGCCTCGCGGATGAGGAGGCGCGGTGATAGATTTTTTCTTTGAGGCGAGAGGGGCCTTGTCGGGAGTACAATGTCGAGTTTGATTCTTTGGCTCGATATGTCGGCGTTGGTAGCGAGATATGGAGGATAGGGTGCCGCTATGTCAGGGCTGAAACGACTATATGGCGAAGTCATGTGCGGGGTTTCTCTCGGTAGGGTATGGACATTACCGCGTGCGAGCTCGCGCCCTTGGATGCGAGGCCGAGAAGTCGGCGAGTGGGCCGACGGCGGCGAGAAGAAGGCCGGGGCGGGAGGGTCTTGGTGGTTATCGTGGTGGCGGCCTCGGCGGCGATCTGGGTCGCACCACGGCGGCTCGAGCACTCTGCACCGTCCTCGGCCACGGCCCGAGTTTTGAGGCGGGCCAGGGCGAGCTTGGGCGTCGAGTAGCGAGTGCGGCGATCGGGACCACCCGGTGTGGCGTCACGGGGATCCCATTCGAAGTGTGGTACTACTTATGGATCTTATTCTGATTGTGGCGGCGAGTCGCTGCGGGCTGTCAGGCCGGCGTGGCGGTGGTAGGGCCCGACGCCGGAGTTACGTGGCGCCATCATCTCCTGATTACTCGCCGGGCGGCGGTGCTCGTGGGTCAGGTCGCGGCGAGTCGTGGCTCGGGTCCCGATTCTAGCGGTCCTCGAGCGCGTATATGCTTTGTCGGTAAGCGGGATCGGAGGCCTCGCTGATGTCCACGGTACCTTATCGGTTCAGGTTTGATGTGTATGCTTTGATAGATCCAGGGTTCTACTCTGTCTATATATCTCCCTTGTTGCTAGTAGGATAGGGATAGAGCACGAGTCCATAGACCGCTTCGAGGTAGCTACGCCGATGGGTGATTCGGTGGTAGCTCGGCGGGTATATAGAGCTTGTCTGTGACCATTCTGATCGTCGGACCCTGGCCGAGCTTGATAGAGTTGGAGATGATTGACTTGACGTGATTATGGGGATGGATTGGCTAGCTTCTTGCTATGCCAATGTAGGCTATGAGAGAAAGTAATGCAGTTCCATTTCTGAGGCCGGTTGTTGAGTGGGAGAGCGCAGTATCGCCAGAAGGGTAGGTTTATTTCCTACCTCGAGGCTAGGAAGATGGTGCGAAGGGTATATCTACCATCTAGTTGGGTGTTTGATCACGAGGCTGCGGTACCAGATTTTGATCGATTCCGTAGTCGTGAGTTCCCAGGCGTGTTCCCAGATGACCTCCGGTATCCCTCGAGAGGAGATTGAGTTTTGTATTGACATATTGCGGATACTCGGCCTATTTCCATTCGCCATCTGAGAATGGCACTGCCGAGTTGAGAGTGAAGGATCGGCAGGGATTTGCTAGAGAAGGCTTCATTAGGCCAGTGTTTCTCCACAGAAGCGCGGTATTGTTCGTGAAGAAGAAGGGCGGGGCGCTGCGCATGTGTGTTGATTCTGACGGTGAACAAGGTGACCATTAAACGAATACCCTCCCGGGATTGATGATTTGTTCGACCGATTCTGCGAGTGCGAGATGTTTCTCAAGATTGATCTGCGATCGGGCTATCATCAGTGCGAGTCGAGAGGTGGATGTCCCTAGGGTGCATTCGGACGATGCGGGCATTATGAGTTGGTCATGTCTTTTGGGTTGACGATGCTCGGCGGTATTCATGGATTTGATGAACCGAGTGTTCAAACCATTTTGAACACGTTTGTGATAGTGTTCATTGATGATATCTTGGTTTATTCTCGCTCGAGCGAGGAGCATGCGGGCATTTGAGGCTATCTTGTGATTCTCGAGACCAGCGATTATGCGCCAAGTTTTCCAAATGTGAGTTTTGGTTGACTTGATGGCGTTTCTTGGGCATATTATGGGCTGATGGCATTCGAGTCGATCGGCGAATCGAAGCGATCGAGACTTGGCGAGACCTACTACTCAAGCGAGGTTCGCGATTTTACGGGCCTTGCGAGTTGTGCTCGGTTCGTGGAGAAGTTTGCTTCTATCTACGCACCATTGACTAGGTGACTCGAAGCGGCCAAGTTTGATGGTGATGCTTGTGGCGAGGTTTCGATTCTTTGAAAGAAGAGGCGGCAGCGCCCGTTCTTACTCTTCCGGAGGTCGAATGGTTATGTCGTGTATTGTGATGCGTCGGGCATCGGGTTGGGATGTGTATTGATGCGGCATGGCGGGGTTATAGCATATGCATCAGACGGTGAAGAAACACGAGAGGAACTACCCCGCGTGATTTGGAGTTAGCGGGTGTGATTCGCTTTGAAGATCTGGAGGCACTATTTGTATGGGGTTCACGTGGATATTTATACTGACCACAAGAGCCTCCGGTATATCTTGACCGGAGGAGCTGAACTTACGGCGAGGCGGTGGTTAGAGTTGCTTAAGGATTACGATGTTGATATCTATACCACGGGGAAGGCGATGTTGTGGCGGATGCTCTTAGTCGTAGGTCGATGGGAGCCTATCGGATGTGCGGCTAGAGAGGAGGACATGGTTCGTGATTTGCATCGATTAGCGAGCCTTGGTGTCAGTTTGATTGATCCCGATAGCGGTGGGGTTAGAGTTCGTGAGATTAGAGTCTTCCGTCGTCGAGGAGGTGAAGAGCAGGATTCGAGATCGGCTTTGATTCGATATCGTGATCTGACTCTTACGTGAGGGCAAGGTCGCTTTTGGTAGCACGATGGGGTGCTAAGGTTTGAGAAGCGATGTGTTCGGATGTTTGAGACTTGTGAGTTCTTGGGAAGCACGGCGCGCGTTACTCTATCCGTCGAGTGCGACCAAGATGTACCACGACCTTAGATACGTGTATTGGTGGGATGGCTTGAAGAGGGCGTTGCGAGTTAAGTAGCTCGGTGCGTGTTGTCGGCGGTAAGGTAGAGCACGAGGCACGGTGGTTTATTCTGACGATTGAGATCGACACGGAAGTGGGAGGTAATCAACATGGACTTCATCACGGATTACCTCGCTCGGAGGAGACATGATTCTATATGGGTTATCGTCGGCGGTGTGAAATCAGCCCACTTTCTTCCGTCGGGGCGACTTTTGGTGAGATTATGCGAACTTTACATCAGAGATCGTCGGTGCGTGAGTCCTACTTGATCATATCGCAGAGGAGCCCGGTTCGGCTAACTTACGGAGTCGCTTCGAGAGGTTTAGGGGCGGTGAGCACGAGTCGCATTTCATCCACGAGCAGACGGACGAGCGGCGCACTATCGAACTCTTGAGGATATGCTGCGAGTCTGTGTTATTGACTTCAGTGGTAGTTGGGAGGATCATTTGCCTCTAGTTGAGTTCGCGTATAATAATAGCTACCACTCCAGTATTCAGATGGCGCCTTATGAGGCCTTGTATGGGAGAAGTGCGGTCGCCTATAGGTTGGTTCGATGTGGCGGGCGGCTAGTGGGACGGTTTGATACGGCGGCGATGGATAAGGTGAAACTTATCAAGGCGGCTATTAATGACTCGAGTCGGCGAAGTCGTATGCAGATCATCGTCGTCGACATCTGGAGTTCGCAGTTGATGATTGGGTTTTCCTGAAGGTGTCACCCATGAAGGGTGTGATGAGATTCGGGAAGAAGGGAAGCTTCACCCTAGGTACATTGGGCGTTTAGTTGTCGCAGTGGTAGGCAAGGTTGCTATGAGTTGGATCTGCCGTCCGTCTGGAAGCGGTCATCCGATTTTCACGTATCTATCTTTGAGAGATGTATCGGGGATCCATCTAGGTACACCGATTGGCGATGTCGGTGGCCAGGGGTTATCGTATGAGAGATTCCCATGGCGATAGTCGATCGTCGGGTTAGGCGTCTGCGGACGGGGCGTGGCTTCCGTCAAAGTCTTGTGGCGGAGCGAGCTCGAGAGAGATGACATGGGAAGCCGGGAGGACATGAGGCGGAAGTATCCTCACCTATTCCCATACCTCGAGTAAATTCACTTTCCTACTTGTAAATTTTAGTTATCGTTTACGCCTATGTGTTGCTCTGTGGCGTGTGTGGCGTTTACAATTTAAGCTTCTTGCTAACCGTCTTGGGAAGGAACATTGGGGCGAATGTTTCTAAGGAGGAGAATGTTATACCGTATTTCAGTATATGCGTGGGGAATACGTCGAAAGTCTTGCCTTAAAGATAAGCCTTGGGCGTTTTATTTTGTACACAACTCACTAAAAGAATCGTTTTCCGGCGAAAGCGTTTCCACGACTTTCGTAGAGTAAATTAGGCTATGCCATTTCTTATTTTTGCGGATTTTTCAGAGGCGAAACATTTTGGACCAGCGGGAGGTGACATGTCACCTCGCATTAAACAAGTGGGGTGGCTTTGGGCGATTGGGCGTCCAAAGAGGGTGTTAACCTTGGCGATTGGGTCTGTTTAGGCCTTGTTTTGTGCCATGTTTTGTGGAGTGTTTTGTGGAGTGTTTTGTGGAGTAGGAGTTAGGGTGCACTTGGCTTGATCTTGGCCTTACACTTGCCTTGCACTTGTCTTCATCTTGGCCATTGGTTGGCCAAGGCTTGAGCTATAAATACCCTTAGAGATGAAGAGTTATTCATCCACAAAGTTATCTTCAAGTCTAAAATCCTCTCCTCTCCCTTAAGCTTTTAGTCCAAACACCTCTTCCTCCCCTTGTGTTGTATGGCGAGAGCCTACCCCACTAGCCTGGAAATCTACCCCCTCCTTGGTAGAAAAGTTGTCTTCTTGTATCGTTATAATGCCCAAAATACCCTAGCCCAAATACCTTAGTACTTAGTAGAGGTTGTGAAGAACTTCTAAGGTTTCCTTGGGCATCTGACTTAGAGCAAAACCTTGCTCAGTAGCGACTTTTCTAGGATATTATTGGAGCTTCAGAGGTAATAATCCTAACCCTCTTTTGAATTAGAGAATACTTATTGTTATAGTATAAGAATAAGTATAAATATAGAAGTATATCACGAATAGAATTGAAGTATTAATCACTTAGAAGGGTTTAAAGAAGAATAATCAAATTGTACTTACATAGAATTTGTTTTCTGATGAACTTATATAGCTCACGGGTAGGAAGTCTTTGCCCGACTTCAAGTAGAATTATGAACCCATGTTTAGAATGACCTTGAGTAGTCTTTAATAGATATCTGTGACTATTATGGTGACTCTGCTGCGCGACATATTCGACTTGGCGGTGGTTTTTGAGAAGGTATGTGATTCTTCCTAAAGCATGATATTTTACAATATAACTACGGCAATGTCTTTGACTTAAGCTGAATAATACTTACGGCAATGCCTCACGGCTTAAGCACGAATAATACTTACAATGATGCCTGGCTTAAGCTTTGAATAATAAAGAAGCGAAAACATTTCAAAAGACTCTGAATCATATTAATGAAGAGAACTAATTGGTTTTAAAGCGAAGCTTAAGAGTTATACTAGCTTTATGGGAAGTAAGTATAACCACTTAAGATTTATAAAAGAAACAAGTTTGCCTATGTGTTTATAACGGACTTGTATTGTGAAAAGAATAATAAAATGGTTTGATAAATAGACATGATATGATCTTATGTGTGTTAGTATCTTGTAACGTTTGTATAGGTGAGTATCCTTGTTGTGCTTATGTTGTTTGTTATGTTAGTATACTATCACTCACCTCTTGAGATGATCACAGGGGTTAAGGCCCTCCGATGCGGGGGTAGACTCGGCGATGCAGGACCGTGATTCGAGAATACCTCATGCGGGTCGAGGGCCTATGCGGGCTACGAGTTCGAGTTAGTATGCGGGGTTATGCCTCATGCGATGCATGTGGCCATGCGGACGGCGAGTCGGGGCGATGGAGTAGCTACCCTCGATGCGGGGTTATACCTCATGCGGGCCCGTGTGAGTGGCCTATGCGGACTCGGGAGTCGAGTTAGGCTGCGAGAATGATGATGGGGCGAGTGGCCTGTTTGATCATTCGCGGCCTAGACAAGACCTATTCTGATTACCTATTGTTGCTCTTGTTTGTGATGTGGCACTCGTGCGGTTTTCCTTGGTTGTTTCACACATATTTGTAAACCGGTTTTAAAATGATATGTTTTCATTTAAGTATTTTCTGATTCGCATACTTAGTACTGTTATGCGACCTCCCGAGCTGCGTTCATGCGCGGTAAGAGCGGCGGTGCTAGATCCACATCCTTAGGATCTTTGCGTTGGTGTCGGGAGCTCCATCTTCTCGGAGGCTCTACTTTTTGGGTATGATCTCCATGTATTGTAGATAGTTTTGTCTGATCGGTATGGCGGGGCCACATCGCCATAGTTATTACTTCCAGAAGTGCAGTAGTACTATTATGCAGTTGGGATGTAAGCGCAAAACTTGAGTTATTTATATTATGCGAAAGGCAAGCTTTTCTTGGATAAAGCGTGTCTTATTTTATAAAGCATTTCTGTCTTGTTTTATATTCCGGTTACTCGATGTATGACTACTTAGGTGCCGGTGAGGCACGATCCACGAACCGAGCAGTCGTGACAAGTATATTATTGTTGATGTCACATGGGCGTGTCTGCAGGTAGAATTAGGGGCATGTGGCCATGGGGCATTGGTATTATTGTTGCATCATGGACATGTCTACCGATCACCACGAGTCGGGGCATGCGGCCATGCGAACATGATTGATGTTGTGGGCGTGAGACCCATAGTTATATTTGAGTGATGACTTGAGGCGTGAGTCACATGGACATATTTGCTTTTATGTTGTGAGCGTAGTTTGGTTATCATACATGTCTCACCTTTATATAGACTAGTATGATTTCATTCTGATATTTTCTGATTTCACATACTTGGTACTGTTATCGACCTCGCCGAAGCTGCGTTCATCTGCATGAGTAGAGTACATCGATCGTGGATCCTCGCTCTTAGGATCTCGATTCAGCGTTTTGGGAAGCTCCGTTTCTCCGAGGCTTATCTTTTGGTATGTGTTCCACTGAGTTGTAGGTTCTTGTACATTCGGGGGTATGGCGAGCCACTGTCGTCATAGTTATTGTAAATCTTAGAGTGCAGAAATCTTGTTGTGGGCGGGGTTGTAAAAGGATTAAGCGTTCGTTTGAAAGAGTTGTATTTATTTATGTTATTGGAAGGTAGCAGTTGGGTTGGCTTTGTTTATGTTCATATATCTTGTTTCTTGTTAAAGTTTTATTTTCCGGTTTTCTCGATGATTGTATCACTAGGGTGCGGGATAAGGCACGATGCGGGCCGGGCAGTCGTTACAAAAGTGGTATCAGGCGATTAATCCTCGGAAAGTGTCTGACCGTGTCTAGTAGAGTCTTGATTATCGATGTGTTGTGCACCACATCTATGTCGAGGAGGCTGAGACATTTAGGATTAGTTTCCATTCTTCTCATTACGAGATCGTGCCTTAGAAGTGTGTTGTAAGTTGGACCCTAAAGCGTGTCTCGTTTTTACGATTATGCCTCGCGCGAAACCTTGAGCCACGAAGGGCAAGACAGCCAGGAACCGCTAGTGAGATCTGAGAGAGTGCAGCGCGAGCCCGAGCGATCACGAGTTGTGCTTGAGGCGGGTTTTGTGGCGCCTTGCCCAGCGAGAGGTTAGGCGCAGCAATAGCTGCCGAGACGCGATACACGAGCCTCAGATCCACGATGGCAGAGGAAATGGGTTACAAGAGATGGCCCGATTCTTTGGCGAGTCGTGGCGAATATGAGATAAGTGAATCACGGATTCGATTCAGCGGCTTTGTAGTGCACGAGAAGCGAATAGTTTGAGGCTACGGGACTTTACGAGTTGTAGCCGCGAGTTTTATGGGTGAGGCTGAGGATGATCCGCGAGGAGTTCATTCGGCGATTCTGGATCATGCGGGTGATCAAGGCTTGAGACCGAGTACGTGTCCTTTGGTTCGCATCAGTGCGTGATACCGCGATCGATTGGTTTGATTCATAGGAGCTTTCAGGGAAGCATGCCACTCCGGTATGGGGTGAGTTTTGAGGGCTTTCCTCACGCACTTCTTGCCTCCGCGAGATGATGAGAACGCGGCGACAATTTTGATGCTTAAACGAGCGGCGTGCAGTTCGGGAGTACAATGTGGAGTTCGACTCATTGGCGATGCGTCCCAGCGTTAGTAGCTAGTATGGAGGATCGAGTGCCGATATATTCTGAGGCTCGATGATTACATGTCGAGGCATGTTCGAGAGTAACTCTTGAGGGCATGGACATTGCCGCATGCGACTCGTCTGCAGGATGTGAGGCACGGAAGGTCGGCGGAATGACGAATCGGCGAAGAGGCGAACAACGGTCGTTTGATGACTTTCGAGCGGACCGCCTCGGCGAGATACTAGTTTTGTACCTCCGCCCGGTCAGTGGTCCTCCACGCCCTTGAGTATTCGGGGCGGTCGGGGCTCGAGGTTGAGTTTCGAGGAAGTAAGGGTGTTGGCGGATCGGTCACCCTACCTCGGTGTGGTCGATGTGGTAGCCGCATTTGAATGTCGTAGTGCGAGGAGCTTGTTATTTTTGCGGCGGCGGGGCCATTTTGCGAGCTGTCCGACCAAGGGTATACGGATGTTCGACTCGACCTCGGATCGATGGGTGGTTCGCCGCGCCTACGATTATGCGCCTGCGAGCGGGCCTATGATTAGAGTGGGCGGTAGCCGGGTATATCCTTAACCTCTAGAGTTTTGGTATGCTTGTTATGATGGTCTCATCATTGTGTGCTATGTCACGAATAGCGTTGTGTTAATTGTGAGTTAGGAAAACATGCTTAGTTGGGAGGATACGTATGGGGGCATGGTAAGTGTGAACCTTAGACTATGTCACGACTGAGACCTTAGGGGTAAGGTCGTCTTGAGTTAAAGATTTATTTTATGTTTGACCCTTATCAGAGTAGTGGTATACGTGGGATTTATTTGTGTGATAAGTCCGTGGGTAGTGTGAGATGGAAGTGGTAGCTTTCATGATGTGAGTTAGTAAGATTGTTCCGGATCGGGGAACAAGAGTTTGGCGCGGTTGGGGGTCGGGTTGAGGACCATTTGCGGGTCAACCCGTAACCCGGTTTGGGGTGGGGTCAGTTCTGGGTGGTCCCGCCAGGTGGTAGAGTCACGAGGATGCTAGGCCCAAGTTTGTATGACCATCGTATGAGTTCGTGGGCGCGTTCGACCAGAAGCGGTTCGTAAAGGCGGGAATGGCCTTAAGGAAGTTTGAGGTTAGTAAGATGACCAAGTTTGGAGGTAGTGACTCGGAGATTTTGAGAGCGAGTAATGGTGAAGTATGGTACGTCTTTGGGAGAGTTCGAGTGTTCGAGAAGAGTACAACGAGTTAGGGAGAAGAGAACGTGTGTTAGTTCGTGGCCAGGCGTGGCGTCGGCAACTTGTTAGAAACTTTATCGTTATCCGACTTGAGAAGGAACATTCGGGACGAATGTTTCTAGGAGGAGAATGTTATACCCGTAGTTGCGGGGTATGTATGTGAGGGCGTGCGTGCGAGTGCGAGAAATTTTGAAAAGAAAGAAAGATGTGAGTTTTAAATGGAAAAGTTTCGGTTATTTGTGAAGAAAAAGGTTAGATTAATGGGAATTGGATTCCCAGTTTGGTATTTGGACTTCATAGATTATATTAGAATTTTGAGATTTTATTTTTGGAAATGGTCACGTGGGGCCAGGGAGAAATTTATGGTTTTGTAGGGCCAGCTTTGTTTTGAGATTTTGGCCATTGTGGATATTTTTGGAAGGCGTTTTTGAGGGCGATAGGAGGGTGACACGTGTCACCCGCCTAGGTAATGGCGAATGACATTTGTGCCTGACACGGTTAGAGTCGTTTTTGGCGAAGCGTTTCTGCGTAACTTGCGAGGAAAATTCGGCTATGTCGTTTTGTATTTTTGCGGATTTTTCGGCGGCGAAACATTTTGGACCAGCGAGAGGGTGACACTTGTCACCCTCAGTGGGACAAAGTGAAGCTCAAGTGGGGCGAATTCATGCCTTGTTTTGGCCTTGTTTTGTGCAATGTTTTGTGCAATGTTTTGTGGCTTGTTTTGTGGAGTAGGGTCTAGGGTGCACTTGGCTTGATCTTGGCCTTACACTTGCCTTGCACATGGCTTGATCTTGGCCATTGGTTGGCTTTTGGTTTTGCTATAAATACCCATATGTTGATGAACTCTTGTCCACAAATGAAACCTTCAAGCCTAAAATCCCTCCTCCTCTAGTGTTGAGTTCGTCGACTCATCCCCCTCTTTTGAGAGTCTTGGCCGAGGCCTCCTCACTCCTTTGTGGTGCCTTGGCAGTGGGTACCCCACTGCTTTAGTTGTTTCATTATAATACCGCTTGTTGTGGTATAGAAATACTCCACTGAATATTGTTATAATGCCCAAAATACCTTAGCCTTGTACCTTGTAGTTTTCCAAAGATACCTCTATCGTGAGCAGGAAATACTACCTTTTGTCCTTTTAGTCTCAACCGAAACCCTAAGGAAATCTTCATAGTTGGTTGAAGTATTTGAGTAGAAGTTGGTTAGAACTTCTAAGGGTTGTTTGGAGCGCACGGAGTAGGAGCTAAACCTTGCTCAGGATCGACATTATAACTTGGATAATTATGGGCTTATCGAGGTAATTATCTTGTCCCTCTATTGTAAATTGGAATTACATGTTTGTTAGAATATATAGTTGAAGTATACTATATATGGAACTATACTTAGTATTCGGCAATGTCTTTTGACTTAAGCCTGAAGAATAAAGAACTGAACTGAACTGTATTTACATAGGACTGTATTGCGATGAACTTGTGTAGTATTGCGAGTAGAATTGTACGTCAGGTTAGGCGTGTAAACCCCCACCAGTTGGCTTGGTAGGCCGGCCTCGATAGAGGAGGAGAGATTTCTGTTGTTGTGGGAAGTCTTCTTGAATTTTACGTAGAAAGATAGAAACTTGTGTTTTGGGGTTAATAGATGTTTGTGACCTTTATAGGTGAAAGTACTATGAGTAGCGTATTACTCGAGTGGAAAGGGCTAGCAAGGTTGTAGTACTTGGAGCATTTGCTTATTGTCGATAAATCGTGCGAGGTATGTGAACCTCTTCCTATCTTTTCTAGCATGATTGTTGTGAACTATGTAATGCGGTGAGCGTACGTGTGCTAAGTGATTTGGTTGGTTTAAAACATAGGGTGTTATAATAGCTTTATGGGAAGTTAGTTATAACGACCTTATGAAAGTGAAAATGGTTTCTTGATGTTAGAAGTTAAGAGACTTAACTTATTTGTTTTAATGTGGATGTTGTGTGAAACCTCATTCGTGAGTAATGAGTACTTGGTTTTTAAAGGGATAATGTTTCTTGATTTGGAAATCGAGAATGTGTATCGACAGGACCACTGCGGCGTTAATAAAGGAAAATGTATTGAATAATGATGTGTTGTATTAAAACCGGTAGAAACCTCAAATGCATAGAAGCTAAGATGAGACAAAATTATATTACATTTTCTAGATCATGCTTTGTAATAAGATCGTTATAAACAAGAATAAACTACTCGCATATATGACATATGTTACTCAATTGTTCTAAAAGGAATCAAGTGATCAAGTTTATGAACTATGAAACCATTTGAAAATGAGAAGCTTGAGTAATTGAAACTAGGCAAACTGGAACTTAGGAAAAGAATGTTGTTACTTGATTTTGAAAAAAGAATATGGGTTGGTCATTCTAATACTACGGGTATCGGGTGACTTTGATAATAGTAATGGATCTCTTTTAAAGAATTTAACGTATGTAGTACTTTGGAGTTAAAAACCCGGACTTTGGCATAAAATGAAAGTACTTTGAGTTGTATGAAACTTGCCTATGCTTGTTGTTGTGAAACTTGCCTATGCTTGTTGTTGTGAAACTTGCCTATGCTTGTGATGATAGCCTTTGTTGTGCAAGTGTGGTATTTACGTGTTCTGCGTCTCGATAGAGGCGGTTGACTTATTGAGAACTTACTTGGGCGTCTTTGGCGGTGATGGAAATTCCACGGGTATGTTTCCATTTTGATTCTTATCTTGTTGTTGATGTCACATGGACATGTCTATCACCGTCTGATGTAGGGCATGCGGCCATGCGGTCGGGTTGATTACGATATATTGTTATTGTGGTTACATGGACATGTCTACGCAGTAGAATTCGGGGCATGTGGCCGTGCGGCGGAGTTGATCACGATATATTATTGTTGATGTCACGTGGGCGTGTCTGCAGGTAGAATTCTGGGGGCATGTGGCCATGCGACAGTGTTATTATTGTTGCATCATGGACATGTCTGCACCGATGCAGAATTCCGGGGGCATGCGGCCATGATGCGAACATGATTGATGTTGTGGGCGTGAGACCCATAGTTATATATTGAGTGATGACTTCGAGGGCGTGAGTCACAGTGGACATATTTGCTTTTATGTTGTGAATTGTAGTTTGGTTATCATACATGTCTCACTTTATATAGACTAGTATGATTTCATTCTGATATTTTCTGATTTCACATACTTGGTACTGTTGTCTTGACCTCGCTTGAGGCTGCGTTCATCTGCGAGTAAGTACATCGATGCGTGGATCCTCGCTCTTAGGATCTCGGTTCACGTTTTAGGAAGCTCCGTTTCTCGGAGGCTTATCTTTTAGTATGTGTTCCACTGAGTTGTAGGTTCTTGTACATTCGAGGTATGGCGGGGCCACTGTCCGTCATAGTTATTGTAAATCTTTGAAGTCTGTAATCTTTGTTGTAGGCGGGGTTGTAAAAGGATTAAAGCTATTCGTTTTGAAAGAGTTGTATTTATTTATGTTATTGGAAGGTAACCGTTGGGTTGGCTTTGTTTATGTTCATATATCTTGTTTCTTGTTAAAGTTTTATTTTTCCATTGGTTTTCTCGATGATTGTATCACTAGGGTGCGGGATAAGGCACCGATGCTTGGGCCGGGCAGATCGTTCTGAGAATGTATATAAGAAGAGAATTGAAGCGTAATAGAAGGATATTCTGAAAAGACTTGAGCTGAAATCACATCGGAAGAATGATCTCTGAGTAGTCTAGACTTTGATAGACTTGTATAACCTTTATAGGTTGAATGTTACGCAAGTAGCATGTTACTTGAAAGGTGGACAAGGCTAGCCGGGTTATAGCCGTGGAGCGGTTTGCTAATAGTCGATAATAGTCGCGAGGTATGTGATTCTTCCTATACTCTTGAGCATGATATTTTAATGTATATATATAGTACGGTAGACGTATGTGTGTTAACTGAATAATAATTACGGCAATGTCTTTTGACTTAAGCCTGAATAATAATTACGGCAATGTCTTTTGACTTAAGCCTGAATAATCTTGAAGTATTTCAAAAGAATACTGAATCATTTTTAACAGAAGAGTAACACTTGGTTTTAAAAGCTTAAGAGTTATACTAGCTTTATGGGAAGTTAGGTATAACTACTTAAGAGAAGTAAAAGGAATGGTTTACTGATTTTAGAAGTTAAGAGACTTGATCTTAAAAGATAAGAGACTTGACTTAATTATATTAATGTGAATTTTTGTTAAAAAGTGTGAAACCTCATTCGTGAGTACTGAGTATTTTGGTTTTCAAAAGGAATGATGTTTTACTGATTTCGGAAATCAGAATAAGTGTCGAACAAACCACAGCAGCATTAATAAAGGGAAATGTATTGACTAATCAAGTATTATTAAAACCAGTAGAAACCTCCATCTACATAGAAGCTAAGATGAGACAAAATGATATTACATTCCCTAGATCATGGCTGCTGTTATAAGATTGTTATAAACAAGAATAACCTACTCACATATAAGGTATATGTTTCTCAAATTGTTTTAAAGAAGAATTACATCATTAAGTGATTAAAACTATGAACTACGAAACCTTTCGAATATGAGAAACTTGAGCATTTGAAATTAGGCAAACTTGAACGTTTGGAAAATAATGTGGTTACTTGATTTTACAAAAGGAAGTGTTTGGGTTTACTTAAAAAAAGATAGTCACTCTATTTTTATACTACGGGTATTGTGTGACTTTTGTGAAAGAAACGGATCTTTTAAAGGAGTTAATGTATGAAGTACTTTGGGGATAAAACCCGATCTTGTTAATCATATAGTAGAAAGTACCTTGTGTGAATAACTTTATTGTGTTGGTTTGTGATAGTCTTGTAATACTTTCTTGTTGATTTGATAAGTAATCATGCTAGGATGCTACGTGTGTTAGTATCTTGTGATGATTGTGTAAAGGGATTTCCCTTGATTGCGCTAAAGTTGTTTAACGATCAGCCGTTATGTTGGTATTGTACCACTCACCTTGACTTGATCCCGGAGGTTAAGCTGCCATCCGATGCGGGGTAGTCTCGGTGATGCAGGACCATGATTCGAGAATACCTCATGCGGGTCCAGGGGACCTATGCGGAGCTACGAAAGTTCCAGGTTAGTGTGCGGCCTATATGGTCATGCGGTCTATGTTGCCATGCGGACTGCGAGTCCAGGCGGATGCCGGGGAGTAGCTACCCTCGATGCGGGGAATACCTCATGCGGGCCATTGGAGTGGCCTATGCGGAGCTGCGGGAAGTTCCAGGGCTAGACGCGCACATTAGATCTGCGGTCAGTGGCGGCTTTGATCATGTGGTCTGCACAGATCTCGTAATCTGATTTATGACCTTGTTTATCTTGTAGGTTTTAGTAGTGGCTATGCCTTCGTACTTACCGTACGGTTTTATGATGACACCGGTGGGACCTGGTGTTCATGTGTATTTCTTGGTGCTTTTATATCATAGACTGCCGGCAGTGAGGAAGGTATTCCACGGGCATAATTGATGTTGTGGGCGTGAGACTCATTGTTATATTTGAGTGATGACTTTGAGGGCGTGAGTCACGACTTGACATATTTGCTTATTGTGAGCGTAGTTTGGTTATCATACATGTCTCTGCTTTATATAGACTACTATGATTTCATTTACGATATTTTGATTTCACATACTTGGTACTGTTGTCTTGACCTCCTCGAAGCTGCGTTCATCTGCGCGAGTTGAAGTACACGATCGTTGATCTAGCTCTCGAGTCCACGATTCAGCGTTTGGGAAGCTCCGTTTCTCGGAGGCTTATCGATGGTATAGTCGTATCACGATGGTGCTACATTCGAGGTATGGCGGGGCCACTGTCCGCCATTGTTGTCATGTCACTCTTAAGTGCATGTAATGCTTGTTGTGGCGGAAGCGTAAAAAAGGGTTATGCTTATTCTAGTTGATATTTATATATGCCATGAAGACAACATTCTCAGTTATTGTTTCATACTTCATGTCATTTCGTGTTATTGTTTTATATTCCGATTACTCGATGTTGTATCACTAGGGTGCCGGGTAGGCACGATCCGGGCGGGTTTGGGTCGTGACACAACCAATGGCAGATGAATCAAGTGCTATGCAAGTGTAGGGTGAGGATTTAGGCATGTGTCCTTATCCATTTACTACACAAAATATCCTACCAACTCCTTGACAAAACAAGCCACAAAATCGTCTAATGGGCGCCTCAAATCCGCCAACTAGAGGGTGACAAGTGTCGCCCTCTCGTTGATCCAAAATGTTCGTCTCTCGGAAAAATCCATAAAAATTAGAAATGACATAGCCGTAATTTACCTACGCGAGTTTTGTAAAGCGTTTCGTCGGAAAACCATTCGTTTTGTGTGTTGTGCCCAATTTTCGCCCTTAATGCCTACTTAGGCTAAACTTTTTATCGTGCGCCCTCACGTACATACTGCGAAATACGAGGGTATAACATTCGTCCGAATGTTCCTTCCCAAAACGATTAACGGTAAAGCTTAAGCAGTTTGCAAATGCTATATCGGCCTGAAAACAACACTTAAGCATATATGACAATGAAAATTTACAAGTAGGAAAGTGAGTTACACGGAGGTGTGGGGAATAGGTGAGATACTTACGCCTCGTGTCTCGCCGACTTCCCACGTCATCTCCTCCACGAGCTCGTTCCGCGCAAGACTTTGGCGGAAGCCGCGTCCTTGGTCATGACGCCTAACGGCGATCGATTATCGCGATGGGAATCTCCTCATCGATAACCCCCGATCACACATAAATCGTCAATCGGATGCACTCTAGATGGATCCGATACATCTCCTCGGCATAGAAACATGAAACAGGATGCCTTGCCTCGGATCGGACGGCAGATCCAACTCATGCAACCTTGCCTCCTGCGGACAATCGTCACGACCCGATGTACGCTTGGTGAGTTTCCCTTTCTTCCGAATCTCATCACACCGCCATGGGTGACACCTTGAGAAAACCCAATCATCAACCTCGAACTCCGGATCGGCGGCGATAATCTGCGTCGACTTACATCGACTCGGTATGGCAACGCTCTGGATAAGCCGCGCTTATCCGGCACTGCTTCGCCGTCTGGTCCCACTTCGCACCTCGCCCACGTCAAACCGACTATCGGCGATCTGCACTTCCTCCCATACAAGGCCTCGTAAAGGCGCCATCCGAATCTTTGGGTGGTAGCTATTATTATATGCAAACTCAACTGAGGCAAATGATCCTCCGGTACCACGGAAGTCGATAAGCGAGCTCGCGACATATCCTCGATAGTGCGGATAGTGCGCTCGGCTGTCCGTGCATGCGTGGATGGAATGCGATGCTCGAGCTCACTGCGTCCCAAACCATACGGAAGGACCTCGAAGTTAGTAAATGGGGCTCCTGCATGCGATATGATCGAAATAGGGACTCCGTGTACGGCGATCTCTTGGATGTAAAGTGCGGCATAATCCTTAGCGAAAAAGTAAATCTGTCGGGAAGAAAGTGGGCTGATTTAAATCGACTATCGGCGATAAGCTATTACACCAGTAAGTTCAGGACATGTAAAAGAGAGATATGCGTGAAACAAGACTTGGAAATTGATACGAAAGGAAGAATTGTTTTCAGCGGAAAATCTTAGGACGTCGGTAAGGAAAAATGTTCGTTATTGAGAATTGGGTTCTCAAAGGCATTATTTGAAAAGTATGGAACTTATTAATATTATGGAAATTTATTTTTCTGGATTTGGTCACGTGGGGCCCACAGAAATTTTACATTTTGTGGGGCCACGAGGTTCTGAATTTTATGGACGAATGAGAGGGCTACCGTGGCACCCCTCGTGTGGTCTTGGACAAAAATGCAAGGGGTAGAATGGTCATTTGACCTATGTAGATGATAAGTCTTGCAAGCTTGACATATTTGACCAGTCGACTTGTCCACGTGGGCTCGATCCTTGTGATATTCATCCTAGCCTCGCATTTGTTGATATCTAAGCCTTCGATGTGTTTTATATTCACTAACTAGTGCAAGACTAGTTCATTCAACACTTAGAAAAATTGAGAGAGAGCTTGTGTGTGCCCTATTGCTCTCGGGTTTGCTAAAAAAGAAAGGAGAAATTTTGTGATTTTGATCCATTAGCCACAGACTTAAACCCAATGTCCCTAAGAGTGTTGTAAGGATATCTCAATAGAAAGATTTGGAAAAAGCGCATTTTTACGTTAGTCATGGCGGAAACTAATGAAGTTCTTGACTTTGAAGTTGGAACTTGAAGGTGGGTTCTTCATAGGCCTCTACAGGAGTGCTTGGGCGGATTGGAACCTAAGGAAAGGAGCTAAAATTTGCTAAGGAAGCGACTTTGAGTCTTGAATTTTTAAGGGCTTATAAAGGTATAATCTTGTCGTTTTAGTAGTTATGATTGCTTATTGATTGTAGCTATGGATATTAGCAAGCATGAGTTATATATTATGTTGTTGGATTAGTGTATTGGCTATTGGAACCTAATCAAATCTAGCATGTTTAGCTTTAAGATTTCACTTAGTCGATTATTCGTTTAAGTAAGTCGCATGTTGTGTAGGAAGGAAATTGTAGTTGTTGAAGTTATTATGACTAAATAACATGTTGACCTTAGAACTTGGAATTAGGAAAGGATTGGAAAAGACGTAGTGTTATTGGTTATATGTTGGCCGGGAATGGCTAGTGAAGTATTAAACTATTTGGTTTGAATTGTGGGGCGGAATTTTACACGTATTGTAAGGCGTGTAATCCCCTTTGTTTGGTTGTTGTTTGGAGCCTTAAATGTGGCTTGTTGGTTATTGTATTCGGCCTTGAAAAAGGTGGCAAAGTGAGTAGAAACAAAGGAAGTCTTTGCCCGATTTTCCGTGGAATTAAGTCGTATACTTAGTATTATTCTCGTTAGAGACTAGAAGTTGATAGTCTTGTTGTGACCATTATAGGTTGACAACCTAAATGCAGCGTATTCGGCAAGCTTGTGGATTTAGCCAAAAGGTATGTGAACTATCTCTCTTACAGCGTGATTCCTTAGAATAAAGAAAGTAAGTTTTACTCCTTAAATGATCCATACCTTGGTTGTACTTGGATTGCCTAGAATAGAATATGTTCTATGTACTTCCTTGATTGTACTTTGATGTTTAGATTGTAAGTTGTATAATCCATTTTCTTGATGACGTTTGGATTCTTAAAAGTGAAGGTATGTTACTTAAAATACATGGAGTCTTAAAAAGGACGTGGTTTCCAAATCTTTTGGCTAGTGCCTTAATTCTAAAACCTCAAGGTCATTATAATGACTTTAGGAAGTCAAGGAGTGATTTACTTATTTGATTTAAAGAGGAGAAATGACATGTTTTAAGAGAAGTAACTTGTGTTAAGGGTGAAGTTACTTGAGGTTTAAAAGGTAGAAAACTTGTTTTCTAACTATTAAGAGACTTGGAGTATTTTGAAAGTTAAGAACTTGATTTGTAAGTATGTGATACTTGGTTTTAATAGTATAAGTCTCTTGGTTATAAAAGGAATGGATATGTCTAAAACCATAAAGGGTTATAACGGCTTTATGGGAAGTTGGTTATAACGTCTTTAAGGAAGGTTTAGAAATTTGTCTATTTTGATTAAAGGGCATAAGTTGCCTAGATTGTGAAAATTTGAAGTTACTTGATTTGAAGCCTTGAAATGAGTTTTCTAGCGATGTAGTAACTTACTTTGAAAAATAGACATGCCTTGATACTACGGTGTTAGTATCTTGGGATTTTACATAAAGAGTCTTTTGAAAGAATATGCGTCGTAGTACTTTGGCTTGTTAAAGAGAATTATTCTATGTATGCCTTGATTAGTACTTTGGCTTGATAAATTGAGGATTTGTCTAAGTGTGCCTTGATAAGTACTTTGGCTTGTTAAAGAGAATTATTCTATTTATGCCTTGATTATTACTTTGGCTTTATAAATTGAGGATATGTCTCAGTGTGACGTGATAAGTACTTTGGCTTGTTAAAAGAGAATTATTCTATGTATGCCTTGATTATTACTTTGGCTTGATAAATTGAGTATTTGTCTAAGTGTGCCTTTATAAGTACTTTGGGTTGTTAATTGAGAATTGCCTATGTGTGCTGGAAATATCCGGTTGTGTGCTATTGGAATATCAGTCATTTCGGGGTCATTCCCCGGGTTTGTGGCATTGCGTAATTCCGTGGATTTGCTACCACGATCACGAGAATACCTCGTGCGAGTCAGTAGGGCTTATGCGGGTGAAATAGTCCCGTGCGAGCGGGTCCGATATGCGGGAATACCTCATGCGAGTCGTAAGGGCTTATGCGGGTGAAATAGTCCTATCACGAGAATACCTTATGCGGGTCGAAAGGGCTTATGCGGGTGAAATAGTCCCGTGCGGCGGGTCCGACTATCACGAGAATACCTCGCGAGTCCAGCGCGACCTATGCGGGTGAAATAGTCCCGAGGAATAGGATTGCTAAATATCTGCGGGCGGATGGTCTGCTTGATCATGAAGCTTCTATTTTATATTGTAAGGATACTCTGTTTACTCTCATTGTAGTAAGGCACAAGGTGTTGTATTTTGAGTATCATATATGTCCCGGTTGATTGTGTTACCCTATGGTCATGCTTTTACGATGTGGGATTAGGGCATGAGACCACGAGGCATTTAGGACACGAGGTGGGACTTGGTGTTCATGTATCCTTATTTGGTGTTATTACATCATGGGCTGGCGATGAGGAAGGATTCCACGGGCGTGATTGATATTATGGCGTGAGACCCGTAGTTATATTTGAGTAGTGACTTTGAGGGCTGCGTCACGACTTGATATATTTGCTTATGTGTTATGTCTTGTAGGTTGGCTATCAGACGTGTCTCTGTTTTGTTTAGGCGTTATGATTTCATTCTGATGCTACATTCACATACTTGATGCGTTCTTCGTCTTGACCTCCTTGAGGCTGCGTTAATCTTGCCCAGTGTAGGTGCGCTGTTTGGTGATCGGCAGTGTAGGATCACCTTTCGGGGTTTTGGATAGCTCCTCTGTCGAGAGTTTATCTTTTGGTATATATCTTTGATACATGCTTTATGATTTTAGATGCAATGGGGCCTTGTCGTCATATTTGATTTAACTCCTAAGTGCATGTATTCATATGTGGGATTGGACTGCATTATGCGATGTCGTGTCTTTTATTATGTATATTATATGGCGGCCTTGTCGGTTTGCCTTGCGTATGCGGTTGCTTTAAAAGAAAAAAAAAAATGAGGTGTTATTTAATTTCGCGATTTACTTAGTTGTTAAGGTAGAAGGGTGCCCGGGTAGGGCTGATCCGCAGCTTGGGGTTGGGGTGTGACAATAACCCAAATAGAATCATGTTTCCTCGGTGCGAGGTAACACGTGATAAAGTCCATGTTGATTACCTCCAGCTTCCGGTCGGGATCTCTGTCGTCTGCAATAATCCACGGGCCTGCGGTGCTCTATCTTCACTGCGACCACGGGCCTTTGAGCTACAAACTGTGACGTCCTGCTTGAGCCGTCCCGCGTCGTAGATCTAAGGTCGTGGTACATCTTGAGTCGACCGGATGGATGAAATGCTTGTATTTGTGTGCTTCCCGAACCTGCGCCAAAGTCACGAAATATACGGAATACACAACCTGCCCTCGAACCTTAGCACCCGTGGTGCTACCTCAAAGACCGCTTCCGCTGCGAAGAGCGGTATCGCGTGCGAATCAGCGGGATCCTCGAACTGTTGCCTCTTCCTCGCCGATGATGGAAGACTCGGCAACCTCTCGAACTTCGAACCCGCTGCTATCGAGAATCAATCAAGCGGACACGAGGCTCGCTGGCGATGCAAATCGCGAACCATGCCCCTCTCTGCGCTGCGTCGATGAGCTACCCGTCGACCTCGACTAAGGGCATACGCCTGGCGTTGGCCTTCCCGGGTGAGTACGGGATATCGGCGTCATAATCCTTAAGCAACTCTATCCGCGTCTGCAGCCGTAAGTTCGGCTCCTGCGGTGAAGATAGGCGGAGGATCTTGTGAGTACGTATAAATATCACATGAACCCATTACAAATAGTGCCTCGGATCTTGGCGTGAATCACGCGCGACTCGAATCATGGGTGGGGTAGTTCTCTCGTGTTTCTTAAGTTGTCGGGATGCATCGCTATAACCTTGCCTTCTTTGCGTCAACACATCGACCGATGCACGGCGTCACGATACCACGACATGGCGTCTGGACCTGCGGAAGAGTAAAGCGAAGCGATCGTCGATCTCTCGCCGATGGCGGAAACCACGCTCTGACATCGATCGGCGAAACTTAGCCACGAGTCGGCGAGTCAATGGTGCGAAGATAGAAGCAAACTTCTCCACGAACGCGATAATAACTGCGAGGCCCGAGCTGCGAACCTCTGCCGGAGTAGTAGGTCTAGGCCAAGTCTGCGCCTCGATCTTGGCGTATCCACCAGAATACCATCGGCCCGACAATATGCCGATAAAAGCCACGAAGCTAACGAAAACTCACATTTGGAAAACTTGGCGTATAAGTTGGTCTGGAGAAGCGTCGACCACGATCGCCGAATGCTCGCGTGCTCTGCTCTGAGCGAGAATAAACCAAGATGTCATCAATGAACACTATCACAAACGTGTCCAAAAATGGCTTGAACACTCGGTTCATCAAATCCATAAATACCTGTTATACCCCGTATTTCCAGAGTATGTACGTGAGCGCGTACGTATTATAATTTGAGCCTTAAAGTAAGCTAGTTTCGAAATTTTACACAACCCCCGATTAGAGTCGTTTTAGGCGAAAGCGTTTCCACGACTTTCGTAGGGAAAATTCGGCTATGTCATTTTTAATTTTTGCGGATTTTTAGAGAGGCGTAACATTTTGGACCAGCGAGAGGGTGACACTTGTCACCGCCGAGTGCATGTTGAGACGGACGAAATGGGCAAGGATTAGCACGTTTTTGTGTTGAATTGTGGTCAAGGGTTAGGTAGGATATTTTTGTAGATGGATAAGGTTGCACGTGGCTTAATCTTGGCCTTACACTTGCTATGCACTTGTCTTCATCTTGGCCGTTGGTTGGCGCTTCACGACCTATAAATACCCCTTGGTTGATGAACTTTCTTCATCAAAACTTGAGCAATCTACCTAAGTCACAAAATACTCCCTCCTCTTACTTACTTTGTCAGCCACACTACCCCCATAGAAGCCTTGGCGAGAGGTCTACCACTGCTAGTTGTTTCGTATAATACCCCTTGTTGTGGTATAGAAATACTCTCTAGTATTGTTGTTATGTCCAAATACCTTGGCCCAAATACCTTGTAGTATTCCCGAGTTACACATACAAGCCGGAAAATACCATTATACTTTCCCTCGATCACTCAAAGCGAAACCACTAAGTAAATCTTCACCCGTAGTTGAAGTTATAAGTAGAAGTTAGTTAGAACTTCTAAGGGTTGTTTGGAGGCGGTCGGGCGCTCGGAGTAGGAGCTAAACCTTGCTCGGGATCGACATTTAAACTCGGATAATTTTGGGCTTATCGAGGTAAACATTCTTGACCTTACATTTGTAATTGGAAATTACATGTTGTTGGATTATATAGTTGAAGTATACTATATATAGAACTGAACATAGTTGTGCGGCAATGTCTTTTGACTTAAGCTGAATAATACTTACGGCAATGTCTTGCGACTTAAGCCTGAATTTAAATAAGAGAACTGAACTGTAATTACATAGGACTGTATTACGGTAGACTTGTGTAGTATTCTGTGAGTAGAATTGTACACGTCCAGTTAGACGTGCAAACCCCCCCTGGTTGGCTTGGTAGCCGGCCTCGATAAAGGAGGAGATTATTTGTTGCGGGGAGGTCTTTGCGAATTTTACGTAGAAAGATGGAAACTTGTGTTTAAGAGTTAATAGGCGTTTGTGGCCTTTATAGGTGAAAGTACTAAGAGTAGCGTATTACACTCGAGGAGTGGAAAGGGCTAGCAAGGTTGTAGTACTTGGAGCTTTTTGCTTATTGTCGATAATCGTCGCGAGGTATGTGAACCTCTTCTATCTGTTCTAGCATGATATGTGTATAACTATGTGATGCGGTAGGCGTACATGTGCTTAATGTATTTGATTGGTTTGAAACATAAAGTGTTATAACGGCTTTGTGGGAAGTTGGTTATAATGACTTTATGTAGGTAAGAAAATGCTTTGTGGTTTCAAAGATGGCGAATTGACTTATAAGCGACTTGATGTGTGATAATAAAGAACTTGGCGTATTTTAAAATAATCATTTTGAAAGAAGAAAAATACTTGGTTTTGAAAACATAAGAGTTATACTAGCTTTATGGGAAGTTAGGTATAACGTCTTATGAAAGGTAAAGAACATGGTTTACTGATATTTAGAAGATAAGAGACTTGACTTAATATGAATGTTTGTGTGAAAACTCATTCGTGAGTAATGAGTACTTGGTTTTAAAAGGAATCTTGTTTCTTGATTTGAAATCGGAATGTGTATCGACAAACCAACTGCGGCGTTAATAAAGGAAAATGTGTTGAATAAATGAAGTGTTATATTAAAACCAGTAGAAACCTCCATCTGCATAGAAGCTAAGATGAGACAAAATGATATTACATTCCTAGATCATGGCTGCTTAATAAGATTGATTATAAACAAGAATAACCTACTCCCATATAAAGACATATGTTTCTCAAAACGTTTAAAGGAGAATTAGGTTTTAAAGGATTAAAACTATGAACTACGAAACCTATTCTAAAATGAGAAACTTGGCATTTGAAATTAGGCAAACTTGGGCGTTTGGAAAACAATGTCGTTACTTGATTTCACTGGATAAGTGTTTTGATTTACTTGAAAAGATAATCACTCTATTTTCATATACTACGGGTATTGTGTGACTTTTGTGAAAATGCGTATCTTTTAAAAGGTAATGTATGAAGTACTTTGGGGATAGAAACGAACATATTGACATATAGTAGAAAGTACTTTGAGTTGTGTATGACACACTATGCTTATTGTGGTGAAACACCTATCTTTGTGATGATAGCCTTTGTTGTGCAAGTGTTGTATTTACGTATTCTGCGTCTCTCGATGGAGGCGGTTGACTTGTTGAGAACTTACTTGGAGCGTCTTTGGCGATGGCGAGAATTCCACGGGTATGTTTCCATTTTGATTGTTTCTTGATTGATTAATGTCACGTGGACATGTCTACACCGTCTGAGAATTCGGGGATATGTGGCCATGCGGCGGGGTTGAGCACCAGTATATTGTTGATTGATGTTACATGGGCGATATCTGCCGTCACGAGTCGGGGCATGTGGCGTGCAACATTATCATTATTGTTGCATCGTGGACATGTTTACCGTCACGAGAATTAGGGGCATGCGGCCATAATGCGAACATGCTTGGTGTTGTGGGCATGAGACCCATAGTTATATTGTAGTAATGACTTTGAGCGTGAGTCACGACTTGGCTAACTTTTGTCTTTGCATCTTGTATTTTGGTCATCATTCATGTCTCACCTTTATATAGTATTATGATTTAACTCTGATATTTTCGATTTCACATACTTGGTACTGTTATCGACCCCCTCAGAAGCTGCGTTCATCTTGCAGCGGTAGAAATGCGTTGGCTGTCGATCCATTTTGGATCACCTTTGGCGTATTGGGAAGCTCAGTTCCTTGGAGGCTTATCTTTTAGTATGTGTTCCACTGAGTTGTAGGTTCTTGTACATTCGGGGTATGGCGAAGCCACTGTCCGTCATAGTTATTGTAAATCTTAAGTGCATGAAATCTTGTTGTGGGCGGGGTTGTAAGAAGGATTAAAGCTGTTCGGGGTTTGTATATATATATGTTGAAAGGCAGCTGTTTTGGTTGCTTTGTTTATTTATCATGTCACTTGTTTCATATTTATGTTCTATGTTCGCTGATTTTCTCGATGAATAGCTACTTGGGTGCGGGCAAGGCACGATCCACGAACCGGTTGGTCGTGACAAAAAGTGGTATCGAGCGATTAATCCTCGGAAAGTGTCTGACCGTGTCAAGTAAGTCTTGATTATCGATGTGTTGTGCACCACATCTATGTCGAGAGGCTGAGACATTTAGGATTAGTTTCCATTTCTTCTCATTCGGAATCGTGCCTTAGAGTGTGATAAGTTGGACCCCTCGGCGTATTCCTTTCCTTTGCTCGATTATGCCTCGCGTAAAAACCGGGCCCAGTGGGCAAGCGGTGAGGAGGCTGCTAGTGAGATCTGAGAGATGCGAGGCGCGAGCCGGTCGATACACGAGCGATGCCAGAAGCGAGTTTCGCGGCCGCCCAGCGCCAGCGAGTTTAGAGCGCGGCGATGGCTGCTGAGACTCTGATGCACGAGCCCCAGGTCCGATGCAGGGCGGAAGATAGGTTACAAGGAGATGGCCCGATTCTTGGCGAGTCGTGGCGGATATGAGGGCGGTGGGCGCGGCGATTCGATGCACCGATGGTTCACCCGAATCGGATAGTTTGAGGCTACGAGGACTTTACGAGATGTAGCGCGAGATTCTGGTGAGGCACGAGGATGATCGCGGAGTTCATCAAGCGATTCTGACGGATCGTGAGTGATCAAGCTTGGAGATCGAGTCGGTGGTCTTAGGTTGCATCGGCTGCGTGATCTGCGATCGGCGGTTTGATTCGTGGGAGGCGTCGGGAGAGAATGCCTTCCGGTAGTGTGGGATGAGTTTTGGGGCCTTCTGGCACATTTCTTGCCTCGCGAGATAAGGAGGGCTCGGGTAAACAGTTTTTGATGTTGAGCGAGCGGTGTCTGATTCGGGAGTCTGGCGTGGAGTTTGACTCATTGGCGGTATGTTCGCATTAGTAGCTTGTATGGAGGATCGAGTGCCGATATATTACGAGCTTGATGATTACCTAGCGAGAGTTGTTGGTGTAGCCCAGTAGGCATGGACATTGCCGCATGCGAGCTTATGCACTTGGATGTGAGGCGGAGAAATCGGCGGAATGGCCAGAGATCAGCGAAGAGGGCGAGCAGCGGGGTTCTTTGGTGACTTTGAGCGGACGCCTCGGCGGCCTAGTTTTGTACCTCGCCCGGTCGAGTGGTCCTCCGCGGCCTTGAGGCATCAGTATTCGGGAAGCGGTCGAGGCTCGAGGGTTGAGTTTCGAGGAGTAGGGAGTTGGCGGATCGATCACCCTGCTCGGTGTGGTCGATGTAGTAGCCGCGCGCCGAAGTGTCGTGGTGCCAAGGGAGCTTGTTATTTTTGCGGCGGCGAGGCCATTTCGCGGCTGTCCAGGAGGGTATACGGATGCTACGACTCGGCCGGAGATCGATTGCGGGTTCTTCACCTTCCATAGCTAGGCGGGATGTACCAGCGGCGTGAGCCACGGTAGAAGTCGCGGTGGAAGTTCCCGATTTTAGCGGTCCTTGAGCCTTTATTTTGAGTATATCCTTAACCTACAGAGTTTCGTATGTATTGATGTTATGATGATGTGTTTAGTGTTATGTTCGTATAGCATTGTGCTAAAATGAGAGTTAGAAACACAGTTGGTAAAAAGAGTAAGCACAGGGTGAAAATGATGAACCTTAGAATATTCTGATTGAGACCTTAGATGTAGGGCCATCTTGAGTACAAGATTTTGCGGGGGATCTTTGTCAGAATGTGTAAGTATACGTGGGGTAATTGTGGAAAAATTTCCTTGGGTGGTGTAAATGGAAGTGGTAGCTTTCATGACCTGTATAAATAAGATTGTTCGGATCGGCGAGAGAGTCGGCGAGAGCAGTCGGGTTGAGGTCGTGTTGCGTGTCAACCGTGGCCCGAATGAGGTGGGGTCAGCTCGAGGTGGTCACTTGGTGGTAAGTCACGGTGCTAGGCCCAAGTTTAGATGACCGTCGTATGAGTTCGTGGGTGTGTTCGACGAGCGGTCGTGAAGGCGGGAATGGCCTTAAGGAAGATCGAGGCTAGTAAGATGACCAAGTTTGGAGGTAGTGACTCCAAAGTTTTGGAAAGCGAAGTATGATGCATTATACTAGAAGGGTTCAGTGTTCGAGAAGAGTCTGACGAGTAAGAGTAGAGACGAACATGTATTGCGAGCATAGATGTGATCATTTCTTGTGAAGGGAGAATGTGCGAAGGATGTATATTTTTAGACCTCAGGGATCGCATGCAGTCCGGTACCATTTGTTGGGTCGCCGGAATGACACTAGAACCTCGCGGCAAAGTGACAAAAGTTTGTGATGTTAGAGGTGTTTCCTCGTGGACTTGGATGTAAGTATTTGCGCGGGTGTTTCGTGGCCAGTTGTGGCGTTGGCAACTTATTAGAAGAACTTTATCGTTATCTGTCTTGAGAAGGAACATTCGGGACGAATGTTTCTAAGGAGGGGAGAATGTTATACCCGTATTTCCAGTATATGCGTGGCGCGTGCGTATTATAATTGAGCCTTAAAGTAAGCTAGTTTCGAAATTTGTACACAACCCCGATTAAGTCGTTTTACGTGAAAGCGTTTCCACGACTTTCGTAGGGAAAATTAGGCTATGTCATTTTAATTTTTGCGGATTTTTAGAGAGGCGTAACATTTTGGACCAACGAGAGGGTGACACTTGTCACCCTCAGTGGCATGTTGAGACGGACGAAATGGGCGAGATTGTACGTTTTTGTGTTGTATTGTGGTCAAGGGTTAGTTAGGTTATTTTGTGTAGATGGATATGGTTGCACTTGGGTTAATCTTGGCCTTACACTTGCTATGCACTTTTCTTCATCTTGGCCATTGGTTTGCCTTCACTTGACCTATAAATACCCCCTTAGTTGATGAACTTTCTTAATCCAAAACTTGAGCAATCTCGCTAAGTCTCACAATACTCCTCCCTCTTACTTACTTTCGTCAGCCACACCCCATGAAGCCTTGGCAGAGGTCTACCCACTGCCTAGTTGTTTTCGTATAATACCCCTTGTTGTGGTATAGAAATACTCTCATAGTATTGTTGTTATGTCCAATACCTTGGCCCCGAATACCTTGTAGTATTCCCAGTTACAACATCTGAAGCCAGAAAATACCATTATACTTTCCCTCGATCACTAAGCGAAACCACTAAGTAAATCTTCACGTAGTTGAAGTTATAAGTAGAAGTTGGTTAGAACTTCTAAGGGTTGTTTGGAGGCGAATCGGGCGCTCGGAGTAGGAGCTAAACCTTGCTCGGGATCGACATTTAAACTCGGATAATTTTGGGCTTATCGAGGTAAACATTCTTGACCTTACATTTGTAATTGGAAATTACATGTTGTTGGATTATATAGTTGAAGTATACTATATATAGAAATGAACATAGTTGTGCGGCAATGTCTTTTGACTTAAGCTGAATAATACTTACAGCGATGTCTTGCGACTTAAGCTGAATTTAAATAAGAGACTGTAATTACATGGGCGTATTACGATGACTTTTGTAGTATTCGTGAGTAGAATTGTACGTCAGGTTAGGCGTGCAAACCCCACGGTTGGCTTGGTAGCGGCCTCGATAAAGGAGATTGCGGGAATGACCGTCTTTGAATTTTACGTAGAAAGATGGAAACTTGTGTTTAAGAGTTAATAGGCGTTTGTGGCCTTTATAGGTGAAAGTACTAAGAGTAGCGTATTCTCGAGGAGTGGAAAGGGCTAGCAAGGTTGTAGTACTTGGAGCTTTTGCTTATTGTCGATAATCGTCGCGAGGTATGTGAACCTCTTCCTATCTGTTCTAGCATGATATGTGTATAACTATGTAGTGCGGTAGCGTCATGTGCTTAATGTATTTGATTGGTTTGAAACATAAAGTGTTATGTGACTTTGTGGGAAGTTGGTTATAACGACTTTATGTAGGTAAGAAAATGCTTTGTGGTTTCAAAGATGGCGAATTGACTTATAAGCGACTTGATGTGTGATAATAAAGAACTTGGCGTATTTTAAAGAATCATTTTGAAAGAAGAAAAATACTTGGTTTGAAAACATAAGAGTTATACTAGCTTTATGGGAAGTTAGGTATAACGTCTTAAGAAAGGTAAAGAACGTGGTTTCTTGATATTTAGAAGATAAGAGACTTGACTTAATATGAATGTTTGTGTGAAAACTCATTCGTGAGTAATGAGTACTTGGTTTTTAAAAGGAATCTTGTTTCTTGATTTGAATCGGAATGTGTATCGACAAACCACTGCGGCGTTAATAAAGGAAAATGTGTTGAATAAATGAAGTGTTATATTAAAACCGATGAAACCTCCATCTGCATAGAAGCTAAGATGAGACAAAATGATATTACATTCCTAGATCATGGGCTTAATAAGATTGATTATAAACAAGAATAACTACTCCCGTATAAAGACATATGTTTCTCAAAAGCGTTTAAAGGAGAATTAGGTTTTAAAGGATTAAAACTATGAACTCTGAAACCTATTCTAAAATAGAAACTTGAGCATTTGAAATTAGGCAAACTTGGGCGTTTGGAAAACAATGTCGTTACTTGATTTCACCTGAGATAAGTGTTTTGATTTACTTGAAAGATAATCACTCTATTTTCATATACTACGGGTATTGTGTGACTTTTGTGAAAGTAACGTATCTTTTAAAAGGTAATGTATGAAGTACTTTGGGGATAGAAACCGAACATATTGACATATAGTAGAAAGTACTTTGAGTTGTGTATGACCACTATGCTTGTTGTGGTGAAACACACTTTATCTTGTGATGATAGCCTTTGTTGTGCAAGTGTTGTATTTACGTATTCGCGTCTCTCGATGGAGGCGGTTGACTTATTGAGAACTTACTTGGAGCGTCTTTGGCGGTGTGAGAATTCCACGGGTATGTTTCCATTTTGATTGTTTTCTTGATTGATTAATGTCACGTGGACATGTCTACACCGATCTGAGAATTAGGATATGTGGCGTGCGGAAGGTTGAGCACCAGTATATTGTTGATTGATGTTACATGGGCGTGTCTGCCGTCTGAAATTCCGGGGCATGTGGCCATGCGGCATTATCATTATTGTTGCATCATGGACATGTTTACACCGTCACGAGTCGGGGCATGCGGCCATAATGCGAACATGCTTGGTGTTGTGGGCATGAGACCCATAGTTATATTGTAGTAATGACTTTGAGGCGTGAGTCACGACTTGGCCTTTTGTCTTTGCATCATGTATTTTGGTCATCATTCATGTCTCGCTTTATATAGTATTATGATTTAACTCTGATATTTTGATTTCACATACTTAGTACTGTTATGCGACCCCTCAAGCTGCGTTCATCATGCGGTAAATGCATTGGATGTCGATCCCAGCTTTTAGGATCACCTTTCAGCGTATTAGGAAGCTCAGTTCCGGAGGCTTATCTTTTAGTATGTGTTCCACTGAGTTGTAGGTTCTTGTACATTGAGGGTATGGCGGGGCCTGTCCGTCATAGTTATTGTAAATCTTAAGTGCATGAAATCTTGTTGTGGGCGGGGTTGTAAGAAGGATTAAAGCATTGGGGTTTGTATATATATATATGTTGAAAAATTTGTTTTGGTTGCTTTGTTTATTTATCATGTCACTTGTTTCATATTTATGTTCTATGTTCGCTGATTTTTTCGATGAATAGCTACTTGGGTGCGGGCAAGGCACGATCCACGAACCGGTTGGTCGTGACAATACGCGAGCATTGGTCAACCAAAAGACATGTCCACGAACTCATAATGCGTCACGGTCGAATGCGATCTAGGGACATCAGCTTCTCGACTCGTGCACGATGATAGCGATCGCGGATCAATCTTGGAAAACATCTCGCACCTGCGGTGGTCGAACAAATCATCAATCACGGGAAGGGTATACATTCTTAATGGTCACCTTGTTCATTGCACGTAATCAACACCAGCGTCTGCGGCGTCCGTCTTCTTCACGAACAATCCGCGCTCCCGGGGAGAAACACTAGGTCGATGAAGCCCTTCTCCGGCAAATCTCTCGGTGGTCCTTGACTCTCTCAACTCGGCGGTGCCATTACGTATGGCGGAATGGAAATAGGCGAGTGTCGGCGACATCAATACAAAACTCTATCTCCCACTCGGGAGGATACAGGAGTCGTCGTGCTCAAACACGTCTGGGAACTCTCGACTCTTTGGGCCAGTGAAAATGCAGCGCTGCGGCCTCGGTATCAAACACGAGCGAGATGGTAGATATACCCTTCGCACCATCTTCCTAGCCTTGGTAGAAATAAACCTACCACCGGCGTCTGATGTTCCCACGCTCCAATCGGCTCGCCAGAAGCTGGGCCGTACTACTCTCTCCTGCGATCTACATGGGCGTAGCAAGAAGCTAGCCAATCCGTACCCGTGATCACGTCGAAATCGGTCATATCCAACTCTATCAAGTCGGCTGAGTGGCGTTGTATATAGTCCTTGGACAAGCCACATATACCGCCGAGCTACCAGAATCACCCGGCTGGCGTAGCTACCTCGAAAAGGGTCTATGGACTCGGGCTCTATCCATCCTACTAGCGATAAGGGAGATATATGGGGCAGTAGAACCGGATCTATCAAGGCATACCATCGAATCGAGCGATAAGGTACAGTGGCGACATCGGTGAGGCCTCACGATCTGCCGGTGGACAAGGCATAAATGCGATTCGAGGACGGCTAGAAGCGGGACCGCGCCACGACCTGCTGCGCGACCTGCTGGTCACGAGTACCACGCCCTCGGGGCAAGTAATTGAAGGGATGAAGACCGACGCGGACCACGAAGGTGACCCCCACCTGCGCTGCCTGCAGTCGGACGGACTCGCGTAATGACCTGCTGGCCACAAGTATAGCAAGCTCACGAAGTAGTACTGACTCACGAATGGAATCTACCACAGCGGACACAGCGGACCTCGATCGGTTAGCACCGCTTCTACACGGAAGTCAGAAGTCACGGGGCCTGACACGCTCCGAATGCTGCTGCACGAAAGCGATGTAGGAGTGCTCGAAATGGGTGTGGTGCAAATCTAGGCGTCTGTCGGTAGTCCACCGAGAACTACCAAAGAATCGGTAGTCTTGGCCTTCTTCTTCTGATATCTGTCGACCCGTCGGTCTCTACGCTCATCGCATCCACGTGCATGAGCTGCATCTGGGTAATGTCGTATCTGTGAAGAGCCACACCCGCGCAAGACTTCGGCCATGTAATCATCTAGCGGTGATGTATCGGTGCACTCGGTCCTCCATATCTGCTACTTAGCGCGAGGACATATCGAGCGATGAATCGAACTTCGGCGTTGTACTCACTGGCGTGCGCCTCTGCGTCTCGGGAATAAAAATTTGTCGATGCATGCCCTCCTCATCTGCGGAGGCAAGAAGTGCGTGAAAAGCCTCGAAAACTTCGTCCCATCTGCTGGGCGCATGCTCTCCGGAAAGCTCTCATGAATCAAACCAATCATTGCGGTATCGCGCGGCCGTCTGAAACGAATATCACGGACTCGGTCTCGAAGCCTTGATCCCCGCATGATCCTCATGGCGGCGGATGAACTCCTGAGGATCATCCTCAGACCTCGACCCGTAAAACTCTGGCGGGCTCTGACTCGGGAAATTCCGTAGCCTCAAACTATACGCCTCGGGTGAACCACGAATGCTGGCGAGTGGGCGAAGCTGCTGCGTCAGCGTGTCCTGCATGCGGCCACGATCACGGCGATGGTGGGCCGTCTCGCTTGTACCCTAACTCCTCCGCCCGGTGTGGGGCGGGAGGTGCGAATGCTGTGGTCTCTCTTTGAGGCGGCGGCGTCATGGAACTCGCCGTCTCGGGTATAGACTGGGCCTGAGCCCTCGTGACTCTCGGTGTCCTACTAGCAGCTCCCTCGGCTGCCTTGCCCTTCTGGGCTCGTGTTGCCTTACGTGGAGGCATAACTGTTACAGAAAAGGAATACGTTAAAGGGGTCCAACTTATAACACAGCTCTAAAGCACGATCTTAGAATGAGAAGAATGGAAACCAATCCTAAATATCCTATAGCCTCCTGATTATTGGTGTGGTGCACAACACCGATAATCAAGACTACTAGATACGATGCAGACACTTTCAGGATTAAGCGCTCGATACCACTTTTGTCACGACCCGTTCGGGGCCGTGGTAGTGCCTTACCGGCACCCAGTAGTCATACATCAGTAATCGGGAATATAAAAACAAGACATGAAAACGTTGTACAATGAGACACAGTTTTATGTGAGAAAATGTAAGCCTTTAGGCATATATATATAAACATGGTTTTGCGATTTACATCCCAGTATGCAATAGGACTACAGACCTCTAAGAAGATAAACAACTATGGCGGGACAGGGCCCATACCTGAATGTACAAAACTATATACAACGGGAGATCATACCCAAACGTCGAGCCTCAGGAGAAGATGGAGCTCACGACACCAAAGCAAAAAGATCCTAAGGATGTGGATCTAGCACAGTTGTCCTTACTGCGGCGTGAACGCGGCCACGAAAGTCGATACAACCAGTACAGTATATGAAAGCGTAAAGTACTTAAATGAAATCAAAGTATTTAAAACCATTTGCAAATACAATCGGTTCAATTGCATAGTGCCGTATCACAAACAAGAACAATAATAGGTAAGCGTAACAGTCTTCTCTAGGCGCGAATGATCGAAGCAAGGCGATCGCCCATAGTATCATTATGCGTGCCTAATCACGGACTCATGATCGCATGGGTCACACAGACGCATGAGGTATTCCTCGCATCGGGTAGCTAACCCGTACCTCGCCTACTCGCGATCGCGCATAGTCTCGATAGACGCGTAGTCATACAGACGCGCATAGGCGTCCCGCGTCGGGATAAAACACCGGAATGATCAATCACGGAACTCCGCGACTCGCATAGTCACACGAACCGCGTAGGCGTATAGACCGCGTCAAGGGTGGCAAGCCCTCGGTATAACAAGTCAAGGGGGTATGTGATATAATAACAGTACAACGGTGTTAGCGTTTAACAACGTAAGCACAACAAGAATAACATCACAAGACACTAACCCATGTAGTATCATAACATATCTACTTATCAAACTATCTTACTATATTTTGCAGAAGTCAATACAAGATTTTCATACACAACCAGTAAAACCGTTCCTTTTATCTTTCTTAAGTCGTTATACCTAACTTTCCATAAAGCTAGTATAACTCTTAAGCTTTCTGTTTAAAAATCCAGTATTACTCTTCTTTTAAAAATGATTCATAATTCTTTTGAAATACTTCAAGGTTTTTATTATTCAGGCTTAAGTTAAAAGACATTGCCGTATAACTACGTTCGATTAACACGCGTCGTCTACCGTACTATATATATATATATTTTAAAATATCATGCTCGGAGTGCAGAAGAACCACATACCTTCCGCGAAATTCACCGCCAAATCGAATATGTCGTAGAAGAATCGACCTATAATAGTCAAATACGTCTATCAGCGTCTATACTATTACATGCGATTCTAAGTAGAGGTTCTCTATTACGGAAAATTGGGCAGCACTTCCCTACCCGCCAAGCTACTCAAGTCTCAGTGAAAGCAGATCACATGTAAATCTGATTCAATTATTCTTCTTTTATACCCTTCTTTGTGATATGATTCAATTCTATTCATTAATATTCTTTCCTATCTTATACTCAAGTCTTAACTATTCTTATATGTAATATCGATTACAATAGAAGGACAAGAGTTTTTACCTCGATAAGCCCAAAATTATCCAAGTTAAATGTCGCTCTGAGCGAGTTTAGCTTCATAATTTATGCGCTCAGATAGCTCAGAACCCTTAGAAGTTTCCAACAACTTCTACTAAAATACTATAAGGGAATTGGGCTAGGGTATTTGGAAGACAACTATCTACCGGGGGGTGTTTCGGCTAGGGCTAGAGGGGGAAGAGGGTTGTTTCGGCTAAGCTTCACTCAAGGGGAGGAGGCTTGGACGAAAATCTCACAAGGAGAGGAGGATTTTCAAGACTTGGAGAGTGATTTGTGGATGAAGAAAACCTTCAAGTTAGGGAGTATTTATAGGCCAACGATGGCCAAGATGAAGCCAAGTGCTATGCAAGTGTAGGGTGAGGATTTAGGCAAGTGTCCTTATCCATCTACTACACAAAAATATCCTACCAACTCCTTGACAAAACAAGCCACAAAATCGTCCAAATGGACGCCTCAAATCCGCCAACTAGAGGGTGACAAGTGTCGCCCTCTCGTTGGTCCAAAATGTTTCGTCTCTCGGAAAAATCCGCAAAAATTAGAAATGACATAGCCGTAATTTACCCTATGCGAGTTTTGTAAAACGTTTCGTCGGAAAACCATTCGTTTTGTGTGTTGTGCCCAATTTTCGCCCTTAATGCCTACTTAAGGCTAAACTTTTGTACGTACGCCCTCACGTACATACTCTGGAAATACGGGGTATAACACTATGCGGGTGAAATAGTCCCAGGAGTAGGATTGTTTATCGCGACTGCGGGCGAGGGACCCTTCTTTGATCATGAGACTCCTATTTTTATGCAGTATACCTTTATGGGCAAACTATATGACATTACCGCGTCCCAGGAATACGCCGGGCAATATACCTTTATGGGCAGACTATATGACATTACCGCGTCCCAGGAATGGGCCGGGCAGTATACCTTTATGGGCAGACTATGTGACTTTATCGCTTCCCAGGAATGGGCCGGGCAGTATACCTTTATGGGCAGACTATGTGACTTTATCGCGTCGGTTTGGCCAGGCGATATAGGCGTCCTCCATAAAGGTCGGATTATGTTATGTAAGGTAAGTAAGTTATATGGTAATGAACTTGATGATTTTCCTAAGTATATGCGTAGAAAGTGACTATAACTTTTATTGAAAAATGGGAAAAGATAATAAGGTACGATTAAGTTCACGAGATGGTAATGACATGGTAGGTTCAGGTATTTACTCTTTTAATACTTACCCCTGTCATGCTTTTATACAATTATGATTTGTTTACTGTACCTTATTTCCGTTCCATATTAAATTTTGTTATGCGACCAGCCCGAATGCGTTAAATGTCGCGGTGTAGGTACAATTGTGGATCCATGAGCTTAGGATCCGGTTGAGCATTTTGAGATGGCTCGATGTTCGAAGTTGTCATGGTTATGTATATTGAGAGTGCAGCGGGGCTTTGTCCGTCATAGTGTTTGTCCAAAATCTTAGAGGCTGTAGTCATATCTTGTAGGTCACTTGAAAAAAAGAAGAAGAAGTGCGCTTTTGGTTTTACATATTTATATGTATCCAGGAAGGTAGCCTTATCGGCTAACCTATTATTTATTTCTTGTTAAGTTTATGTAGGTATGTTCCGCTACTATTCTCTGATGTATACTGTAAAGGGTGCCGGGTAGGGCACGATCGCGGCTTGGGGTTGAGTCGTGACACGGACTAAGCATTTGTTATGATAGACCTTGAGATCATTATGAGTATGGGTTAGTTGGCCTCTTGTTATCGCAGGCGTTATTTGCGAAGAGAGATTGGTTGGTACAGTTTTCCGATGAAACCGGTTATCGAGTGGAAAGGAAGGGAAGTGGTTGTAAACAGTGAATTATCCTTCCTTCCTTGTCATAGTTGATTTTAATAAGTCTGTGTGACTTGTTCATTTGAGGTGAATTAATGCAGAAGTAAGTAATACTCGAATTTGAAGGAGTTTATGTTACGTGCCCTTGGAGGTACTTGGAGTTGGTTTGGTGTGGCGGTCAGGGCCACGACCTTCCGGATAAGTTCAGGATAACACGCAAGCAAGAATAAGGTATGTATGAGTGTTTCCTGCGGAAAACAGAAGACATCTTTAGTAGGTTTTGAAAATCTACACAATTTTAAGGAGGTTCTTGATGATTAGATATTTATAGGACCGCAAGAGGACCCAGTGATTAGGGTTGTGACTCCAAGGAAAGTTTTTTTAAGGGAGATAAGTTCTCTCCCCCACGTAAAGGATAGTTTTACGTATTATAGGGTTACATGTACCCATGTTGTTAGACTAAGGATAGGAGACGGGTAAGGTCTTCGGTATCGTCATGCCATAGGTTACACTTTTAGATAACCGTGGGAAAAGTATTGTGTTGGGGTAATTAAGAACGACGTACGAATTGGTCAAGGAAGTGTCGTAAGGATATAAATGCAGGTAGTACGCATGTATGAATCAAGAAAGAAATACTTTTGCTAATAATAAGCATAAGGAAGGGTTATGACCAGAATTATAAAAGAGAATACAACTGTGGTTATGTAAGTTGCCCGAGATATGATTACCCCAGACTAGTGTAAAGACCATTAGTAAATGATGGGCAGTAAGAACACCTCGAGGAAAGATGGTAACATCTGTACTGACGAGAAAGATAGTAAGAAAATACGGAGGGGTAAGGGACCCCAGGACAACTTGAAATAACTTATAACGGAAGGCAGTAGACACTCGAGCGATAAGAAATCTTGACAAGTCATTGGAGTATGTAATACCATGAATTGAGGTTGAACACCTGGCTATAAGCTCTACGAGCTGGGAGAAAATAATCGGGTTACTACTTGATGAGATCAAGGAAATCTCCCCCCCCTTAAATTGTGATTGACAGGAAGTCGTAGCCATGAGGCAAGAAAAGGAATCAAACCTAAGTTAGTGACCAAGTTTGGTTGCTGAGAGAAAGGAAACATGAACCATAATTGAGATTAAGGATGCGAATATTTCGCAAGTATGAGAAAAGCTTCCAGTTATTGGAAGATAAGTTGACCACGACTACAGTTCTAACCCCTCCTGAGAGACTAGAGGGTTAGGTTACTATCGCGACACTTTAAGTGTTTGGCTGGGTTGCGTGCTGACGCAACACGATAAGGTTAGAGCCTATGTTTTCCCGGCGGTTAGGGAAGCATGAAAGGAATTACGCTACTCACGATTTAGAGTAGGCGGCAGTTAATCGTATCTTGAAGATTTGGGGGCATTCCTTATATAGACTTCATGTGGATATTTGTGCGGACCACAAGAACCTCCGGTATATCATCAGACAGAGGCAACTGAATTTGCGACAGAAACGGTGGTTAGATGTTATACCCCGTAGTTCCAGGGTATATAGGTGAGGATGTACGTGCGAGAATACGACAGAAATTTTGGAAAGAAAGAAAAATGTGATTTTTCGACGGAAAAGTTTCCGGGTTTTGTGAAGGAAAAAGGTTCGTTGATGGGAATTGGATTCCCAGATTTGGTATTTGGGCTTCTTGAATTATATTAGAATTATGGAATTTTATTTCGGAATTGGTCACGTGGGGCCACGGAGAAATTTCTGATTTTGTGGGCCCACTTTGTTTTCTAGATTTTTGCCTTTATGGATATTTTGGAAGATGAAATATTTTGGGCAGTAGGAGGAAACACGTGTCACCCCTAGGTGGCCTCATGGCGAAATTTGCTAACAAGTGGCAAGACAAGTGGCCTTGTCTTGCTAGATATTTTGTGTGGACAAGTGGCCAAGTCTTGCTAGATATTTTGTGTGGACAAGTGGCTTGTGGGACCCACACACACTTGTCCCCAATCTCAAACACACACTTGCCTTCATCCTAGCCCTTGGTTGTCCTATATATTCACCCTTAGTTGATGAAAACTTCCACACTTAACCATTTCAAGACAAGAAATTCCCTCCCTTCTCCCTTGACCTTGCTCTCGTTTTTGAGCCCATTTCTTGACCTAAATTTGTCCAACAATTCTTAAACTCTCAAGTGTTCTTCCCTACGGTGTTAGGAAGATTGTGTACCAAGAGTTGGAAAAGATTTCACACCCCTAACCTATTGTTCATGCCTTGGCCGAAACTTACTAGTTGGAAACCCTAAGTGTTCTTCACTTTTTGGAGTTGGTTCTTGAAGAGAAGTTGGTTAGGAGCTTCTATGGGTTGCTTGTAGCGGATTGGAACGGAAAGATTTGGAGCTAAGACTTGCTTGGAGCGACATTAAGTTCTTGGATAATTTTGGGCTATTTGAGGTAGTAAACCTTAACCTCTTTGTGAATTGGTCATTATACATATATTATAAGTATATTATGGAGTATATAAAATATGGAGTAAAGTTTGGAAAAGTTGGATCTTGTTAACTTGTTAAAAGAAAGGATTGGCCGTTTGCCATTAAAATGGTAAAAACGTATCTTACTTGTGAAGAAGTAATTAACAAAGTAACTATAACTTATATTAAGATGGAATATAAGTTGGATGACTAATGAAGTAATTGGATAAGTAAAATGGACAAAGTTGGCCAAGGACCCCAACTTAAGGACTGTATTTACTTTGGACTGTATTTACTTTGGACTGTATTTACTTTGGACTGTATTTACTTTGGACTGTATTTACTTTGGACTGTATTTACATTTCTGTTAAGGGGAAGATTGTTCAATCGCGTTCCGTTTGGGCGTGTGATCCCCTTTTTAATTATTGTATTATTATGAAGGCGTGATAGTAAACCGCGTTACCGTTTGGGCGCGTAATCCCCTTCTTTTACTTGTTGTTATGGAGGCGTGATAGTAAACCGCGTTACCGTTTGGGCGTGTAATACCCTTCTTTATGTTGTTTAATTATTACGCTTATATATATATATGGTATATATATTACGGTTATTCGAGCCTTGGAGAAAGATGGAAAAGTGAGTAAAGCGGGAAGTCTTTGATTTTCCGTAGAATTAGAGGACTTTTTATTGGTATAAGTCTTCAATGGTAAGAAAGGTTTGATAAAAGTACTATGACCGTTTTAGGAGTGGAGTACTACGTGTGGCGTGATCTACTTGGCTTAAGGAGTAGCCGACGGGTTGAAGTACTTTGCGCCTTTTGCTATGTCTAGCTACTCGTCGCGAGGTATGTGAACCTCTTCCTATCTTTTCTAGCATGATTGTTGTGAACTATGTAGTACGGTAGACGTACATGTGCTAAGTGATTTGGTTGGTTTAAAACATAGGGTGTTATAATAGCTTTATGGGAAGTTAGTTATAACGACTTTATGTAGGTAAAAGAATGGTTTATTGATTGTAGAAAGATAAGAGACTTGACTTATACACGACTTGATTTTGAAAGTTAAGAGACTTGATCTTGAAAGATAAGAGACTTGACTTAGTTTGACTTGTTATGAATTTTGTTAAAATGTTGTAAAAACCTAATTCGCGAGTAATGAGTAGTTGGTTTTAAAAGAATAATGTGTTACTTGATTTTACAAGGGAAGTGTTTTGGTTTACTTAAAAGATAGTCACTCTATTTTATACTACGAACATTGTGTGACTTTTGTGAAAGAAACGTATCTTTTTAAAAGAGTTAATGTATGTAATACTTTAGGGTCAGAACCGGGATTTTGGCATAAAATGATAGTACCTTAAGTTGTGTGTAACTTGCCTATGTTTGCGTGTGATAGCCTTGTTGTGCAAGTACTGTATTTTACTCGACTACCGGTTCATGGGATGAACCGGGAATGTATTTCACTCGACTACCGCGTTCATGGGATGAACCGGGAATGTATTTCACTCGACTACCGCGTTCATGGGATGAACCGGGAATGTATTTCACTCGACTACCGCGTCCGTGGATGGACCGAATGTATTCCATCCGACTACCGAAGTTCGTGAGATGAACAGGAATGTATTCCACACATTTCTATCTTTGGGTCCATGAGATAGGTCGAGACATGTTATACGTATCACATGGTTTGTACCTAGATCGCTAGCGGTGAGAAGGAGTTCACGGGCATGAGGATGACTTTGAGGCGTGAGTCACGACTTTGATCGCGAAACATGTAGCTATCATACATGTTATGATAGTGATATTGTCATCATCTGATTTATCATTTATTTTTTCTGGCCACATACTTGGTACTGTTGTACCTCCTTCCTTCGGCCGAGCGTATAAAGAGGCGAGCCTGCACGAGCACTCAACCGTGGCTCCGTATGGCACATCCCGGAGAAGCGTAGGCATGCCTCGAGGATCGCAGCACCATTTGTTGGCCGGTACCATTTGTTGGGTCGCCTGAAGGCTCGCGACAAAGTGACAAAAGTGGTATCGAGCGATTAGTCCTCTGAAAGTGTCTACGCATCGTGTCTAGTAAGTCTTGATTATCGGTGTGTTGTGCACCACATCTATAATCGTGAGGTGCAGGACATTTAGGATTGGTTTCTATTCTTCTCACTCTGAGATCGTGCCTTAGAGCTGTGTTATAAGTTGGACTCCCTCTGACGTATTCTTATGTGCCAGTTATGCCTCCACGCAAGGCAATCGAGGCCCAGAAGGGCAAGACAGCCGATGGAGCTGTGAGTAGAGCACGGAGGGTTACCGGCGAGGCCCGCCGTTACACGAGATAAAGCTTCCGATACCGAAGTTTTGCGAGCGCCGCCGCATAGTTAGAGCCGCAGCGATGGGTCGCTGAGACTAAAGTACTGAGCCTCCATCCACGTACCGGAGCAGATGAGATGGGTACAAGGAGATGGTTCGGCATCGCCGTGGTCGTGGCCGATATGAGAGAGGCCGACGCAGCAGTCCACCCCAAGAGCACCCGTAGTTCACCCCGAGCGCATAGCTGAGACTACGGACTTTTCGAGTAGTTGTAGCCCGCCGTCTATGGATCGAGAGCCGAGATGACCTCGTGAGTTTATCCGACAGCCTACAATGATCATGAGAGTGATCGAGTCTCGAGGCGTAGTCGGTGGTATTGGGTTCGCATCACCGCGTGATCTGCAATGATCGGTTTGATTCATGGAATCATCCCGAGGAACATGCGCCCCCGAGTTTGGGCGAGTTCTCGGGCATTTCTTGCACATTTCTTGCCTCCACGCATGGCGAGGGCTCGCCGGCAATTTTTGACGTTAATGCGCATCGGCGCATTTGCCAGGAGTACAACGTGGAGTTTGACTCGTTGGCTCGGTATGTCCCCGCCTTAGTGACCGAGCATGGAGGACGAGTGCACCGCCACGCCACCGGCTCGATGATTACTTGGCGAGGCTTGTTCGTGTAGCTCTTCACGGCATGGACATTGCCCGCACGCAGCTCATGCACTTGGATGTGAGGCACGGAGAGGTCGACGGAATGGCCGGATCAGCGAGGCGCCGTAACAGCAGGTCCTTTGGTAACTTGCGAGGTGGATCGCCGCGGCAAAGTTAGTTATGCACCTTCGCCAAGATGCAGTGGTCCTCCGCGCCTTCGTGGACGCTCGGTATTCGGAGCTGGTCGTGGCTCCGTGGCTTCGTTCACGATATACGTGAGTTCTAGCCGCCAGGATTCATGTCCCCTCGGGCAGGCACGATGTGCGTGCGTCATCCCGGAATGTCGCTTTTTATCGGGTGCTTGTTTCACCGCGTCGTCGTGGCCATGTGACGAGAGAATGTGCTTATAGAGGGGTACCGCAGATAACGCAGCCTCACCGGATCGCGGGCGTGTTCATCGCTTTCCATACCATGCACTGCAGGCGTGCCTATGATTAGAGTGAAGCGGTAGATACTGAGTATATCCTTAACCTCTAGAGTTTTGTTTGCGATATGATGATCTTATTATTGTGTGCTATGTACAGATAGCATTGTGTTAAGTATAACTTAGATAACATAACTAGTTGAAGAGGTAAGTTTGGGGTCATGGAAGGTGTGGACCTTAGAATATTATAAGTGGAGACCTTAGATGCGAGGCCGTCTTGAGTAAAAGATTTGTTTACGATTGACCTTTGTCGAGTGCATAGTATACGAGGGTAAAAAAAAAAATTGTGTGATAAGTCCCCGAGTGGTGTGAATTATATAAGGATAGTTATGATAAGAAGACACCAGGTTTGCGTAACTTGATTAGTGAGATTGTTCCGATCGGGAACAAGAGTTTGGCGCGCAAATGGGTCGGGTTGAGGCAAGGTCGCGTGTCAACCCGCAGCCGGTTTGGGGTGGGCGATTCGAGGTGGTCCCGCCGTGGTAGGTCACGAGGGTGCTAGCCTGTGTTTAGGTAACCATCAGACGGGTTCGTGGACGCGTTCGACCGCATCGGATCGTGAAGGCCGGAATGGCCTTAGAGTAAATTAAAGCTAGTGGAGCTGTTGTGAGATTAGAAATGATTCCTCGTTGGCTTGGATTTGAGTTTTGCGCACATGTTATATTCTGGCCATTGGTGGCAGGATTGGTTTCGTAAGTATAGTAGTGAAGATTATACCGGCGCATGTATGTTTGGAGACTTAGAAGGAACATTCAGGACGAATGTTTCTAACGGGGGAAGAATGTTATACCCCGTAGTTCCGTATATAGGTGAGGATGTACGCGAGAATACGACGAAATTTTGGAAAGAAAGAAAAATGTGATTTTTCGACTAAAAGTTTCCGGGTTTTGTGAAGGAAAAAGGTTCGTTGATGGGAATTGGATTCCCAGATTTGGTATTTGGGCTTCTTGAATTATATTAGAATTATGGAATTTTATTTCCGGAATTGGTCACGTGGGGCCCACGGGAGAAATTTACGGTTTTGTGGGGCCCACTTTGTTTTCGAGATTTTTGCCTTTATGGATATTTTCGGAAGATGAAATATTTTGGACGAGTAGGAGGGCGACACGTGTCACCCCCCTAGGTGGCCTCATGGCCGAAATTTGCTAACAAGTGGCAAGACAAGTGGCCTTGTCTTGCTAGATATATTGTGTGGACAAGTGGCCAAGTCTTGCTAGATATTTTGTGTGGACAAGTGGCTTGTGGGACCCACACACACTTGTCCCCAATCTCAAACACACACTTGCCTTCATCCTAGCCCTTGGTTGTCCTATATATTCACCCTTAGTTGATGAAAACTTCCACACTTAACCATTTCAAGACAAGAAATTCCCTCCCTTCTCCCTTGACCTTGCTCTCGTTTTTGAGCCCATTTCTTGACCTAAATTTGTCCAACAATTCTTAAACTCTCAAGTGTTCTTCCCTAAGGTGTTAGGAAGATTGTGTACCAAGAGTTGGAAAAGATTTCACACCCCTAACCTATTGTTCATGCCTTGGAAACTTACTAGTTGGAAACCCTAAGTGTTCTTCACTTTTGGAGTTGGTTCTGAAGAGAAGTTGGTTAGGAGCTTCATGGGTTGCTTGTAGCGGATTGGAACGGAAAGATTTGGAGCTAAGACTTGCTTGGAGCGACATTAAGTTCTTGGATAATTTTGGGCTATTTGAGGTAGTAAACCTTAACCTCTTTGTGAATTGGTCATTATACATATATTATAAGTATATTATGGAGTATATAAAATATGGAGTAAAGTTTGGAAAAGTTGGATCTTGTTAACTTGTTAAAAGAAAGGATTGGCCGTTTGCCATTAAAATGGTAAAACGTATCTTACTTGTGAAGAAGTAATTAACAAAGTAACTATAACTTATATTAAGATGGAATATAAGTTGGATGACTAATGAAGTAATTGGATAAGTAAAATGGACAAAGTTGGCCAAGGACCCCAACTTAAGGATTTGATTTACTTTGGATGATTTACTTTGGATCAGATTTACTTTGGACCAGATTTACTTTGGATCGTATTTACATTTCGTTAAGGGAAGATTGTTCAATCGCGTCCGCTTGGGCGTGTGATCCCTTTTAATTATTGTATTATTATGAAGGCGTGATAGTAAACCGCTACCGTTTGGGCGCGTAATCCCCTTCTTTTACTTGTTGTTATTATGGAGGCGTGATAGTAAACCGTTACCGTTTGGGCGTGTAATCCCCTTCTTTATGTTGTTTAATTATTACGCCTTATATATATATGGTATATATATTACGGTTATTCGCCTTGGAGAAAGATGGAAAAGTGAGTAAAACGGAAGTCTTTGATTTTCCGTAGAATTAGAGGACTTTTATTGGTATAAGTATTCAATGGTGAGAAAGGTTTGATAAAAGTACTATGACCGTTTTAGGAGTGGAGTACTACGTGTGGCGTGATCTACTTGGCTTAAGGAGTAGCCGGCGGGTTGAAGTACTTGGAGCGTTTTGCTATTTGTCGATAATCGTCGCGAGGTATGTGAACCTCTTCCTATCTTTTCTAGCATGATTGTTGTGAACTATGTAGTGCGGTAGACGTACATGTGCTAAGTGATTTGGTTGGTTTAAAACATAGGGTGTTATAATGGCTTTATGGGAAGTTAGTTATAACGACTTTATGTAGGTAAAAGAATGGTTTATTGATTGTAGAAAGTTAAGAGACTTGATCTTATACGACATGATTTTTAAAGATAAGAGACTTGATCTTGAAAGATAAGAGACTTGACTTAGTTTGACTTGTTATGAATTTTGTTAAAATGTTGTAAAAACCTAATTCGCGAGTAATGAGTAGTTGGTTTTAAAAGAATAATGTGTTACTTGATTTTACAAGGGAAGTGTTTTGGTTTACTTAAAAGATAGTCACTCTATTTTATACTACGAACATTGTGTGACTTTTGTGAAAGAAACGTATCTTTTTAAAAGAGTTAATGTATGTAATACTTTAGGGTCAGAACCGGGATTTTGGCATAAAATGATAGTACCTTAAGTTGTGTGTAACTTGCCTATGTTTGCGTGTGATAGCCTTGTTGTGCAAGTACTGTATTTTACTCGACTACCGGTTCATGGGATGAGCAGAATGTATTTCACTCGACTACCGCGTTCATAGGATGAACCGAATGTATTTCACTCGACTACGCGTTCGTAGGATGAGCAGGAATGTATTTCACTCGACTACGCGTCCGTAGGATGGACCGAATGTATTCCATCCGATACCGAAGTTCATGAGATGAGCAGGAATGTATTCCACACATTTCTATCTGGTCCATGAGATAGGTCGAGACATGTTATACGTATCACATGGTTTGTACCTAGACTGCCCGATGAGGAAGGAGTTCCACGGCATGAGGATGACTTTGAGGCGTGAGTCCACGACTTGACATGGCGCTTTATGTTATGAAATGTAGTTTGGTTATCATACATGTCTCTGCTTTATATAGTATTATGATTTCATTTCTGATTTTTCGGTTTCACATACTTGGTACTGTTGTCGACCTCCTTGAGGCCTGCGTTCATGCCGCAGTAGAGGTACATCGGTTGTGGATCCTCGCTCATAGGATCACAGTTCAGCGTATTGGGAAGCCCCGTTTCTCCGGAGGCTTATCTTTTGGTATGTTACCCTGAGTCTGTAGGTTCTTGTACATTCAAGGGTATGGCGGGGCCCTGTCCCATCATATTTATTGTCACTTCTTAAGTGTAGTAATGCTTTGTTGTGGCGAGTTTGTAAAGGATAACTGTTCGGGTTTTATGAATATATCTGAAGGCTGTTTTGGTTGCTTTGTTTATTTATCATGTCTCTTGTTTCATGTTTATGTTTTTATTTTCGCTGATTCTCTCTGATGTTGTATCACGAGGGTGCCCGGGGTAAGGCACCAGTCACGGGCCCCGGTTCGGGTCGTGACATTAGAGTTACTCAAGGATTGTGATATTGATATCCTATACCATCCGGGGAAAGCCAAGACAGTTACAGATGCTCTTAGTCGTGGATCTATGGGTAGTCTGTCAGATGGGCATCCAGATAGACAAGACGTGCTCGGTGAGATTCATCAGCTACCGAGCCGAGGGGTTCGATTATTTGTTTCCAAGGTAAATGAAGTTTTAGATCCGAGAGGTTGCCGAGTCTTCCGTCGTTGAGGAGGTAAAGAGGCGATAGTATGAGGATCCGATTGTGATCGATATCGAGTTATGGCTCTCGAGAAGAGAAGATCGCTTTGAGTAGCCGGATGAAGTCTTTGTGATATGAGGATGGATTGTGTGTACCCGATACTGCAGGACTTGTCAGCAGGTTTTAAGTGAGGAACGCAGTGCTTATTGCTCTAATTGTTCGGGGTCGACTAAGTTGTGTCGTGACCTCATATGTATGTATTGGTAAGATGGCCTGGAAAGGGACGTAGCAGAGTTGTTGCTTAATGTCTGAAATAGTAGCAGGTCGAGGTTGAACCCCAGAAGCCCAGTGGGCTATTACAGGCGATTTAGATCCCGACTTAGATATGGGAGGTAATTAATATGGATCTTGTTACAGGGTGGCATCGTACTCAGATGAAGTGCGGCTCCCTGGGGGTCATAGTAAATAGGCTGGTGAAACCAGCCGTGTTCTTCCGATTAGGACCACTTACTCGACTGAGGATTATGCTAGCTTATATAGCAGGGAGATTGTGAGACTGCACGAGGTTCCTACATTTATGATGTCAGACAGATGAGCTCAGTTTACGGCTAACTTCTGGAGGTTTTTTTCAGAAGGGATTAGGGACACAGGTGAGTCTCAATGTTGCATTGCACCCTCAGACCGATGGACAGGCAGAGCGTACTATCCAGGCACTTGAGGATAGGTGGCGGGCCTGTGTTCTTGATTTCAGAGATAGATGGGATGGTTATTTACCTCTTGTTGAGTTACGTACGATAACAGATACCCTTTGTCACGACCCGACCGGGCATCGGTGCCCTACACAGGCACCCCTTTCGGTATACATCAGAGAATAGCAGCGGAACATACACAACTGATAAATGCTTAAACATAAAATAATAACAGGTTAGCCGATAAGGCCACCTTCCGTAAACTATACAAATAAAACAGTACAATTTATTTTTTCTTTACAACCCAATCCACAATGTGACTACAGACCTCTAAGAATAACAACTGTGACGGGACAGGGCTCCGCCATACCCCTGAATAAACAACAACCAACCATACCAGGGATAGGCCTCCGGAGAAATGGAGATTCCCAACAGCTGAACAGTGATCCTAAAAGTGAGGATCAGCTACCTGTACTCTACCTACGGCATGAACGCACTTTCCCGGGAGGTCAAGATACAACATGTACCAAATATGTGGGCTCAAATCAGAATGAAATCACAAGTCTATAATAAAACTGGAGACATGTATGATAGCTCAATTAACAGTACATTGTGCCTTACTAACAATGAGAGTAAATAATAGTATACCTACAACATAAAAATAGGAAGCTCACGATCAAAGCAGGACCACCCGCCCGCAGTATCATTAAGTAATCCTACTCCTGGGACTATTTCACCCATAGTCGTGTGGACCCGCGTGAGGTATTCCTCGCGAGGACTATTTCACCCGCATAGGTCGTGTAGACCCGCATGAGGTATTCCTCGCATAGGCTGTATCCGCCCGCATGGGACTATTTCACCCGCATAAGCCCTTACGGACTCGCATGAGGTATTCCTCGCATCGTGGGTAGCAAATCCACGAAATATGCAAATGCCACAAACCCGGGGAATGACCCCGTAATGAATAACATACTACTAGCACAAACCGGCTATCACACATAACATAAGCACTACCGCATCATACATAACATAAGAACTACCGGCTTATCATACCATATATAAGCAAGTTAAGAAATCCCCTCACTTCTTATTAGTCTTATACATGTACACTCTCATTTTTAGTTTACTTAAGGCACTAACATGTCATTATAAAAATTCGGGAATTTAACCCAAAGTACTATGTATACTCTTTTAAAATGACTCTTATACAAAACTTCCAAGATACTAATAAACATAGTATCAAGTCATAACTACTTTTCAAGACAAGTCACAATACCTTTTTAGAAAAATACATTTTCAGGCTTCTAAATCAAGTGACTTCTTTCTTTTAAAACCTTAAGCAATTGATGCCTTTAAATCAATTTGCCTTTCGTTATTTCAAGTCATTTAACATACTTAAATTACTTAGAGTAAACCACTCTTTTTAACTTTCCATAAAGCTATTATAACCAACTTCCCATAAAGCCGTTATACTAGCTTTATACTTTAGAAACGTACATACTTCTTTATAACCAAGAGACTTAAACTTTCCAACAAAACAAGTATCAACAATACTTTCAACATACTTAAAGTCTCTTAACTTTTGAAAACCAAGATATCTTTAATATTTAAACAAGTGAGTTAATTCCCTAACTCAACCAACTTGGACATTCTTAAAATAAGCCAAGGATATCAAATAGACTAGATTGTCAAAATCTTGTACGTCTACCATACTATACATTTACAACTTATTCATGCTCAAAAGATAAGAAAGTTCCACATACCTCTTCGGTTTAATCCACTTGCTAAGTCCAATTCTCCGTACGTAGTATGTCAACCTATAATGACCATAATACGTCTATTAACTTCTTACTTCAAACGTAGAATATTCCAAGTGCAAAGTCACTAAATTCTACGGAAAATCGGACATCACTTCCTTTGTTTCTACATACTTTGCCACCTTTTTCAAGGTCGAATTCAATAACCAAACACGCCACATTTAAGGCTCAACAAAGTAGTTAACAATAGGGGATTACACGCTTAATCAAGACGTGTAAAATTCCGCCCCACAAATGATATCAAACTAATACAAACTACTTAGGCCAATTCGGCAACATTGAGATACAATAACACCAATTCTTATCCAATTTCCTTTTCAATCCAAGTTGTTAGCATAACATGATATCAAGTCGCAATAATTATAACTACTATAATCTTCAAGTAAGTAACATGCGACGATTCTAATTAACGACCAAATTGTAATCCAACTTCAAATGGCTCATATGACATTTCGGATTTTAGGCTACAACAATCCATAACACTTATAAAACTTCAACACATATACTTCATGCTAGCAAACATGTAAGGCTAACAACAATATATAATCTTGTAACACTTTAAGAGACAAGATTATTACCTCAACGAGTCTTAGTCCAACTTCAAATCCGAAGTCGCTCCCTAGAAACTTAGAGCCTCTTCTTGACACTTCAATCCGCTACTTGAGACCCTTAGAATAACACAAACAAATTTCCTTCAATCTTCCCAACAAAACCTAGAAAAGCAACTAGGTTTTCATCTTGCGACTAATACGAAAACTATCTTTTCCGGGATTTTTCTATTGAGATACCCTTACAAAACACTTAGGAACCTTGGTTTAAAGTGGGGAGATTATTGGACAACAAACAAATTTTTTTCCTTTTCCTTCTTGATTAACCCGAGAGCACCTTGTATTGTTCATCCAATTTTCTTGAAAATTTGGCTAAGTGTGGAGCTTGTCTCACTACTAGTACTACTACTATATAGCACAATGGAGGGTCAAGATGTGCACAAATTTGTGGCTTGGATGAGGTTATTTTAAATATCAAGACATGTGGTCCCATTGACTAAGTCAACATTGTCAAGCTTTACTACTTGCAAGACTTGTCTTCCTAACAATGGTCAAATGACCCTTTTGCCCATGCCTAATTTCGTCGAGGCAACATAAGGGGTGACACGTGTCGCCTCCTATTAAATCACAATATTACGTTTCCGACAATTAGTAATTCAGATAAATTTTTACAAGTCTCTAATCTTAACATTTTTGAGTTCTTACGTACGTCCTTAAAAACATATCCTGGAATTTCGGGGTGTAACACCCTTCCAGTATTCCAATAATGCCACAGCCGGGCTAGATGATTACCTGGCAGAGGCATGCAGTGTAGCTCTTGTGGGCATGGACATTGCCCGCATGCAAGCCCATGCACTAGGATGTGAGGCACGGAGAGGTCGACGGAATGACCAGGATCGCCAGAAGAAGGCGAGCAGAGGTCCTTTGGTAACTTTGGCGGGCGCCTCGGAAGCCGAACTAGTTATGTACCTCCTGCGGCGAATGGTCCTCCGCGCCTTCAGACGCGTTGGTATTCGGGAGTTAGTCGTGGCTCCGTGGCTTCGTTCACGATATACATGGGTTCTAGCCACGTTGAGTTTTCCTCGGTGCACGATGTAGCGACGCCATCCCGGAATGTCGCTTTTTTCGGGTGCTTGTTTTTCTGGCGCCGTCGAGCCATATGACGAAATCGTCTAATAGGAAGGATGCGAGACAGAATGACTCACCTCACGGGTGGGGCAGTTCATCGCTTTCTACTATGCGCCTGCAGTGCGTGCCTATGATTAGAGTGGGCGGTAGATTCGTGTATATCCTTAACCTCTAGAGATTTGTATGCATGATATGATGACCTTATTATTGTGTGCTATACGGATAACGTTATGTTGATTATGAGTTAGAAAACCTGGTTAGTGAAAAAGGGTAAGCCTGGGGGTGAGAAAATGATGAACCTTAGAATATTACAGTTGAGACCTTAGATGTAAGGTCGTCTTGAGTACAAGATTTTGCGGGTGATCCTTGTCAGAATGTATAAATTTACGTGGAGTAATTGTGGGAAGATTCCTTGGGTAGTGTAAAATGGATGTGGTAGCTTTCATGACCTGTATAGGTAAAATTGTTCCGGATCGGGAAACAAGAGCTTGATGCGTTAAGTAGGTCGGGTTGGGGCCATGTTGCGCCAACCGCGCTGTTCGAGTGGGGTCAGCTCTGGGTGGTCCCGCCAGGTGGTAGGGTCACGAGGGTGCTAGGCCCAAGTTTAGATGACCATCGTATGAGTTCGTGGATATGTTCGACCAGAAGCGGATCGTGAAGGCCGGGAATGGCCTTAGAGGAAAGTAAAGCTAGTAAGATGACCAAGTTTGGAGGTTGTGACTCCAAAGTTTTGGCATGAAGCGTTGGTGAAGTGTGGTACGTATGCTAGAAGAGTTCAAGTGTTCGAGAAGGGCACGACGAGTAAGGAAGGAAGTGAACTTGTGCTGAAAGATGGGAGTAATCATTTTTTAGAAATGAATGTGCGAAGGGAGTGTCCCTTGGACCAAGAGCGAGAGTTGGTATTGTTTTGCATCATCGAGGTGGTTCCTCGTTGGTCTGGATTTAAGTATTTGCGCGCATGTGTTATTTCGTGGCCAGGCATGGCGTTGGCAACTTGTTAGAAGAACTTTATCGTTATCCGTCTTGAGAAGGAACATTCGGGACGAATGTTTCTAAGGAGGGGAGAATGTGATACCCCATATTTCCAGAGTATGTACGTGAGGGCGTACGTATATAAATTTAAGCCTTAAGGTTTGGCTAGGTTCGAAAATTTGGGCACAAGTGCCGAAAAGAATCGTTTTTCGACGAAACGTTTTACTAAACTTGCGAAGGGAAAATTCCGGCTATGTCATTGAGAATTTTTGCGGATTTTTCCGAGAGACGAAACATTTTGGACCAACGGGAGGGCGACATGTCACCTCACATTGGAAGGAATTGTGGGCGGTACTTGGACGATTTGGGCTTGTGGTTAGGTAGGATATTTTGTGCAAGTTGGTGTGGTAGATGGATAAGGTGCACTTGGCTTAAATCTAGCCCTACACTTGCATGGCACTTGGCTTGATCTTGGCCATTGGTTGGCCATTGCTTGACCTATAAATACCCCTCTAAGTTGAAGACTTTCTTCATCCAAACTTGAGCAATCTTTCTAAGTCTCAAAAATTACTCCCTCCCTCTTGAGCTTTCGTCCGCCACACCCCCTCCCCGTTTGAGAAGGGCCCGTGGCCGAAAGTATTCCCTCCCCCTTTGTAGTGTTTAGCCGTGGGGTACCCCCCCTAGCCTAGTTGTTTTCGTATAATACCCCCCCTTTGTGGTATAGAAATACTCTCCAAAGTATTGTTATAATGCCCAAATACTTTAGCCCAAATACCTTGTAGTATTCCAAGGTTATACCTATACAAAGCCCAGAAATACTATTATACTTCCTTTAGCCACTAAACTAAACCCTAAGGAAATCTTCACGGTAGTTGAAGTATTTGAGTAGATGTTGGTTAGAACTTCTAAGGGTTGTTTGGAGCGGGTTGGAGCGCCGAGTATGAGCTAAACCTTGCTCAGGATCGAAATTTACTTGGATAATTTTGGGATTATCGAGGTAAACACTCTTGACCTTCTATTGTAATTGGAAATTACATGTTGTAGGAATGTATAGTTGAAGTATACTATATATAGAATTGAACATAATCTTGCGGCAATGTCTTTTGACTTAAGCCCAATTTAAAGAAAGAACTGACGCAATTACATAGGGTGTATTACTGATGAGACTTGTGTAACATTCTTGTGAAGTAAATTGCTGCGTCGGATTAGACGCATAACCCCCTCTAGGAGTTGTTGACTGTTAGCAGCCTCGATAGAGGACGAGATTTATGCGATTTGCGGGAGAGTCTTGCCGAATTTTACGTAGAATATTATACGTTGAGATCTAGATGTTAATAGGCGCTGTGGCTCTATAGGTTCAAGTACTACGTGTGGAGTGAGCTACTTGGCAAGGTGTAGCCAAGCGGTTTGAGGTACTTGAGCGTTTGCTATTAGTCGATAATCGTCGCGAGGTATGTGAACCTCTTCCTATCTTTTCTAGCATGATATGTGTATAACTATGTAATGCGGTGAGCGTCGTGTGTTAAATGTATTTGATTGGTTTAAAACGTAAAGTGTTATAATGGCTTTATGGGAAGTTGGTTACAACAACTTTATGTAAGTAAGAAATGCTTTGTGGTTTTAAAAGATAACGATTTGATTTATAAGCGACTTGACGTGTGATAAATAAGAATCTTGAAGTATTTCAAAAGACTAAGAAACCGTTTTGAAAGAAGAGAAATACAGTTTTGAAAACATAAGAGTTATACTAGCTTTATGGGAAGTTAGGTATAACGTCTTAAGAGTGGTAAAGAGAATGATTTACTGATTGTTAGAAGTTAAGAGACTTGATCTTAAAAGATAAGAGACTTGACTTGAATGAATTAATATGAGTTTTGTGTGAAACCTCATTCGTGAGTAATGAGTACTTGGTTTTTAAAAGGAATAATGTTTTACTGATTTTGGAAATCAGAATGACTATCGACAAACCACTGCAGCGTTAATAAAAGGAAATGTTTTGACTAATTAAGTATTATTAAAACCAGTAGAAACCTCCATCTGCATAGAAGCTAAGATGAGACAAAATGATATTACATTTCCTAGATCATGGCTGCTTTAATAAGATTGATTATGAACAAGAATAACCTACTCACATATAAGACATATGTTTCTCAAATTATTTAAAAGAGGATTATATTCTTAAGTGATTAAGTCTATGGACTATGAAACCTTTATAAAATAAGAGACCTAAGTGTTTGAAATTAGGCAAACTTGAACTTTTGGAAAAGAATGTTGTTACTTGATGTTGAAAAGGAAAGTGTTTTGGTTTACCTAAAAATGTGAGTCACTCTATCTTAATACTACGGGTATCGGGTGACCTTTATAAAAGGAATGGATCTTTTAAAAAGAATTTAACGTACGTAATACTTTGGGGTCAGAACCTGGACTTTGGCCTAAAATAAACTCGAGTTATGTGTAACTTGCATATGTTTGTGTTTGATAGCCTTGTGTGCATATACTGTATTTCTATACCACCGCGTCTCTCGATGGAGGGCCGGCTGATTTGTTATGAACGATTATTCACCGAGTCCCATGGGATGGGCCGGGACACGTATTTCATCTGATTATTCACCGAGTCTCATGGGATGGGCCGGGACACGTATTTCATCTGATTCTTCACCGAGTCCCATGGGATGGGCCGGGACACGTATTCCATCTGATTATTCACCAAGTCCCACGAGATGGGCCGGGACACGTATTCCATCTGATTCTCTTCCGAGTCCCATGGGATGGGTCGGCACACGTATTCCACATGATTCTTTCGAGCCCCGGGATGGCGGGACACGTATTCCACACGATTTACACCTAGGCTGGCGGTGAGGAAGGAGTTCCACGGCATGAGGATGACTTAGGCGTGAGTCCCGACTTGACATGATCGCTTATGTGCGAATCGTAGTTTGGTTATCATACATGTCTCCCGCTATATAGACTATTATGATTTCATTTACGATCTTTTCTGATTTCACATACTTGGTACTGTTATCGACCTCCTTGGGTGCGTTCATCTGCGCGGTAGAAATACATCGGTTGTGGATCCTCGCTCATAGGATCACGATTGGTGTCGAAGCCCCATTTCTTGGAGGCTTATCTTTTGGTATGTTACCACAGTCAGTAGATCCTTGTCAATTCGAGGTATGGCGGGGCCTGTCCGTCATAGTATTGTAAAAATCATAAGTGCTGTAATCTTGTTGTGGCGGGGTTTGTAAAAAGGATAATTGTTCGTATTTATGTATATATCATGAAACAGTATTTTGGTTGCTTTATTTATTTATCATGTCTCTTAATTCATGTTCATGTTTTTATTTCCGCTGATTTTCTCTGATGTTGTATCACTGGGGTGCCCTGGGTAAGGCACCAGTCACGGGCCCGGGTTCGGGTCGTGACAACTTTCCCTTTGTCGCTCTAATCATAATCCTGCCCTGCAGGGCGCCTAGCTATATAAGGCGATGAACCAGCCACCGATCCCGAAGGCTGAGTCTCTACATCTGTGCTACCTCTGGTCGGACAAACTCTCACCAAATGGCCCTGTTCGCCGTAAGCATACAAGTTGTCGAAGCAGTACGACACTCCCCACCATGACGCCTATCACAACGGCCACACCGAGGTGGGGGTGGCCTCTCCTGGCTAACACCCCTTCCTCTCCGAACCACTGAATCCGCAACTAACCCGGTAGGCTGAGTCCTCCTACCTGTATCCCTCCTACTAGGACATCCTCCCATCACATGCCCCTGACGGCCACAGGTATAATAATCTCCCAAACTAGCACGACACCCTGAGGATCATCCTCAGCTCTCTATCCATAGAACTCTGGCGAACTGCAACTCAAGAAATCCCGAAGTCTCAGACTATCGGATCTAGGGTGAACCACTGGTACTGCCGGAACGGGCTAGATGATTACCTGACAGAGTGTTGATCTGGTAGGCCTAATGTACCTTGGTCTAAGTTTCCCCTTCTTTCCGAACCTCATCACACCCTTCATGGGTGATACCTTCAAGAAGACCCAATCGTCTACCTGAAACTCCAAATGTCGACGCCGATTATCTGCATAAGACTTATGTCGACTCTGAGCTGCTAACAGTCTCTCCTGGATAAGCTTCACCTTATTCACGACCTCCAACCAAGTCCGCCAACTAATCGACCTCGCCCACGTCGAACCAACCAATAGGCGACCTACACTTTCGCCCATACAAAGCCTCATATGGCGCCATCTGAATGCTAGAATGGTAGCTGTTGATATAAGAAAACTCTACAAAGGCAAATGATCCTCCCAGCTACCCATGAAATCAATAACACAGGCCCGCAGCATATCCTCAAGTGTCTGGATAGTACCATCTGCCTGCCCGTCGGTCTGAGGATGAAACGCAGTACTGAGACTCACCTGTGTCCCTAACCCCTTCTGGAAAGACTTTTACACCCCGTAAGTCCAGGACATGTATAAGAGAATGTATGTAAGAAATCAAGACTTGGAAATTAGTATGAAAGGAAGAATTGTTTTTCCGATAGAAAAACTTCCGAACGTCGGAAAGGAAAAATGTTCGTTGTTGAGAATTAGATACTCAAAATGTATTATTTTAAGAGTATGGAACTTTTTAACATTATGGAAATTTGTTTTTACGGATTTGGTCATGTGGGGCCCACCCGAGGAATTTTACGTTTTGTGGGGCCCAGGGTTCTGAATTTTATGGAAGAATGAGAGGGCGACACATGGCACCCCTCCCACATGGCTTGGTCGAATTATGCAAAGGGCAAAAGGGTCATTTGACAATTGTAAAGATGAGAAAGTCTTGCTAAGTTAGAGCTTGACATTGTTGACCAAGTCAAGGGCCATTTGGCTTGATCTCTTCCCTCCAATTTTAACAAGTGTTAGTATCTAAGCCATCCAATGTGTTATATATTCACTACACTAGTAGTGCAAGACTTGAGCATTCTATACTTAGTAAAAATTTTCAAGAACTAGTCTTGTGGAGAGAAAGGGCTCTCGGGTTTGGCTAAGCTTGCACAAGAAAAATTTGTAGTTTTTCTCCATTTCTCACAAGACTTTAAACCATGGTTCCTAAGAGTGTTGTAAGGTTATCTCAATAGAAAGATTTGGAAAAAGCAGCGTTTTTCGTATTAGTCGCAAGGCGGATACTTAAGGAGTTCTTCAACTTTGAAGTTGGAACTTGAAGATGAGTTCTTCATAGGCTTCTAAGGAGTACTTGGAGCGGATGGGAACATAAGGAAAGGAGCTAAGAATTTGCTAAGGAGCGACTTTGAATCTTGAAATTTTTAAGGGCTTCTAAAGGTATAATCTTGTCGTTTTAGTAATTAAGATTGCTTATTGTTGTAGCTATGGATATTAGCAAGAATAAGTTATATATTATGTAGTTGGATAAGTATATTGGCTATTGGAACCCTAATCCGAAAACTAGCATGTTTAGCTTTAAGATTGGAATTCAAGTTAATTATTAGTTTAAGTCGTCGCATGTTGTAGGAATAAGGAAATTGTAGTTGTTGAAGTTGTTTATGACTATATAACATGTTAGACCTTAGGACTTGGAATTGGAAAAGGATTGGAAAAGACTTAGTGTTGTTGGTTATAAGTTGGCCGAGAATGGCTTGGATTTTTAAACTACTTCGTATGAATTGTGGGGCGGAATTTTACACGTATTGTAAGGCGTGTAATCCCCTTTGTTTGGTTGTTGTTTTGAGCCTTAAATGTGGCGTGTTGGTTATTGTATTCGGCCTTGAAAAAGGTGGTAAAGTGAGTAGAAACAAAGAAAGTGCTGCCCGATTTTCCGTAGAATTAGAGACCGTATACTTAGTATTATTCTACGTTAGAGACTAGAAGTTGATAGTCTTGTTGTGACCATTATAGGTTGACACTTCTACGTACGGCGTATTCGGCTTAGCTTGTGGATTTAGCCGAAAAGGTATGTGAACTATCTCCTCTTCTAGCATGATTCCTTAAGATAAAGAAAGTATGTCCAACTCCTTAAATGATCCATTCCTTGGTTGTATTTGGATTGCCAAAAATAGAAATTGTACTTTGATGTTTAAATTGTAAGATGTATAATCCATTTCCTTAGTGAAGTTTGGATTCTTAAAAATGAAAGTATTTTACTTAAAGTACATAGAGTCTTGAAAGGAAAGTGGTTTCCAAATCTTTTGGCTAGTGCCTTAATTCCAAAACCTAAAGGTCATTATAATGACTTTAGGGAAGTCAAAGGAATGATTTACTTACTTGTTTTAAAAGAGGATAAGTGACATGATTTAAGAGAAGTAACTTGTTTTAGAGGTGTGAGTTACTTGAGGTTTAAAAGTAGAAGAAACTTGTTTTCTAAATATTAAGAGGCTTGTAGTATTTTGAAAGTTAAGAACTTGATTTGTAAGTATGTGATACTTGGTTTTAATTCTCTTGGTTATAAAAGGAATGAATATGTCTAAAACCATAAAGGGTTATAACGGCTTTATGGGAAGTTGGTTATAACGGCTTTATGGAAGGTTAAGAAAGTTGTCTATTTTGATTATTAGGCATAAGTTGCCTAGATTGTGAAGATTTGAAGTTACTTGATTCCAAGCTTTGAAATGAGTTTCTAAAAGTGTAGTAACTTACTTTGAAAAATAGACACACCTTGATAATACGGGTGTTAGTATCTTGGGGTTTTTCATAAAAAAAAGTCTTTTGAAAAGAATGTACGTACGTAGTACTTTGGCTTGATTAATTGAGAATTATTCTATGTGTGCCTTGATAAGTACTTTGGCTTGGTTAATTGAGAATTACTCTATGTGTGCCTTGATAAGTACTTTGGCTTGATTAATTGAGAATTGCCTATGTGTGCTGGTGATAGCCTTTGAGTGCAAGTATTATGTTTTATTACGTTGCCGCGACTCTCGGTTGGAGGGCCGGCTGTCTTGTTGTAAGTTACTTGGACGTACCGACAGTGATGTGGGATTCCACGGGTATGTTTCCTTTATTTGTAGTACTTGGGTTAAATTCCCGGATTTTTATAGAAGACATGGTAGTGCTTATGTTTTGTTTGATGGCCGATTGAGATAGGGTAAGAGTATAAGTGAGGGGTAAACCCCCAAGACGCTATACCACCTTCTCCAGGGTAAGAGTATAAATGAGGTGTAAACCCCCAAGACGTTATACCCCCTGCTTTACCACCTTCTCCAGGGTAAGAGTATAAGTGAGGGGTAAACCCCCAAGACGCTATACCACCTTCTCCAGGGTAAGAGTATAAATGAGGGGTAAACCCCCAAGACATTATACCACCTGCTTTACCACCTTCTCCAGGGTAAGAGTATAAGTGAGGGGTAAACCCCCAAGACGCTATACCACCTGCTCGTTTTCCTACTTGGCCCATACAGTTTTTAGGACACAGGTGGGACTTGGTGTTCATGTATGCCTATTGGTGTTATATTATATCATGGATTTGCGGTGAGGAAGGATTCCAGGCATGATTGATATTATGGCGTGAGACCCATGGTTATATTTTAGAAATGACTTGAGGCATGCGTCACGACTTGTTATGCGCTTATGTGTTGTGTCTTTGTAGGTTGGCTATCATACATGTCTCTGTTTGTTTAGAATTTATGATTTAATTACAGTATTGTAACTTACACATACTTGGTACATTCTTGTCTTGACCTCCTTGAAGCTGCGTTCATCTGCATGAGTTTAGATCTGTGATTTGGTGATCGGCAGTGTAGGACCACCTTTCATAGTTTTTGGATAGCTCCTGCATTCGGGAGTTTATCATTTTGGTATAGTTCATTGATGCAGGCTTTTGTATAGTTATGGAGTGCAGCGGGGCCTTGTCCGTCATAGTTGATATAACTCTTAGAGTGCATGTATTCATATGTGAGATAGGACTCATGCGGTGTAGTGTATTTTGTTATGTATATTATATGGCGACCTTGTCGGCTTTGCCACATACGCATCGATTGGTTTTAAAAAAAAGGTGTTATTTAATTTCCATGATTTACTTAGTTGTTAAGGTAAAAGGTGCCTGTAGGGCTGATCCACTGCTTGAGGTTGGGCGTGACAGAGTGGTATCGAGCGATCGATCCTCGGAATGTCTACGACCGTGTCTAGTAAAGTCTTGATTATCGGTGTGTTGCGCGCCACACCCATGCTTGAGGCTACAGGACATTTAGGAGTTAGTTTCTATTCTTCTCACTCTAAGATCGTGCCATAGAGCATGTTAGTAATATAATTCCTCTCGACGTATTTTTGTGTTCTGATTATGCCTCCAAGGAGAACAGCCTTGAAGGGCAAAGGAGTAGCGAGGATCTACTAGTCGGACTCGGAGAGTTGATAGGGCTTATTATTTATACCGTATTTCCAGTAGTATGCGTGGGGCGTCGTAGAATTTGAGCCTTAAGTTAGGCAAAGAACGAATTTTGGGCACAAGTGCGATTGGAGTCATTTTTAAAAAGCGTTTCCACGACTTACGTTGGGAAAATTCGGCTATGTCATTTATATTTTTGCGGATTTTTCCGAGAGATGAAACATTTTGGACCAGCGGGAGGGTGACATGTGTCACCTCGCATTGAAACTAGAGCGGCAACCGCGGGCGATTTGGTCACGTTTTCAAGGCCAATTGGCTCCTTGTTTTGGCCTTGTTTTGTGGCTTGTTTGGTGCCATGTTTTGTGCCTTGTTTTGTGGTGTAGGGGTTAGGGTGCACTTGGCTTGATCAAGGCCTTACACTTGCCTTGCACTTGGCTTGATCAAGGCCATTGGTTTCCCTATAAATACCCTCCATGTGAAGACTTATTCATTCACTCCTCACTTTCTCTAAGTTTTGAAATTCCTACCTCTCCCTTGTTGTTGCTCTCGTCCAACTGCCCTCTACCCCTTACAGAAAGGCCCTTGGCCGAGAACACCCTCCCCTGCCTAGTTGTGCTGGCCAGAGCCTCTTATTACACCGTAAATTCTAGAAGATAGATAAGTTGGCAAACATGTGATGGAAGGACTTTGAGTTTACCTTTGAGTGTTGGACCCCAGTTGTTAAGGATTGTAAGGTGTTTAAAAGGCCTAGTGTGTAGTCCGTTGAATCTAGGTCCCAAGCCTTGACCAACTGTTAAATCGATTGGACAAGAGTCAAAAGTTATGGAAGTTTCAAGTTTGGCCGATCAGTAATGCATGATGACTTGATTCGGGGTTGTGCCGCGGCCGGAGAAAGCGAGACGCGGCGCGATTGTGCGAGTGCCCGGGTGTTGAGCGCCGCGGCCGCCGAATCTGAGGCATGGCGCCGTGCAGCGTGCAATTATTTTACGAAGTGTTAGCGCGGCCTGGTGGCGCAGCGCCGGCGGGATTTCTGCGGGTAAGGAGAAAAATCGGGGATATTTTTATAAGGAGCCTATGGGAGGGTGACAAGTGTCCCTCCCGTCCTTTGACCAGCGATAGAAGCCTACTTTAGGGCCAAGTCTTGGAAGACTTGGCCATTTCATTCAAACCCTCCCGAGAAAACCCTCTCCCTTCTCTCTAGGTTTTGAGAAACTGGCCTTAGGGAAGCTGTTGGGCGGCAAGAAGGAAAAAGTGTTGGTGAACTTGTGGGAAGCGGTGGTGGTTGAGTTGTGGAAGAAGTGGTAGGAAAGGGCTTTTGTGGGCTTTTCTAAAAGGTAAGAGTTTCCTTCTGCAGGTTTTGAGTTAGTACTTGTGATAGTAGTATAGATCACATGAGCAGGTCATTATATTTAGAGTTTGAATAGATTTGTGAGCACAGAGGTTATAGTTAAGTTTGTATAGATTTGTGAGCTGAAATTTTGTTATAGTTAAGTTGGCTTAGATTTGGATCTTGTAGCCTTGTTGATTTCGGCCTTGTGAAGGTGGCAAGTTAATAGAAACAAAGGAAGTTACGTCGATTTCAGTAGAATGTAGGGGCCTTGTACTTAGTTTACTCTACGTTCGAAACTAGAGTTAATAGATGTCTTATGACCCTTATAGGATTGAGGCGCTACGAGTAGCGTATCCTACTTGAAGGGTTCAATACTGTGGGGCGTTTTGCTTTTTGTCGCAATCGTCGCGAGGTATGTGATTCTTCCTATCCTCTTGACATGACTATTTGTGAAATATATAGTGCGGTTGGCCTTGCGTGTGCTAAAGGAAATTGATTTTCCAAATTGTGTCTTGACTTGTTATGAAGTGTAAAGGGCTTCATTATGTGTAAGAGTAGTAAGTCTTATCCGTTAGTAATGGGCACTCGGTGCTTAAAGAATGAGCCCTCTTGGTCTCATAAATGTTTATGTGGTATTGGTTGGTTTAAAACATAAAGGGGTTATAACGGCTTTATGGGAAGTTAGTTATAACAACTTTATGTGAGTAAAAGAACGGTTGTTGATTGGTAGAAGATAAGAGACTTAACTTAGAATTGTGAAAGTTTTGTAATGCATTCAAAAGTTGTAAAACCTCATTCGTGAGTAATAAGTAATACTTGGTTTTTGAAAACTTAAGAGTTATACTAGCTTTATGGGAAGTTAGGTATAGCAGCAGAATGTGAAATGGATTTGAAAGTGGGAATAAGTATCGAACACACTTTTGCGCTAATAAAGGAAATGGTTTAGACTAATTGATTATACTAAAACCGATGAAACCTCCATCTGCATAGAAACTAAGATGAGACAAAATGATGTTACATTTCTAGATCATGGTTGCTTAAATGAGAATCATTGACAACAAGTTAGTTTTCTTAAAATTCCAAAGAATGAACTTAATGGATTGTAAAGGATAATGTCTTTGGATTTTGGAAAGAGAAGTAACTTGAGTTTGAAAGTATAAATCACTTGTTTCAAATATCGAACTTTTCTTAGGGAAAAGTAAATGACTTAGTTTTAAAAGGTAGGAATACTTGACCTTAAAGGAGTTAATTACTTGGACTTTTAAAAGTATACTTGACGTTATGTTAATTGTGTTTGAAGTCGTGTTCTAAACATGAATGTGTGTGATACTATTGTGATAGTATCGTATGGTTTCTACGTAAAGAGGTCATGAAGGTAGGAAAGAATGTAGTATTTTGGGGTTGGAACCGGTTTGTTGACTTAAATGAAGGTACTTTGAGTTGTGTGTAACACATGCGTGCTTGTGGTGATAGTTTTGTTGTTGTGCAAGTGTTTGACTTTGTGCTCTGGAGTCTCTCGGCGGAGGGCGGATGTCGGGTGGTATGATGGACATATCGACCGCGTTGGGTAGCCAGCGGGTATGCTTCACTATATTGATCCTTTGGGACATATCGACCGCGTTGGGTAGCCCGGGTATGCTTCCGTTAGGAGTGTTATCTTGTAAAGCTGGTTTGGACATCTTGACCGCGTTGGGTAGCCGCGGTATCGTCCGCGATGAGTATTATCTGGGCATTTGTTTGGACATCGCGACACGTTGGGTAGCCGGTATCGTCCACGATGAGTATTATCTGGTATTTGTTTGGACATCCGACCGCGTTGGGTAGCCCGCGGTATGCGTCCACGGTGAGTATTATCTTGTTATTGGTTGGGACATCTTGACACGTTGGGTAGCCGAGTATGCGTCCGCGATGAGTACTATCTTGTTATTGGGTTGGACATCTTGACACGTTGGGTAGCCAGCGGTATCGTCACTTTGAGTAATGATCTTTGGCGTGAGTCCACGACTTGAAGTGGTTTAATTTGATTGATCTGTATATCGTGGTGTCTTGTAGTTTGGTTATCATACATGTCTCTGTATTCCTTATAGACTATTATGATTTCATTTCTGATATTTTTACATTTCGCATACTCGGTACTGTTATGCGACCCCGCCGAAGTGCGTTCATCTGCGTGAGTTGAGATCATCGCTTGTTGATCCGCACCCTTTGGATCGCTGTTGATTCTCGAAAGCTCCATTCGCCGGAGACTTTGTCACTTGATGCAGTTCCACGAAGTTGTAGAACTTTTTGTACATTCGAGGTATGGCGGGAGCCTGTCGTCAGAGATGTTATAAAAATTCTTAGAGTGCATGAAATCTTGATGTGGCGAGGATTATGGCTGTTCGGTGTTAGTTATTTTTGAGAAAAGGTAACGCTTAGTTGCTTTGTTTTCTCTTTTCATTGGTTATCATGTATGAGTTTTAATTTCCGATTTTCTCGATGTTGTTTGACTACTTGGGTGCGGGTAAGGCACGATCGCGAGCCGGTTTGGTCGTGGCGAAGTGGTATCGAGCGATTAGTCCTCGGAAAGTGTCTGAACCGTGTCTAAGTAGAGTCTTGATTATCGATGTGTTGTGCACCACATCTATAATCGGAGGCTGAGACATTTAGGATTAGTTTTATTCTTCTCATTACGAGATCGTGCCTTAGAGGCTGTGTTGTAAGTTGGACCCTCGGCGTGTTTCGTTTTTACGATTATGCCTCTGCGAAAGGCAACCGAGGGCCCGAAGGGCAAGCGGCGAAGGAGGCTGCGAGTAAGCGGCGGCAGTCTCTGAAGACCACGATGCACGAGCCTCGGTCCGGTCGGGAAGCGAGAGAGATGGGTTACAAGGAGTTAGCGATTATTGGCGGGGTTGTGGCGAACACGAGATAGGCTGGGCAGCGGCGATTCGATGCTGATGGTTCACGAGATCGGATAGTTTGAGGTGCGGGACTTTACGAGTTGTAGCGCGAGTTACTGGTCGAGGCACGAGGATGATCGCGAGTTCATCAAGCGATTCTGGATCATGAGAGTGATCAAGGCATCGGAGACCGAGTCGGTGGTCCTAGGTTCGCATCAGTGCGTGATACCGCGATCGTGGTTTGGTCGTGGGAGCTGTCGGGAGGGCATGCACTTCCGGCGAGATGGGGCGAGTTCTCGGAGGCATTTCTTGCACATTTCTTGCCTCGCGGATGAGAGGACTCGGGTAAACAGATTTTTGATGTTGAGGCGAAGCAGGCGTGCGGTTGAAGTACAACGTGGAGTTTAACTCACTAGCTCGATGCGTCCCGCGTTAGTAGCGACATGGAGGGCGAGTGCCGCTATGTCCGCGAGCTTGATGACTATTTGGCGAGAGTTGCTCGGGAGTAGCTCTTGTAGGGCATGGACATTGCCGCGTGCGAGCTCATGCACTTGGATGTGAGGCACGTAAGTCGACGGAATGACCAAGATCAGCGAGTAGGGCCAAGCGGCGGGGTCGCTGGTGACGCCAGGCGAGCAGCCTCGGCGAGTTAGTTATGCGCCTCGCCCGATGCAGTGCTCCACCTCGATCGTCGGGGCGTTCGAAAAATTCGGGAAGCGGTCGGAGCTCCAAGGTTTGAGTTTTGGGGATCGGGGATGTTAGTCGGATGGGACCACCCTTACCTCGTTGTGACCATTGTGGTAGGCTCGCGATGGGAGTGTCGTGCTAATAGGAATCTGTTTTACATGCGGCCAGCGGGCCATTTTGCAGGAATTGTCCCACGAGAGATAGCGCGGAGGTTGAGATTCACGCCGGGATCGGTGGACGATTCACCTCCTCGCTTTGTGCGTCGTCGGAAAGAACATGAGTAGAACGACAAGAAGGAAGTGAAGCAATAGTTCTGGTATGTTCTTAACCTACAGAGTATTGTATGCTTTGATGTTGTGGTGATGTGTTGAGTGCTATGTTGGGTAGCTTTGTGTATATAATGTGATTTGGAAGCATGGTTAATAAAGAGGTAAGTTGGGGATGAGAAAAATTTTGAACCTTAGAATTTATAGATTGAGACCTTAGATGTAAAGTAGTCTTGGGTAGAAGCCTTTCTTGTTAATCCTTGTCGGAGTGTATGGTATACATGGAGTTTTGTGTGATGATTCCATGGGTAGTTTGCGATGGAAGTGGTAGCTTCCATGGCGTGGATTAGTAAGATGGACGAGTTGGAGGTAGTGACTCGAGGTGGTAGAAAGCAGGCGATGGTGAATTGTGGGCGTGTACTAGAGAGGGTGTGAGTGTACAAGGAAGGTGCAGGAGTAAGGAGAGTATCCTTTAGACCAAGGGAGGAGAAAATAGTGATGTTTGCGTTAGAGGTGATTTCCGTTATTGGAATTTGGAGATCGTGATTTCTATATTATGGCCATGAGAGGCATAAATGAGTTTTGGTAGGTATAGTAGTGAAGACTATCTGGCGTGTGTTCTGAAGACTTGGAAGGAACATTCGGGACGAATGTTTCTAAGGGGAAGAATGTTACACCAGTAAATTCTAGAAGATAGATAAGTTGGCAAGCGTGTGATGGAAGGACTTTGAGTTTACCTTTGAGTGTTGGACCCAGTTGTTAAGGATTGTAAGGTGTTTAAAAGGCCTAGTGTGTAGTCAGTTGAATCTAGGTCCCAACGCAACCAAGCATTCGTCGATTGGACATGAGTCAAAAGTTATGGAAGTTTCAAGTTTGGCGCGATCAAAATGATGACTTGATTCGGGGAGTTGAGCCGCGGCCGGAGAAGCGAGGCGGCGCGATTATCTTGAGTCTGCGGGTGTTGAAGCCTTGGCGCCGAATCTGCGGGCGCGCCGTGCAGCGTGCAATTATTTTACGAAGTGTTAGCGCCGCGGCCGCGTGCGAAGCTGCGCCAGGCGGGATTTTCGGGTAAGGAGAAAAATCGGGGATATTTTTATAAGGAGCTTATGGGAGGGTGACAAGTGTCCCTCCCATCCTTTGACCAGCGATAGAAGCCTACTTTAGGGCCAAGTCTTCCAAGACTTGGCCATTTCATTCAAACCCTCCCGAGAAAACCCTCTCCTTCCTACAGGTTTTTGAGAAACGGCCTTAGGAAGCTGTTGGAGGCGGCAAGAAGGAAAAAGTGTTGGTGAACTTGTAGGAAGCGGTGGTTGAGTTGTGGAAGAAGTGGTAGGAAAGGGCTTTTGTGGGCTTTTCTAAAGGTAAGAGTTTCCATATGCAGGTTTTGAGTTAGTACTTGTGATAGTAGTATAGATCTGTGAGCACTGAAGAACATTATATTTAGAGTTTGAATAGATTTGTGAGCTGAGGCTGTTATAGTTAAGTTTGTATAGATTTGTGAGCTGAAATTTGTTATAGTTAAGTTGGCTTAGATTTGGATCTTGTAGCCTTGTTGATTTCGGCCTTGTGAAGGTGGCAAGTTAATAGAAACAAAGGAAGTTACGTCGATTTCCGTAGAATGTAGGGGCCTTGTACTTAGTTTACTCTACGTTGAAACTAGAGTTAATAGATGTCTTATGACCACTTATAGGATTGAGGCGCTACGGTAGCGTATCTATGAAGGGTTCAATCGTAGGCGTTTTGCTTTTTGTCGGCAATCGTCGCGAGGTATGTGATTCTTCCTATCCTCTTGACATGACTATTTGTGAAATATATAGTGCGGTTGGCCTTGCGTGTGCTAAAAATTGATTTTCCAAATTGTGTCTTGACTTGTTATGAAGTGTAAAGGGCTTCATTATGTGTAAGAGTAGTAAGTCTTATCCAGTTAGTAATGGGCACTCGGTGCTTAAAGAATGAGCCCTCTTGGTCTCGTAAATGTTTATGTGGTATTGGTTGGTTTAAAACATAAAGGGGTTATAACGGCTTTATGGGAAGTTAGTTATAACAACTTTATGTGAGTAAAAGAACGGTTGTTGATTGGTAGAAGATAAGAGACTTAACTTAGAATTGTGAAAGTTTTGTAATGCATTCAAAAGTTGTAAAACCTCATTCGTGAGTAATAAGTAATACTTGGTTTTTGAAAACTTAAGAGTTATACTAGCTTTATGGGAAGTTAGGTATAACGGCACAAGAATGTGAAATGGATTTCGAAAGTGGGAATAAGTATCGAACACACTTTGCGCTAATAACAGAAATGGTTTCGACTAATTGATTATACTAAAACCAGTAGAAACCTCCATCTGCATAGAAACTAAGATGAGACAAAATGATATTACATTTCCTAGATCATGGCTGCTTAAATGAGAATCATTGACAACAAGTTCTGGTTTTTCTTAAAATTCCAAAGAATGAACTTAATGGATTGTAAAGGATAATGTCTTTGGATTTTGGAAAGAGAAGTAACTTGAGTTTGAAAGTATAAATCACTTGTTTCAAATATCGAACTTTTCTTAGGGAAAAGTAAATGACTTAGTTTTAAAAGGTAGGAATACTTGACCTTAAAGGAGTTAATTACTTGGACTTTTAAAAGTATACTTGACGTTATGTTAATTGTGTTTGAAGTCGTGTTCTAAACATGAATGTGTGTGATACTATTGTGATAGTATCGTATGGTTTCTACGTAAAGAGAGGTCATGAAGGTAGGAAAGAATGTAGTATTTTGGGGTTGGAACCGGTTTGTTGACTTAAGCGAAGGTACTTTGAGTTGTGTGTAACACATGCGTGCTTGTGGTGATAGTTTTGTTGTTGTGCAAGTGTTTGACTTTGTGCTCACAGGAGTCTCGGCGGGCGGATATCGGGTGGTATGATGGACATATCGACACGTTGGGTAGCCAGCGGGTATCTTCCACTATATTGATCCTTTGGGACATATCGACACGTTGGGTAGCCGGGTATGCTTCCATTAGGAGTGTTATCTTGTAAAGCTGGTTTGGACATCTTGACACGTTGGGTAGCCCGCAGTATCGTCCGCGATGAGTATTATCACGGGCATTTGTTTGGACATCTTGCGACACGTTGGGTAGCCGCGGTATCGTCCACGATGAGTATTATCGGGTATTTGTTTGGACATCTTGACACGTTGGGTAGCCGCGGTATCGTCCACGGTGAGTATTATCTTGTTATTGGTTGGGACATCTTGACCGCGTTGGGTAGCCGGTATCGTCCACGATGAGTACTATCTTGTTATTGGGTTGGACATCTTGACACGTTGGGTAGCCACAGTATCGTCCACTTTGAGTAATGATCTTTCGGGCGTGAGTCCCGACTTGAAGTGGTTTAATTTGATTGATCTGTATATCGTGGTGTCTTGTAGTTTGGTTATCATACATGTCTCTGTTTTCCTTATAGACTATTATGATTTCATTTCTGATATTTTTACGTTTCGCATGCTAAATTTTTGTTATGCGACCCCCCCGAGTGCGTTCATCTTGCGAGTTGAGATACATCGCTTGTTGATCCGCGCCCTTTGGATCATTGTTCGGTTCTCGAAAGCTCCATTCCGGAGACTTTGTCACTTATGCAGTTCCACGAAGTTGTAGAACTTTTTGTACATTGGGGTATGGCGGGGCCACTGTCGTCGGAGATGTTATAAAAATTCTTAAGTGCAGAATGCTTGATGTGGCGAGGATTATGGCTGTTCGGTGTTAGTTATTTTTGAAAAGGTAACGCTTAGTTGCTTTGTTTTCTCTTTTCATTGGTTATCATGTATGAGTTTTAATTTCCTGATTTTCTCGATGTTGTTTGACTACTTGGGTGCGGGTAAGGCACGATCGCGAGCGGTTTGGTCGTGACACCCCATGGTAGAAAGTTGTCTTCAGTATTGTTATAATGCCCAAAATACCTTAGCCTTGTACCTTGTAGTATTCCAAAGATACCTCTATCGTAGAACGGAAATACTACCTTTTGTCCCTTTAGTCTCAAGCGAAACCACAGGAAATCTTCATTGATTGATTGAAGTATTTAAGTAGAAGTTGGTTAGAACTTCTAAGGGTTGTTTGGAGCGGGATGGAGCACCGGAGTTGGAGCTAAGCGTTGCTAAGGATCGACATTTAACTTGGATAATTATGGGCTTATCGAGGTAATTATCTTGTCCCTCTAGTTGTAATTGGAAATTACATGTTGTAGGAATATATAGTTGAAGTATACTATATATAGTACTGAACATTATGGTGCGGCAATGTCTTTTGACTTAAGCCTGAATTTAAAGAAAAGAACTGAACTGTATTTACATAGGACTGTATTGCAGTAGACTTGTGTAGTATTACTGAGTAGAATTGTACACGTCCGGTTAGACGTGTAAAACCCCCCCCTGGTTGGCTTGGTGGCCGGCCTCGATAGAGGAGAAGATTTATCTTTGTTGCGGGGAGGTCTTCCAATTTTACGTAGAAATGGAACCGTATGTTTAAAAGTTAATAGACGTTTGTGACCCTTTTTAGGTGAAAGTACTAAGAGTAGCGTATTCTACTTGAGGAGTGGAAAGGGCTAGCAAGGTTGTAGTACTTGGAGCATTTTGCTTATTGTCGATACTCGTCGCGAGGTATGTGAACCTTTTCCTATCTGTTCTAGCATGATATGTGTGTAACTATGTAGTACGGTGGACGTACAGGTGCTAAGTGTATTTGTTTGGTTTAAACATAAAGTGTTATAACGGCTTTATGGGAAGTTGGTTATAACGACTTTATGTAGGTAAGAAAAATGGTTTCTTGATGTTAGAAGTTAAGACTTAACTTATTTGTTTTAATGTGGATGTTTGTGTAAAACCTCGTTCGTGAGTAATGAGTACTTGGTTTTAAAGGGATAATGTTTCTTGATTTGGAAATCGAATGTGTATCGACAGACCAACTGCGGCGTTAATAAAGGAAAATGTATTAAATAATGATGTGTTGTATTAAAACCCGGTAGAAACCTCCATCTGCATAGAAGCTAAGATGAGACAAAATGATATTACATTTTCTAGATCATGGTTTGTAATAAGATCATTATAAACAGAATAAGCGCTACACATAAGAAATATGTTACTCAATTGTTTTAAAAGGGATTAAGACTATGAGTTATAAAACCTTTCTAAAATGAGAAACTTGAGCATTTGAAATTAGGCCAACTTGAATGTTTGGAAATAATGTGGTTACTTGATTTTTGCAAAGGGAAGTATTTTGGTTTACTTAAAAAGATAGTCACTCTATTTTTATATACTACGGGTATTGTGTGACTTATGGGAAAGTACTTTGAGTTGTGTGAAACTTGCCTATGCTTGTGATGATAGCCTTTGTTGTACAAGTGTTGTATTTCTGTGTTACCGCGTCTCTCGATAGAGGGCCGGTTGACTTGTTGAGAACTTACTTGGAGCGTCTTTGGCGATGTGGAGAATTCCACGGGTATGTTCCATTTTGATTCTTGTCTTGTTGTTGATGTCACATGGGCGTATCTACAGAGGTAAATTAGGGCATGTGGCCATGCGGCAGGGTTGATTACGATATATTGTTATTGTGGTTACATGGACATGTCTGCAGGGTAGAATTCGGGGCATGTGGCGTGCGGCGGGGTTGATCACCCGATATATTATTGTTGATGTCACGTGGGCGTGTCTGCGATCACGGTCAGGGCGTGTGGTCATGGGGCATTGGTATTATTGTTGCATCATGGACATGTCTACACCGTCACGAATTAGGGGCATGCGGCCATGATGCGAACATGATTGATGTTGTGGGCGTGAGACCCGTAGTTATATTTGAGTGATGACTTGAGGCGTGAGTCCACTGGGACATTTGCTTTTATGTTGTGAGCGTAGTTTGGTTATCATACATGTCTCTGCTTTATATAGACTAGTATGATTTCATTTCTGATATTTCTGATTTCACATACTTGGTACTGTTGTCTTGACCTCCTTGAAGCTGCGTTCATCTGCGCAGTAGAAATCATCATTTGTCGATCCGCGTTTAGGATCTCATTTAGCGTCTTGGGAAGCTCCGTTCCTTGGAGGCTTATCTTTGGTATGTTACCCAGTCTGTAAGTCCTTGTACATTCGGGGTATGGCGGGGCCACTGTCCGTCATAGTTGTTGTATAAATCTTAAGTGCATGCCTTTGTTGTGGCGGGGTTTGTAAAAGGATAAGCTGTTCGGGTATTTATGTATATATGATGAAGGCAAGCTGTTTTGGTTGGCGTTTATTTTCTTGTCTCTTATTTCATGTTCATGTTTTATTTATTTGATTTTCTCTCGATGTTGTATCACTAGGGTGCGGGGTAAGGCACGATCCACGGGCAGGTTGCCTTACGCGGAGGCATAAGCGGTACAAGCGAAGTATGTCGAGAGGGTCGATCTTATTACAGGCTACAGGCACGATTCTCGATGTTGTATCACTAGGGTGCGGGTAAGGCACGATCACGGGCAGGTTGGTCGTGACACTTATGCCCAGTATACTGGGATGTTGTTCGCGATCGGCGAGTTCTTGCGCGAGTTTTGAGACCCGCACGAGCCTCCGGTTTCTCGGTTAGGAGAAGACTATAGGGTCGTGAGGAAGCGATTATGTTATTGGCGAAGATAAGCGGTGCTCTGATTTCATCAGCGAGAGGTTATTCGGCGGAAACGAGCAGTGTACGGGGTAGATGGCGGCGCGGAGATGCGTGTAAGAGGCTAGACCGGTTGGTTATCCGGTGAGTTTTGGGCCGGCGGCCTCGGCCGAGTGAGATATTCGTCCCACCTACCGGTACATACCCCGCGATTCGCGGTGGGATATTGGACCCATGAGGTATTTAGGGCGGTCCAAGCTCCGAGTCGAGGTTCTCAGAGGAGCAGAGGACTTTCTCGATCGAGGCCACCTATTCCTCAGTGTATCAGATGTGGTAAGCGTCATTCGGGGAAATGTCGTTATGGCACAGGTGTTTGTTTTTGTTGTGGCCATCCGGGCCATATTCGTAGGGTATGTCCTTTTAGAAAGAGCATCGGTGAGGTGGCTCAGCCTATGAGGCCAATGGTTGATTCTCTTTCCTCCACAACTGTGCGTTCCCCAGGGCATGGTGTTCAGATGCTAGCCAGCCATGGTGGAGGTCATGGTGGAGTTTATAGTTAGCGGTCCTTGAACGCGAGAGGTGGCGTGACTCTTTGGGCGGGATCGGAGGCGTCATCGCGCGGGTTCTGGTATATTTCGATTCTTATGAATCATACGTGCGTTGATAGATTCAGATTTTACCCTAGCGTATATGTTTTCCCTTTATTGCTAGAGTTGTAAAGTGATAGTACCCCAGAGGTAGGGATACCTTGATTAGTAAAGTGAGAAGTTAAGAATATTGACAAGAATGGTAAGTGGCGAGACTATAGTTGTGTAGAGTTCACACGTAGAAATTGCCCGTGACGGTGTAAGACCGATAGGGAAGATTATGCAGTAGGAATACTTTGGCTTATGTGGCGAACCTCTAGTGAATAGGGGATAGGGTGAGAAGTACCTAGGGATAAGAGAGATTTATTTGGACTAAGAATAAGAAGTTAAGTGTGACAATGAGTCGGGTTATGGACTCATTTTTGGTCAACCGGTAGTATGGAATGGGGTGATGTCAGTTGGTAGTTGTCCCGCTATGTGATAGGGTCACGAGGATGTCAGGCCCAAGTTTAGTTAATCGTTGTACGAGTTTGTGGACCTGTTCCATCAGAATCAGGTCGTAAGGACCGAGAAGAGCCTTAACGGGAAAGTAAATAACAATATGGCCAAGTTTGGATAGTAACTCGAGTTGGGAAAGCGAAACAATATTTGAGATGTTATGCGTTTACTAAATAAGTTTAGAAATGCGAGAAAGTATGACAAGTAAGAAATAAAGGAACCTACAAGGATCCGTGTTTTAGAAAATGTAACCTTGAGTTTTGTGAGAAGTCGCGGACGGAAGGTCCATTGATATGTTTACGTATGTTGTGGTGGCCGTATGTGGCATCGTTGGTCTTGTCTGTTTTGATTGATAGGCATAGTATAGAGATTGTGCGGAGTTTGTATAGCTAGACAACGAGCTAAGAACATTCGGGGCGAATGTTTCTAAGGGGAAGAATGTTACACCAGTAAGTCGGGACATGTATAAGAGAATGTATGTAAGAAATCAAGACTTGGAAATTAGTGCGAAAGGAAGAATTGTTTTAAATGAGAAAAACTTCCGAGCGTCGGAAAGGAAAAATGTTCGTTGTTGAGAATTGGATACTCAAAATGTATCATTTGAAGAGTATGGAACTTTTAACATTATTGAAATTTGTTTTTCTGGTTGGTCATATGGGGCCCAGAGGAATTTTCGTTTTGTGGGGCCATGAGGGTTCTGAATTTTATGGGCCGAATGAGAGGCGACACGTGGCACCCTCCCACATGGCTTGGTCGAATTATGCAAAGGAAAAAGGGTCGTTTGACAATTGTAAAGATGAGAAAGTCTTGCTAAGTTAGAGCTTGACATTGTTGACCCGAAGTCGAGGCGGCAGCGATCTCTTCCTCGATTTTAACAAGTGTTAGTATCTAAGTCATCCAATGTGTTATATATTCACTACACTAGTTATTACACCCCGAAAGTCCAGGACAGGTAAAAGAGAATGTACGTAAGGAATCAAGACTTGGAAATTGGTACGAAAGGAAGAATTGTTTTTAAATGGAAAATCTTCCGGACGTCGGAAAGGAAAAATGTTCGTTGTTGAGAATTGGATTCTCAAAATGCATTATTTGAAGAGTATGGAACTTATTAACATTGGAAATTTATTTTTACGGATTTGGTCACGTGGGGCCCACCCGAGGAATTTTACGTTTGTGGGGCCGAGGTTCTGAATTTTATGGACGAATGAGAGGGAGACACGTGGAACCCCCCACATATGGTCTTGGTCGAATTTAGTAAGGGTAAAATGGTCTTTGACCATCAAGGAAGATAAGTCTTGGCTTGAGATTGTTGACGAGTTAACTCGTCGGCAGTTTATTATCCATGTGTTCTTCATCCTAGCCACTCGTGTGTTGCAATATAAGCCCTCCAATGTGTTTTATATACTACCCTAGTGCAAGACAAGGTCTTCCAACACTCAGAAAAAGTCACAACACCTTGTTCTTCATGTGATAGCTCTCGGGTTTGCCTTAGATTCCACACAAAAAATTTGTAGTTTTGATCCATTGTTCACAAGACTTAAACCCAATGTCACAAGGGTATTTTAAGGATATCTCAATAGAAAGATTTGGAAAACCGACGTTTTCGTAATAGTATGGCGGAAACTTAAGGAGTTCTTGACTTTGAAGTTGGAACTTGAAGATGGAGTTCTTCATAGGCTTATAAGGAGTGCTTGGAGCGGATTGGAACATAAGGAAAGGAGCTAAGAATTACTAAGGAGCGACTTTGAATCTTGGAAATTTTAAGGGCTTGTAAAAGTATAAATCTTATCGATTTAGCAATTAAAGTTTACTTATCATTGTAGTTATGGATATTAGCAAGAATGAGGTATTTTAGTATGAGGTTTGATAAGTTTATTGGCTATTGGAACCCTAATCCGAAAACTAGCATGTTTAGCCTTAAGATTACAATTGAGTTGATTATTAGTTTAAGTAAATCGCGTGTTGTATAAAGAAGGAAATTGTTGTTGTTGAAGTTGTTTATGACTATATAACATGTTAGACCTTAGAACTTGGAATTAAAAGAATTGGAAAGGACTTGTGTTGAGTTATTGTTGGTAGGAATGGCTAGTGAGTATTAAACTACTTGGTATGAATTGTGGGGCGGAATTTTACACGTATTGTAAGGCGTGTAATCCCTTTGATTAGTTGGTATGTTGAGCCTTAAATGTGGCATGTTTGGTTATTGTATTCGGCCTTGAAAAGGTGGCAAAGTAAGTAGAAACAAAGGAAGTGTGTCACGACCCGAACCCGGGCCCGTGACTGGTGCCTTACCCCGGGCACCCTAGTGATACAACATCAGAGAAAAACCAGCGGAAATAAAAACTTAGACATGCAAATAGACATGGATCAAGATGAAAGACAATAGGCCAACCAAAGCGGTTGCTTTTTAGCATATATATATACAAAGACATTTTGAGCGATTCTGATCCTTACAGCCACCTTGCGATTGCTCTGGACCTCTAGATTTATCAACAACTATGGCCGGGACGGGGCCCGCCCGTACCACGAATGTACAAGAACCTACGGACTGGGTAACATACAAAGATAAGCCTCAGAAGAGCAGGCTTCCCAAGGCGCTGAAAGGTGATCCTAAGCGGGGATCGGCGGTGATGTACCTCTACTGCGGCATGAGCGGCCAGAGAGGTCAATACTGGCAGTACAGTATGTGAAAGCGTAAAGTACTATAAATGAAATCATAGCGATCTAATAAAGCGGGAGCATGTATGATAACCAAACTACGATACACATATAACGATTATATCAAGTCGAGGACTCACGCCCTCCAAATCATCACTCGTGCGTGGAATTCCTTCCTCGCGGCGATCTATGATATGATAGCAACAAGACGACAATCCAAATGGGAGCATACGTGCGCTACGCATCGTGTCAATATGTCCAAAGGAAACACTAAGACAACATTCCAAATGGAAGCATGCGTGCGCTACGCATCGTGTCGGTATGTCGAAGGAAACAATAAGGCGGCATTCCAAATGGAAGCATGCGATGCGCTACGATCGTGTCGATATGTCGAAACAACAAAGGCGGCAATCAAAATGGAAGCATACGATGCGCTACGCATCGTGTCGGTATGTCAGCGTTTAGCAAAAGTAGCACTATCAGCGAGGAGCGTGCGTGGAATTTCTCGTCACTGCCGGCGCGTCGAAGTAAGTTCTCAACAAACCGACCCTCCGAGAGCGCGGTAGTATAGAAACACAATTCTTGCACAACAAAGGCTATCACAACAAGCATAGGCAAGTTTCACAACAACAAGCATAGGCAAGTTTCACAACAACAAGCATAGGCAAGTTTCACGACAACAAGCATAGGCAAGTTATACACAACTCAAAGTACTTTCATTTTATGGCAAAGTCGGGTTTTAACCACTAAAGTACTATGTGCGTTAAATTCCTTTTAAAGAGATCCATTCCTTTTATAAAAGTCACCGATACCGTAGTATAAAAATAGAGTGACTTACGTCTTTTAAGTAAACCAAAACAACTTCCATACTTTCCTTTTAAAACCAATTAAGGCAATATCATGCCTTCTTTTAGACCAAAACACTTCTCTTGTGAAAGTCAAGTTACCCCATTAAAACCAAGGATAACAGCGTTATTTTGTTTTCATATAGTCGTTATAACCAACTTCCCTTAAAGGTTGTTATAACACTTTATGTTTTAAACCATTTTAAGACAACACAATGCCACTTCTTTCCTAAAGTTCGGTTTGCCTAATTTCAATTACATGAGTCTCTTTTTAAAAAAGTTTCATAGTTCAATGTCTTAATCTCTTTTTAAAACAATTGAGTAACATATGCCATAGGCGAGTAGGTTATTCTTGTTCATAATCAATCTTATTAAGCAGCCATGATCTAGAAAATGTAATATCATTTTATCTCATCTTACCTTCTATGCAGATGGAGGTTTCTACTTGGTTTTAATAATACTTCATTATTCAATACATTTTCCTTTATTAGCAGCTGATGGTTTGTCGATACACATTCTGATTTTGAAATCGATGAAATATTATTCCTTTTAAAAACCACGTACTCATTACTCACGAATGAGGTTTCACACAAAACTCATATTAATTCACTTAAGTTAAGTCTCTTATCTTATAAGATCAAGTCTCTTAACTTCTAAAATCAGTAAACCATTTTCTTTACCCCTCTTAAGGCGTTATACCTAACTCCCATAAAGCTAGTATAACTCTTTTTAAAACCTTTAAAACCAAGTGTTACTCTTTCAAAAATGGTTTCTTAACTCTTGTGACATACTTCAAGTTTCTTATTATTAGGGCTTAAGTCAAAAGACATTGCCGTACAACTACGTTCAATTAGTACACGTCGTCTCGTACTATATATTATTAGGGCTTAAGTCAAAAGACATTGCGTACAACTACGTTCGATTAGCACGCGTCGTCTACCGTACTATATATTATTCGGGCTTAAGTCAAAAGACATTGCCGTACAACTACGTTCAATTAGCACGTATACATCTACCGGTACTATATATTATTGGGCTTAAGTCAAAATACATTGCCGTACTATATATATCTTCCTTTAAAATATCATGCTCGAGAGTATAGGAAGAATCACATACCTCGCGACGATTATCGACTAAAAGCAAAAGCGCTCATGGCTATAACCGGCTAGCCTTGTCCACGCCTAAGTAGCACGTGCTACTTGCAAAACATTCAACCAATAAAGGTTATCGATCTCATGTCTGATCTATGTAAATGCAGTTAAACTTCTACTTATATTAACTTGATGTGATTTGATTCAAGTCTATTACGTAATATCCTTCTATTACAGTTCAAATCTCTTACATGAATCTTATATTCATTTCTACTACGACGGTATGTAATTTCCAATTACAATAGAAGGGCGATGGTATTTACCTCGATGAGCCCAAAAATTATCCGAGTAATATGTCGCTCATGAGCAGCGTTAAGCTCCTACTCAGAGTGCTCAACCCACTCCAAACAACCCTTAGAAGTTCTCGCGACTTCTACTTAACACTTCAACCGACTATGAAGGTTTTCCTTAGGGTTTCGTTTAGTGGCTAAAGAAAGTATATAATATTTTCGGGCTTTTGTATAAGTGTAACCTTGGGACTACGACCAGGTATGGGGGCCCAGGTATTTGGGCAGTATAACACTACTGGGAGAGTATTTCTATACCACAACAAGGGTATTATCACGAAAACAACTAGGCTAGGGGTATTCTCGGCGAGGGCCTCGAGAGGGTGAGGGTGTTTGGATAGGCTACCCTGAGGGGAGGGTGTGGCGGACGAGCACAAGAGGGAGAGGAGGGTTTTGCCTTAGAAGTTTTCAAGTGAGGATGAAGAAAGTCTTCAACTTATGGGAGTATTTATAGGCTAATCAAAGGCCAACCAATGGCCAAGATGAAGACAAGTGTGGTGCAAGTGTAGGGCTAGATTTTAACCATGTCGACCTTATCCATCTACCACACAACTTGCACAAAATATCCTACCAACTAAAGTGCTCTCTTTTTAGTCCCTTAGCACTTACTTCTTCCAATGTGAGGTGACACGTATCACCCTCCGTTGATCCAAAATGTTCGTCTCTCGGAAAAATCCATAAAATTATAAATGACATAGCCGGAATTTTCCCTTCGCAAGTTTAGTAAAATGTTTCGTCGAAAAACGATTCTATTCGGCACTTGTGTACAAATTTCGAACTTGCCAAATCTTTAAGGCTCAAATTTTATACGTACGCCCTTACGTACATACTCTGGAAATACGGGGTATAACAAAGTGCTGCCCGATTTTCCGTAAAATAAGAGACCGTATACTTAGTATTATTCTACGTTAGAAACTAGAAATTGATAGTCATGTTGTGACCATTATAGGTTGACAATTCTACGTACGGCGTATTCGGCTTAGCTAGTGGATTTAGCCGAAAAGGTATGTGAACTATCTCCTCTTCTAGCATGATTCCTTAAGATAAAGAAAGTATGTCCTACTCCTTAAATGATCCATTCCTTGGTTATATTTGGATTTCCTAAAATAGAATTTGTTCTATGTACTTCCTTGATTGTACTTTGATGTTTAAATTGTAAGTTGTATAATCCATTGCCTTAGTGGAGTTTGGATTCTTAAGAGTGAAAGTATTTTTCTTAAAGTACATAGAGTCTTGAAAATGAAGGGGTTTCCAAATCTTTTGGCTAGTGCCTTAGTTCCAAAACCTAAGGGTTGTTATAATGACTTTAGGGGAGTCAAAGGAGTGATTTATTTAATTGTTTTAAAAGAGGGGAAATGACATGATTTAAGAGAAGAAACTTGTTTTCTAAATATTAAGAGACTTGAAGTATTTTGAAAGTTAAGAACTTGATTTGTAAGTATGTGATACTTGGTTTTAAAAGTATAATTCTCTTGGTTATAAAAGGAATGAATATGTCCAAAACCATAAAGGGTTATAACGGCTTTATGGGAAGTTGGTTATAACGGTTTTATGGAAGGTTAAGAAAGTTGTCTATTTTGATTATTAGGCATAAGTTGCCTAGATTGTGAAAATTTGAAGTTACTTGATTTCAAGCTTTGAAATGAGTTTTCTAAAAAGTGTAGTAACTTACTTTGAAAAATAGACACACCTTGATACTACGGGTGTTAGTATCTTGGGGTTTTACATAAAAAAGAGTCTTTTGAAAGAGATATGCGTCGTAGTACTTTGGCTTGTTTAATTGAGAATTATTCTATGTGTGCCTTGATAAGTACTTTGGCTTGTTTAATTGAGAAATGCCAATGTGTGCTGGTGATAGCTTTTGAGTGCAAGTATTATGTTTTATTACGTTGCCGCGACTCTCGGTTGGAGGGTCGGCTGTCTTGTTGTAAGTTTACTTGGGCGTCTGCAAGCGGTGATGTGGGATTCCACGTGTATGCTTCCATTATTTGTATTACCCCATGGTCATGCTTATACGATGTGGGATTCCGGGGCATGTGACCAGGAGGCGGGTTAGATTCCCGGATTTGTTTGTATTACCCCATGGTCATGCTTATACGATGTGGGATTCCGGGGCATGCGACCACGAGGGATATTGTTATATCATGGACTGCCGGCAGTGAGAAAGGATTCCACGGGCATGGTTGATATTATGGGCGTGAGACCCATAGTTATATTTGAGTAGTGACTTTGAGGGCATGCGTCCCAGACTTGATATGACTGCTTATGTATTGTGTACTGTAGGTTGGCTATCATACATGTCTCCTGTTTTGTTTAGTATTATGATTTCATTCTGATCTTGGTATTTCACATACTTGGTACATTGCCCGTCTTGACCTCCCGGGAGCTGCGTTCATCTGCGAGTTTAGGTCTTGATTTGGTGATTTGCAGTGTAGGACCTTTGCTCGAGTTTTGGATAGCTCCTCTGTTTAGGAGTTTATCTTTTGGTATAGTTTCTTGATGCAGGCTTTTATGCGGTTATGGGTGCAGCGGGGCCTTGTCCGTCATATTTGATAAAACTCTTAAGTGCATGTATTCATATGTGGGATTGGACTCATGTACAGTGTAGTGTCTTTTTATTATGTATATTATATGGCAGCCTTGTTGGCTTTGCCCTTGTACGTATGTTGGTTTAAAAAAAATGAGGTGTTATTTAATTTCCTCAGTTTACTTAGTTGTTAAGGTAGAAGGGTACCCAGGTAGGGCACGATCCGGGCGGGGTTGGGCGTGACAGTGGTATCGAGCGATCGGTCCTCGGAATGTCTGACCAGTGTCTAGTAGAGTCTTGATTATCGGTGTGTTGCGCGCCACACCCATAAACAGGAGGCTACAAGACATTTAGGAGTTGGTTTCTATTCTACTCACTCTAAGATCGTGCCATAGAGCTGTGTTAGTAAGATAATTCCTCTCTGACGTGATTTTTGTATTCTGATTATGCCTCGAGGAGAACGATGCTTGAAGGGCAAAGTAGTAGCGAGAGCTACTAGTCGGACTCGAGAGAGTTGATAGGGCTTATGCCGGGGTATCTGGATGTTGTTCGCGATCGGCGAGTTCTTCTGCGCCGAGTTTTGAGGCCCAGCACGAGCCTCCGGTTCTCGATTAGGGGAAGACTATATGGTCGTGAGAAGCGGTTATGTTATTGACCAAGATAGCGATTACTCTGATTTCATCAGCGAGGTTATTCGGCGATGCAGAGCAGGTGTCAGAGGGTAGAGGCAGCAGCGGAGATGTCGTAAGAGGCTAGGCCGGTTGGTTATCCGGTGAATTTTTGGGCGAGCGGCCTCGGCCGAGTGAGATATTCATCCCGACCTACCCGGTACATACCTCCGATCCACAAGTGGGAGGTTTGGCCCACAAGTATTTAGGAACGGTCCAAGCTCGAAGTCGAGGTTACCGGAGGAAGCGAGAGGATTTTCTCGATCGAGGCCACATATTCCTCGATGTTTCCATTGTAGTAAGCGTCATTTGAGGAAATGCCGTCATGCGCAGTGTTTCTTATTATTGTGACCGTCAAGACCACGAAGTGGGAATGTCTGTTAGAAAGAGCCGTAAGGTGGCTCGACCTATGAGGCGATGGTTGATTCCACTTTCCTCGCGGTATCGTCCCGAGCGAGTGTTGGATGTTAGCGATCGTGGTAGAGTCGAGTGGAGTTTATAGTTACAGCGGTACTTGAGCGCATAGATGGCGTGACCTCTTGGAGCGGGATCGGGCGACATCGCATGGGGTTACATGTATATCTCGATTCTTTTGAATCATACGTGCATTGATAGATTCAGATTTCGCCCTAGCATATATGTGTTCCCTTTGTTGCTAGCAGTTGTAAGTGATAGTACCCCCAGAGGTAGGAATACTTTGATTAGTAAAGTGAAAAGTTAAGAATGTTGACAAGAATGATAAGTGAACTGAGACTGTAGTTGTGTAGAGTTCACAAGTTGTAATTACCAAATGTGATGTAAGGCCAGATAGGGAAGGATGTCTGATGAAATACTTTGGCTTATGTGACGAACCTCTAGTGAATAGGGGGATAGGGTGATAAGTACCTTGAGATAAGAGAAAGATTTATTTCAGACTAAGAATGAGAAGTTAAGTGCGACTATTTGGGTGGGTTATGGACTCATTCGGTCAGATAGTATGGAATCGGGTGATGTCGATTGGATATGGTCATTATGTGATAGGGTCCCGGGGATGCAAGGCCCAAGTTTAGTTAATCGTTGTACGAGTTCGTGGATGCGTTCCACCGGAACTAGGTCGTAAGGACCGAGAAGAGCCTTAACAGGAATGTAAGTAGCATAATGGCCAAGTTTGGATAGTAAATCCAAGGATTGGGGAACAAGAAACAATATTGAGAATTTGTACGTATGTTATATGGTGGCCATGTGTGGCGGCCATGTGTGGCATCGTTAGTCTTGTGGAGTATTGATTGATAGGCATAGTATAGAGATTGTGCCGGAGTATGTATAGCTGAAAACCGACTAAGAACATTCGGGGACGAATGTTTCTAAGGGGGGGAGAATGTTACACCCCGAAAGTCCAGGACAGGTAAAAGAGAATGTACGTAAAGAATCAAGACTTGGAAATTGGTACGAAAGGAAGAATTGTTTTTCCGACGGAAAATCTTCCTGACGTCGGAAAGGAAAAATGTTCGTTGTTGAGAATTGGATTTTCAAAATGCATTATTTGAAGAGTATGGAACTTATTAACATTGGAAATTTATTTTTACGGATTTGGTCACGTGGGGCCCACCCGAGGAATTTTACGTTTTGTGGGGCCCACGGGGTTGCGGAATTTTATGGACGAATGAGGGGGAGACACGTGGCACCCCCACATATGGTCTTGGTCGAATTTAGTAAGGGTAAAATGGTCTTTGACCATCAAGGAAGATAAGTCTTCAAAGCTTGAGATTGTTGACCAAGTCAACTTGTCCACTTGGCTATTATCCATGTGTTCTTCATCCTAGCCACTCATGTGTTGCAATCTAAGCCCTCCAATGTGTTTATACACTACCCTAGTGCAAGACAAGGTCTTCCAAAACTTAGAAAAAATCACAACACATTGTTCTTCATGTGATAGCTCTCGGGTTTGCCTTAGATTCCACACAAAAAATTTGTAGTTTTGATCCATTGTTCACAAGACTTAAACCCAATGTCCCTAAGGGTATTGTAAGGATATCTCAATAGAAAGATTTGGAAAAAGCAGCGTTTTCGTATTAGTCATGGCGGAAACTTAGGAGTTCTTCAACTTTGAAGTTGGAACTTGAAGATGGGTTCTTCTGTCACGACCGAACCGGGTCGTGATGATGCCTTACGGGCACCTAGTGATACAACATCCAGTGTCAATGGAACATAAAAAAATACATGAAAATAATAAGAAGAAAGAAACACTAATCGGAGAAAACTTGCATAACGGAATATATATAAAACAAATTTAAAACCGAGCGATTCGTCTCATTACAACTCGCCTGCGCGATTACTACGGACCTCTAAGAATGATCGACAACAATGGCGGGACGGGGCCGCCATACCACGAATGTAAATACCTACAACGACGGGGACTATACCTGATAAGCCTCGAGAAAGCGGAGCTTCATCTGTTGACTGTGACCCAGGAACTAGGATCAACGATGGTGTACCTCGACTGCGGCATGAGCGCGGCCGAGAGTCGATCTGGCATACCAAGTATGTGAAAGCGTAAAGTACTTAAATGAAAACATATCATTTTAAAATCAGTTTTGCAAGTATGTATGAAACAACGAGTAACCGCATAGTGCCATATCATAAACAAGAGCAACGATAGGTAAGCTATGTGGTCTTTTCTAGGCTGCGAATGATCGAGCGGGGCCATTGCGTAGTATCACCATGCAAGCCTAATCACGGACTCCGTCGTCGCATAGGCCACTCATATAGGCCGCATAGGGTATGTAACCGCGTCGAGGTAGCTACTCCTCGGCGTCGATCTGGACTCGTGGTCGCGTGGCCCACATAGACCGCGTGAGGTATAACCCGCATCACTAACACGGAACTCCGTAGCTCCGCATAGGTCCCTTGGACCCGCGTGAGGTATTCTCGAATCATGGTCGCGGACGCTGAGTCTACCGCGTGGGCGACTTAACCCCGGTAATATGTCAAGAGGTGAGTAATATTATACTAACACAACGACATCGTTAAACAACATAAGCACAACAAGAATACTCTCTTACACAAGCGTTACAAGACACTAACACACGTAGCATCCTAACATGTTTACTTATCAAATCAACAAGAAAGTATTACAAGGCTATCACAAACCAGACAATCAAGTTATACACACGTGGTACATTCTAATATATGATTAACGGTGCCGTATCTATTCCCAAAGTACTTCATACATTATCTTTTAAAAGATCGTTACGTTTACAAAGTCACACAATACGTAGTATATGAAAATAGAGTGATTATCTTTTGAAGTAAATCAAAACACTTCTCTTAGTAAAATCAAGTAACATTCTTTTCCAAATGTTTCAAGTTTGCCTAATTTCAATTACTCAAGTTTCTTATTTTGAAATGTTTAGTAGTTCATAATTTTAATCACTTAATGATATAATTCTCCCTTAAAAGCAATTTGAGAAACATATATGCGATCGTGAGTAGGTTATTCTTGTTTATAACAATCTTATTTAAGCGACCATGATCTAGGAAATGTAACATCATTTTGTCTCATCTTAGTTTTTATGCGGATGGAAGTTTCTCTTTGGTTTTAATAATACTTAATCTGTCAAAACATTTCCTTTTATTAACGCTGCGGTGGTTTGTCGATACACATTCGATTTCGAACTTCGATAAAACATTCTTAAGCCGTTATACCTAACTTCCCATAAAGCTAGTATAACTCTTAAGTTTTCAAAAACTAAGTATTACTCTTCTTTCAAAATGATTCAAAAATCTTTTGAAATACTTCAAGTTCTTTATTATCACATAACCAGCCAGTTATAGTTCAAATCAGTTACCTTTTAAAAACCACAAGTATTTTCTTACCTACATAAAGCTGTTATAACCAACTTCCCATAAAGCCGTTATAACACTTTATGTTTTAGACCAATCAAATACATTTAACACGTATCGTCTATCGTACTACATAGTTACACACATATCATGCTAGAAGAGATAGGAAGAGGTTCACATACCTCGCGGCGATTATCGACTAATAGCAAAACGCTCAAGTACCTCAAACCGCCACTCCTCGGCAAGCCAAGTAGATCGCGCCACGCATAGTACTTCCACCTATAAGGCCACAAGGCGCTTATTAACATTTAGGTCTCTTCGTAGAACATTCTACAGAAAATTCGGCAGCACCTCCCCCCCCTGCAACAGCGTAAATCTCCTCCTCTAACGGGTGGCTACGAAAGCCAAGGGGTTATACGTCTAATCCGGACGTGCACAATTCTACCTCACAGAAAAGCTACACAAGTCTACTGTAATACAGTCCTATGTAATTACAGTTCAGCACTCTTCTGTTATACCCCGTAGTTCCAGGGTATGTATGCGAGGACATACGTACGAGAATACGACAGAAATATTGGAAAGAAAGGAAGATGTGATTTTTTTCGACGGAAAAGTTTCCGCATTTTGTGAAGAAAAGGTTCGTTAATGGGAATTGGATTCCCAGGTTGGTATTTGAACTTCTCGAATTATATTAGAATTTTGAGATTTTATTTTGGAAATGGCCACGTGGGGCCACGGAGAAAATTTACGGTTTTGTGGGGCCCGCTTTGTTTTGAGGTTTCCGCTTTTTGGATATTTTGGAAGACGTAATATTTTGGGCGAATCGGGGCGACACGTGTCACCCCGTGTGGCCATGTGGGCGAAATGGTGTGACAAGTGGCCAGCCACTTGTCACTACTGCTGGCGAAATGGCCTTGGCACCCGATTTCGTTGGCCATGTGGTGTGGTGGGACCCACGCACACATGGCCCAATCTTGGCCATACACTTAGATGGATCTTGACCCTCCATTGTTACATAAATAGACCGCTTGGTTGATGAATAAGTTCATCTCTTGAAAGCTTCGAAGCAAAATACTTCCCTCCCTTTGTATTGGTTTCGTCCACCTCCCCCTTGTGTAGAATACTTGGTGTATTGTGGTATAATTCCAAATACACTAGCCTAGTATCCTAGTAGTATTCCAAAGTTGTTTAAATACTAGGGCAGGAAATCTACTTTATTAGAAAGTCGCAAATGAAACCACTAGAAAAACCTTCATAGCTTGGTTGAAGTGTTTAGAGAAGTTGTTTAGAAACTTCTAAGGGTCGCTTGGAGCGGGTTGGGGCGTAAGGACTTGGAGCTAAACGTTTCTCAGGATCGACATTTAATCTTGGATAAGTTTGGGCTTCTCGAGGTAATGATTTATGCCCACTGTGTAATTGGATATTACATGTGGTAGAAAAGTATAGCTGAGTATACTATATTTAGAATGAGTATTGAACTGTATTTACATAGAAATTTGTATTCTGATGGATCGTTGTATTATTGTGAAGCGATTTGAACACGTCAGGTTAGGCGTGTAATCCACAGGAGTTATTGGCACAGTAGCGGGCCTTGTTAGGAGAGATTTATGTGATTTCGGGGAGGTCTTTGCGAATTTTACGTAGAAAATGGAACCGTGTGTTTAGAAGTTAATAGAATTTTGTGGCCTATATAGTTTGAAGTACTACGAGTATCGTATTCTACTTGATGATTGGAAAAGGCTATCAGGGTTACAGTACTGTGGAGCGTTTTGCATATTGTCGATAATCGTCGCTAGTTATGTGAACCTCTTCCTATCCTTTCTAGCATGATGTTTTTTAAACTAGGTAGTACGGTTGACTTACTTGTGCTAAGTGTTTTGTTTTGTTTAAACTTAGGGTGTTATAATAGCTTTAGGGGAAGTTAGTTATAACGTCTTTATGTAGTAAAGAATGAGTTATTGATTACGAAAGTTAAGAGACTTGATCTTCAAAGATAAGAGACTTGACTTATAGGCGACTTGATTTTGAAAGTTAAGAGACTTGATCTTCAAAGATAAGAGACTTGACTTATAACGACTTATTTTGGAAAAGAGAAGTAACTTGATTTTAAGTATAGGTTACTTATTTTGAAAAGAGTACATTATTTGGGTTTTAAAAGAATACTTATTGTTGTTTTAAAAGGAAAGAGACTTGTAGAATTGAAGAGTTTTGGTTTAGAACATAAAGTGTTATAACGACTTTATGGGAAGTTAGTTATAACGGCTTTATGAAAACAAAGGAATGGTTTTATCATTGGTTTTAAAATGGTAATTTGACTTTAAAGGGAGAAGTGTTTTGGTCTAAAAGGAAGGCATGTTATTGTCTTAATTTGGTTTAAAAGGAAAGTGCGGGCGTTGTTTTGGTTTAATTAAAATATTAGTCACTTTATTTTCTTATACTACGGGTATTGTGTGACTTTTGTGAAAGTAACGTATCTTTTAAGAGTTAATGTATAAAGTACTTTGGGGATAAAAACCGATCTTGTTAATCATATAGTAGAAAGTACCTTGTGTGTATAACTTGATTGTGTTGGTTTGTGATAGCCTTGTAATACTTTCTTGTTGATTTGTTAAGTAAACATGCTAGGATGCTACGTGTGTTAGTATCTTGTGATGTTTGTGTAAAGGGGTTTCCGCCATTGCGCTTAAGTTGTTTAACTATCAGCCGATTATGTTGGTATTGTACGCTCACCTTGACATGTTTAGGAGGTTAAGCTGCCCTCCGATGCGGGGTAGACTCGGGAGGTGCAGGACCGTGATTCGAGAATACCTCATGCGGGTCGGGGACTATCTTGCGGCTCTGAGAGTTCGAGTTAGTGTGCGGCCTTTATGGTCATGCGATGCATGTGGCCATGCGGACGCGAGTCGGCGGATGCGGAGTAGCTACCCTCTATGCGGGGTTATACCTCATCCGGGCCTATCAGGTTGGCCTATCTTGAGTGCGAGGAGTTCGAGGCTGAAACGCGCACATTGGATCTGCGGGCGTGTGACCATCTTTGATCATGTGGACGGTGCAGACATATCTCGCGATGATACAGTTTATGACCTTGTTAGTACTATGGGTGTTAGTAGTCGGCTATGCCTTCGTACTTACCCTGTACGGTTTTATTATGACACATGTGGGACCTGGTGTTCATGTGTACTCCTTGAATGTTTTATATCATGGACTGCCGGCAGTGAGGAAGGTATTCCACGGGCATGAGTGATGTTGTGGGCGTGAGACCCATTGTTATATTTGAGTAATGACTTTGAGGGTATGAGTCTCTGACTTGACATGACTATTTATGTATTGTGGACTGTAGTTTGGTTATCATACATGTCTCCTGCTTTATATAGACTATTATGATTTCATTTACAGTATTTTTACAAGTTTCACATACTTGGTACCTGTTGTACTGACCTCCTTCGGGGGGCTGCGTTCATGCCGCAGGTAGAGGTACATCGGTTGTGGATCCGCGCTCTTAGGATCACAGTTCGACTTTTGGGAAGCTCGTTTCTCGGAGGCTTGTCTTTGGTATAGTCCCTGTCGGTGTAGTTACTTGTACATTCGGGTATGGCGGGAGCCACTGTCCGTCATAGTTATGGTTACATTCTTAGAGTGCATGTAATCTTGTTGTGGGCAGGGTTGTAAAAGGATTTAACTGTTCAGGTTGATATATATATGTATATATTTCAGGAAGGTGACCGTTTTGGTTAGCCTAGTTCATGCTTTATGACTTGTCTCATGTTTTAGTTTTTTTTTATTTCCGCTGATTTTCTCTGATGTTGTATCACTAGGGTGCCCGGGGTAAGGCACCAGTCACGGGCCCGGGATCGGGTCGTGACATCTTCTTTCGAAAAGGTTTCTTATTAATCAGGCTTAAGTCGCGAGACATTGCCGTAAGTATTATTCAGGCTTAAGTCCAAAGACATTGCCGATAACAACGTTCAGTTCTATATATAGTATACTTCAACTATATAGTCTAACAATCATGTAATTTCCAATTACAATAGAGGGACAAGATATTTACCTCGATAAGCCCATAATTATCCAAGTATAAAGTCGATCCTGGGCAACGTTTATGTCACGACCGGCCCGGGCGTGGTGGTGCCTTACCCGGGCACCTGGTGACACAACATCAATCATGCGTGGGATACCTTCCTCATCGGCGATCTATGATATAAAAGCACCAAGGAACACACGAACAACGAGTCCCACGCTGTGTCGTAATAAAGCATGCGGGGTAAATGCGAAGGCATAGCCGGCTACTAAAACCCAGTACCAACAAGGTCATGAATCGTATCATAAGATCTGTCTGACCGTCACATGATCAAAGCGGCCACTTGCGCGGTATCAATGTCTGCGTCTAACCACGGAACTCCGCGACTCGCGTAGGCCAATCTCATCGGCCGCGTGAGGCATTCCCGCGTCGAGGTAGCTACTCCCGGCGTCGTCACGGACTTGCGATCGCGTAGCCACAAGGGACGCGTACCCGTAAGGGCGTCACTAACACGGAACTCGTAGTTCGCGCATAGGCCGGGACTGCGTGAGGTATTCTCGAATCATAGGTCCATCGACGCTGAGTCTACCCGCGTCGGAGGCGGCTTAACCGGAATCATCTCGAGATGAATGCCGCAATACTATCATAACGGCGATAGTTAATAAGCACAATCAAGGAAACCCTTCACACAAACATCACAAGATACTAACACACGTAGCATCCCAACACGTTTACTTATCAGCGCAATCAAGAAAGTATTACAAGGCTATCACAAACCAATACAATCAAGTTGTTCACACAAGGTACCTTCTACTATATGATTAACAAAATCGGGTTTTATCCCCAAAGTACTTCATACATCAACTCTTTAAAAGATCGTTACTTTCACAATGTCACACAATACCGTAGTATAAAATAGAGTGACTATCCTTTTAAAGTAAATCAATTACTTCTCTTTGTAAAATCAAGTAGCAACATTCTTTTCCAATGATCAAGTTTGCCTAATTTCCAATGTTCAAGTTTCTCATTTTAGAAAGGTTTAAGTAGTTCATAGTCTTATTCATTTGAGAATATAATTCTCCTTAAAACTATCAGAAACATAAGTCTTATATGTGAGTAGGATATTCTTGTTTATAACAATCTTATTACAATGACCATGATCTAGGAAATATCATTTTGTCTCATCTTAGCTTCATGCGGATGGAAGTTTCTCTTTGGTTTTAATAATACTTAATTAGTCAAAACATTTCCTTTTATTAGCGCTGCGATGGTTTGTCGATACACATTACGATTTCGAAATCGATAAAACATTCTTAAGCGTTATACCTAACTTCCCATAAAGCTAGTATAACTCTTAAGTTTTCAAAACCAAGTATATTACTTCTTCTTTCAAAATGATTCAAAAATCTTTTGAAATACTTCAAGTTCTTTATTAACACATAACAAGCGCTTATAGTTCAAATCGATTACCTTTTTAAAAACCACATGTATTTTCTTCTGAGCATAAAATTTGTTATAACCAACTTCCCATAAAGCGTTATAACACTTTATGTTTTAAACCACTCAAACACATTTAGCACATGACGTACTTACATAGTTCACACATATCATGCTAGAAGAGATAGGAAGAGGTTCACATACCTCGCGACGAGTATCGACTAATAGCAAAACGCTCAAGTACTTCCAAGCGGCTACTCCTTAAGCCACGTAGATCGCGCCACGTAGTACTTCAACCTATAAGGCCACAAGGCGCTTATTAGTGTCTAGATCCTTCCGTAGCACATTCTGAGAAAATTCGACCTCCCCCATGCAGCGTAAATCTCTCTATCGAGGCTGCAAGCCAACCGAGGGGTTATACAACTAACCTAACGGGTACAATTCTACTCACGGTACTACTACACAAGTCTCTTTGTAATACAACCCTATGTAATTACGATTCGGTATTCTTCTTTAAATTCGGGCTTAAGTCGCAAGACATTCACGATAACTACGTTGATTCTATATATAGTATCTTCAACTATATATTCTACAATATGTAATTTCCAATTACAATAGAGGACAAGATATTTACCTCAATAAGCCCATAATTATCCAAGTATAAAGTCGATCACGGGCAATCGTTTAGCTCGACTCAGGCGCTCAACCATTCTAAACCGTCCTTAGAAGTTCTAACCAACTTCTACACAATACTCAACGGACTATGGAGATTTTCCTAGGGTTTGGTTTGGTGGTGACGGTAAGTATAATAGTATTTACGGGCTTTTCGTATAGGTATAACCTTAGAATGCAACAAGGTATATGGCTAAGGTAATTTGGGCATTATAACAATACTTTGAGAGTATTTCTACACCACCAGGGTACCTCACGAGAACACCCCAAGGTAGGGGGGGTGTGCTCTCGGCCGAAGGCCACTAGGAGGGGGGGGGGAAAGTACCCTCTCGGCCACTAGGCCTCACGAAAAGGGGGAGGGGAAAGCTCACGGCTAGAGCACAAGAAAAGGAGGAAGGCTTTCAAGACTTGGTGATTTTTGGAATGGATGAAGTCTTCAAGCTTAGGGGGGTATTTATAGCAAAACCAAAGGCCAACCAATGGCCAAGATCAAGCCATGTGCAAGGCAAGTGTAAGGCCAAGATCAAGCCATGTGCACCTAACCTACTCACAAAACACTCCACAAAACAAGGCACAATTCAAGGCCATAAAGTGGTCCATTTCGCCAAGGTTGCCCGCTTGCTTCGATGTGAGGTGACACATGTCACCCTCCGTTGATCAAAAATGTTTCGTCTCTCGGAAAAATCCGCAAAAATTAAAAATGGCATAGCCGGAAATTCCCCTACGAAAGCTGTGAAAACGTTTCGTCGAAAAACGACTCAAAACGGGTGTTGTGAACAAAATTAATTCGGCCAAGCCTTAGTACAAGTTTCAAATTTTCTACGTACGTCCTTACGTACATACTCTGGAAATACGGGGTATAACATTCTCCCCTCCTTAGAAACATTCGTCCCGAATGTTCCTTCTAAGTCTCAAAACAAACGTGCGCCAGTATAGTCTTCACTACTATACTTACGAAAACAAACCTGCCACATCTGGCCACGGAAACACCCAAGCAAAATACCTCCATCCAAGTCCACGAGGAAACACCTCTATCATAACCACAAACACTTCTCACCGGGGTTTAAAATATACCTCCTTCGCACCTTCTCTTTACAAAAGAAATGATCACACCTATGCTCGCCATACATGCTCGCTTCTCTTTTTTACTCGTCGTAGATACCACTTTGTCACTTTGCCTGAGGCATTAACCTTCTCAGGCGACCCAACAAATGGTACCACTGCATGCGATCCCTGAGGATGTCGTATACTCGAACTCTTTCCACATTTCTGATACTGCTTCAGTTTCCAAAACTCTGGGTTACTATCTCTAACGTGGTCATTATTAACTGGGAACACTCTGGATGGATCTCCGATACTTTCCCGAACATAACACGAACGACTGGACGCACTGCCTCCTAAGTCGGACGGCAAATGCTAACATATAGGCAACCTGGCCTATTCTTCACATGAACTCAAAAGGGCCCAAAGTAACTCGGGCTAAGTCCCCTCTGTATTCCAAACTCGTCACACCCAACCCGGGGTGGTACCTTCAAGAAGACCGACCGTCAACCTGAACTCTAAGCGTCGTCGCCGATTATCCGCACAATTCCTCTGAGCTGCCAGAACTTCTTCTAGACAAGCTTCGCACTATCCACAGTCTGCTGGAACAAGCCTGAACCAACTAACTGAACCTTGCCAACATCGAACCAATCGACCGACAACTTACACTTCCGCCCTTACAAGGCTTCATAAGGCGATATCCGAACACTGAAATGGTAGATCAAACACTACCTCCACAGGAGACAACAATCCCCAACGACTACCTCTGAAATCCACGCACTGGCCCGAGGGCGAATGCGATTCTGAGACTCACCTGAGTTCTTAACCCTGCCTGGTAAACTTTTAGAAGACGAAAAATAGCCTGACACAGGCTTCACATGCGACATAAGGTGAAGGTAGGCACCGTCTGACGCTTACAACCTTTACGATAAAACAATGCTGAGTAAGCGATCTTTGCTAGAAGACAAGGCGGTGACCTCCTCGGTCCGACTCGGTCGAATCGTCCACGAACTCGTCTGTTGGTTAGCGAACATGGGCCTAACACCTCGTGACCTACCACAAGGCGGGACCACCTGGCCCGACCCACCACAAACTGCGCGGGTTGACCCGCAACGTGGCCTCAACCCGACCGGCAGCGCGTCATACTAGCTCCCGACCGGAACAATCTCACTAATCACGTTCGAAAACCTAGCGGTCTTCTTAGCTCAACTACCCTCTTTCATTCCACGCTACTAGGGACTGTCCCAACATAACTCACGTGCACTATGCACTCCGATAAAGTCAAACATAACACTACACCTTTTTTCCTCGAGATGGCCTCACCTCTAAGGTCTCTACGTATAAAGCTCTAAGGCTCACACTTTCTCTATCCCCCAAAATCTTACTCGGTTAAACAACCATGATTTCAAATTACAACTAACACACTGCTATCAGAACATAGCACCTAAGGTATACTCACCTTATCACCTATACAAAACTCTAGAGGGTTAAGGATAGATCTATATCTACTGCTTCACTCCCCTTAGTCGTTCTAATCAAACCTGCCCCGTAGGGCGCATAGCTGAGGGAGATGACAAACTACCCACCGATCCTGAAGGCTAAGTCCTCCTGAGGACACTCGCCGACACGGACCACGGCGGTCATAGGTACAACAAGTACCAACCTAAAGATGACATTCCCGGGATGGCGTCTGCATCAGTGAACCGGAAGCCACAGGTTCGACCAACTCCTGCGCCCCGAGCGTCACGAAATTTGTAAGACCACTCTGCTGGCGGAGGTGCATATCTAACTCTTTGGGAGGCGACTCGCCTCGAAAGTTACCAAAGGACCTTCTGCTCTGGCCTCTTCTATCGCCGTTAACGTCGATCTCTGCGTCTCGGCTGCTGCGCGTAAGCCCGTACGAGTCGTGCTCAAGCCTGGCGAAGAATTATTCTTGCACAACCTCTTATAGATAGTCCTCAAGACTCGCGGTACATCGGTATACTCTCGGTAGCCAAATCTATAGCTAATGCGTGGTTACCTCTTTGCAATCTATATTCACCGTTCGATCGTGGGCGAAGGTTCAATATCATGGTCGCGGAGCTGCTGCCGTCGTGCTAAACTCTCTTTGGGGCTAGTGGCGCCGCAGAACTCCCGAATGAAGCACCACCCAAGGTGAAGATTGGGCGTGCCTCGTGACCCTCGTACTCGACTCGCGGCTCCGCCGCCTTGCCCTCACAGGCGGGTTGCCTGCGCGGAGGCATAACGATAAGGAAAGAAATACGTTCGGAGGATCCAACTTACAACACGGCTCTGAGGCGCGATCTCGAGTGAGAAGAATAGAAACCAATCCTAAATATCATATAGACTAGTTATTATTGGTGTTGTGCACAACACACCGATAATAAAGACTTCCTGGATACGGTGCGTAGACACTTTCCGAGGATTAAGCGCTCGATACCACTTTTGTCACGACCAAGGGCCGTGGCGGTTGGTGCCTACCGGGCACCTAGTGACACAACATCAATCATGCGTGGGATACCTTCCTCGGCTTCGTGATCTATGATATAAAAGCACCGAACACACTGAACACGAGTCCCACGTGTCGTAATAAAAGCTGTGCGGGGTAAATGAAGGCATAGCCGACTACTAAAAACCCACGGTACCAACAAGGTCATGAAGCGTATCATAAGATCTGTCTGAACCGTCCACATGATCAAAGCCGCCACTTGCCCGCGATGCTCGATATGCAGCGTCTAACCAGAACTCCGCGACTCGCGTAGGCCAATCTCATCGGCCGCGTGAGGCATTCCCGCGTCGAGGGTAGCTACTCCCGGCGTCGTCCCGACCCGCGTAGCGGCCACAAGGACCGCGTGCCCGTAAAGGGCGTCACTAACACGGAACTCGTAGTTCCGCATAGCCCGGGACTGCGTGAGGTATTCTCGAATCATAGGTCCATCGACCGCTGAGTCTACCCGCGTCGGAGGCGCTTAACCCGGAATCATCTCAAGAGATGAATGCCACAATACTATCATAACGATCGATAGTTAATAAGCACAATCAAGAAACCCTTCACACGAACATCACAAGATACTAACACGTAGCGTCCCAACACGTTTACTTATCAACACAATCAAGAAAGTATTACAAGGCTATCACAAACCAATACAATCAAGTTGTTCACACAAGGTACCTTACTATATGATTAACAAAATCGGGTTTTTATCCCCAAAGTACTTCATACATCAACTCTTTAAAAGATCGTTACTTTCACAATGTCACAATACAGTAGTATAAAATAGAGTGACTATCCTTTTAAAGTAAATCAATTACTTCTCTTTGTAAAATCAAGTAGCAACATTCTTTTCCAATGATCAAGTTTGCCTAGTTTCCAATGTTCAAGTTTCTCATTTTAGAAAGGTTTAGTAGTTCATAGTCTTATTCATTTGAGAATATAATTCTCCTTAAAACTATCTGAGAAACATAAGTCTTATATGTGAGTAGGATATTCTTGTTTATAACAATCTTATTACAATGACCATGATCTAGGAAATATCATTTTGTCTCATCTTAGCTTCTATGCGGATGGAAGTTTCTCTTGGTTTTAATAATACTTAATTAGTCAAAACATTTCCTTTTATTAACTGCGGTGGTTTGTCGATACACATTCGATTTCGAAATCGATAAAACATTCTTAAGCCGTTATACCTAACTTCCCATAAAGCTAGTATAACTCTTAAGTTTTTCAAAACCAAGTATATTACTTCTTCTTTCAAAATGATTCAAAATCTTTTGAAATACTTCAAGTTCTTTATTAACACATAACAAGCGATTATAGTTCAAATCGGTTACCTTTTTTAAAAACCACATGTATTTTCTTGCGACATAAAGTCGTTATAACCAACTTCCCATAAAGCCGTTATAACACTTTATGTTTTAAACCACTCAAACACATTTAGCACGTATGCGTCTACCGTACTACATAGTTCACACATATCATGCTAGAAGAGATAGGAAGAGGTTCACATACCTCGCGGCGAGTATCGACTAATAGCAAAACGCTCAAGTACTTCCAGTATCGGCTACTCCTTAAGCCACGTAGATCGCGCCACACGTAGTACTTGACCTATAAGGCCACAAGGCTTATTAGTGTCTAGATCCGCCGTAGCACATTCTACGAGAAAATTCGCGACCTCCCCATGACAGCGTAAATCTCCTCTCTATCGAGTGGCTACAAGCCAACCGGGGTTATACAACTAACCTAATTGGTACAATTCTACTCCACGGTACTACTACACAAGTCTCTTTGTAATACAACCCTATGTAATTACGATTCGGTATTCTTCTTTAAATTCGGGCTTAAGTCGCAAGACATTGCGATAACTACGTTGATTCTATATATAGTATACTTGACTATATATTCTACAATATGTAATTTCCAATTACAATAGAGGACAAGATATTTACCTCGATAAGCCCATAATTATCCAAGTATAAAGTCGATCTGGGCAATCGCTTAGCTCGACTCAGCGCTCCAACCGCTCTAAACCATCCTTAGAAGTTCTAACCAACTTCTACACAATACTCAAAGGACAATTATGGAGATTTTCCTAGGGTTTCGGTTTGGTGGTGACGGTAAGTATAATAGTATTTGGGCTTTTCAGATAGGTATAACCTTAGAATGCAATAAGGTATATGGCTAAGGTAATTTGGGCATTATAACAATACTTTTGAGAGTATTTCTCCACCACCACGGGGGGGTACCTCACGAGAACACCCCACGGTAGGGGGGGGGGTGTGCTCTCGGCCGAAGGCCACTAGGAGGGAAAGTACCTCTCGGCCACTAGGCCTCACGAAAAGGGGAGGAAAGCTCACGGCTAGAGCACAAGAAAGGAGGAAGGCTTTCAAGACTTGGTGATTTTTGGAATGGATGAAGTCTTGAGCTTAGGGGGTATTTATAGCAAAACCAAAGGCCAACCAATGGCCAAGATCAAGCCATGTGCAAGGCAAGTGTAAGGCCAAGATCAAGCCATGTGCACCTAACCCTACTCCACAAAACACTCCTGAAAACAAGGCACAATTCAAGGCCATAAAGTGGTCCATTTCGGCCAAGGGTTGCGCCCCTTGCTTCGATGTGAGGTGACACATGTCACCCTCCGTTGGTCAAAAATGTTTCGCCTCTCGGAAAAATCCGCAAAAATTAAAAATGGCATAGCGGAAATTCCCCTACGAAAGTGTGAAAGCGTTTAGTCGAAAAAGCGACTCAAAGCGGGTGTTGTGAACAAAATTAATTCGGCGAGCCTTAGTACAAGTTTCAAATTTTCTCGTGCGTCCTTACGTACATACTCTGGAAATACGGTATAACGGTTTAGCTCGACTCCGTGCGCTCCAACCCGCTCCAAACTACCCTTAGAAGTTCTAACCAACTTCTACATACTACTCCAACTAACCATGGAGATTTTCCTTAGGGTTTCGGTTTGGTGGTAGCGGGAAGTATAATAGTATTACGGGGCTTTTCGTATAGGTATAACCTTAGAATACTACAAGGTATCTGGCTAAGGTAATTTGGGCATTATAACAATACTTTTGAGAGTATCACTATACCACAAAAAGGGGTATTATCTGAAAACAACTAGGCTAGGGGTTGCAGCTAGCACCATGAGAGGGGTGTGTACCCTCGGCCAGCCATTGGGAAACTCTCGGCCAAGGGGAAGGGTGCTCGGCCAAAGGCCTCACAAAGGGGAGGAAGAAGCTTTCAAGACTTAGAGATTCTTGGATGAAGAAGTTCATCAAAGGGAGGGGTATTTATAGGTCAAGTAAAGGCCAACCAATGGCCAAGATTTAGCAAGTGCTAGGCAAGTGTAAGGCCAAGATTAGGGCAAGTGTACCTAGCCAACTTGCACACAAAATATCCTACCTACTACTTGACAAAATGTCAAGAAAATCGTCAAGGGACGCCCACAAAACCGCCAATGAGAGGGTGCCAAGTGGCGCCCTCTTGTTAGTCAACACGCCTCGTCTCTCGGAAAAATCCGCCAAAAATTAGAAATGACATAGCCGTAATTTACCTACGCGAGTTGTGTAAAGCGTTTCGTCAACGACTCTAACAGGTGTTGTGCACAAAAAAATTCGGCCAAGCCAACTTTAAAGTTCAAATTTTTCTCGCACGTCCCACGTACATACTCACGAAAATACGGTATAACATTCTCCTCGCCCGAAACATTCGTCCGAATGTTCTTTCTAAGTCTCAAAACAAACATGCGCGATGAGTCTTCACTACTATACTTATCTGAACAATCACGCCACAACTGCAACAACACTGCGCAAAATACTTACATCCAAGTCGAGAAACACCTCTAACATCACAAACGCGCTCCACGTCAGTGTCTAAAATATAATTCCTTCGCACTTTCTCCATACAAAAGAAATGGTCACATCTCTCGCTCGCAATACATGCTCGCTTCTCCCTTTACTCGTCGTGATACCACTTTTGTCACTTTGCCGCGAGGTTACTGTGTCACTCGTGACCTAACAAATGGTACTGCTGCGTGCGATCCACGAGGCTGTCGTACACTCGAACTCTTACCACATTTTACATCGCTTGGTTCCAAAACTCGGGGTTACTATCTCTAACGTGGTCATCATTAGCGGGAACACTCTGGATGGATCTCGATACTTTCCGATCATAATAATCTGAAGGCCGGACGTTTTGCCTCCTAAGTCGAACGGCAAAAGCTAACATATAGGCAACCTGGCCTATTCTTCACATGAACTCAAAAGGGCCCAAAGGAACTCGGGCTAAGTTCCCTCTGTTTTCCAAAACTCGTCACACCCAACCCGGGGTGGTACTTTCAAGAAGACCGACCGTCAACCTGAACTCTAAGCGTCGTCGCCGATTATCCGCCGCGATTTCTACATTGCAGAACCTCTTCTAGACAAGTTTTACCCTATCCACGATCTGCGGAACAAGCCTGAACCAACTATCTGAATCTTGCCAACATCGAACCAATCGACTGGCGACTTACACATCCGCCCCTACCAGGCTTCATAAGGCGACATCCGAACACTGAAATGGTAGCTTAAACACTCCCTCCACAGGAGACAACAATCCCACAACTACCCGCGAAATCCACACCGGCGAGGCGAATGCGGTCGAGACTACCTGAGTTCTTAACCACCTTGGTAAAACTTCCGAAACAAAACAGCCGTACCACTGGCTCCAGCATGCGTCATAAGGTGAAGGTAGGAACCCCGTGCAGCCTTACAACCTTTCTGATAAATCAACACTGCCGAGTAAACGATCTTTGCTAGAAGACAAGACGGCTGACCTCCTCGGCCCGACTACTGGTCGAATGCATCCACGAACTCGTACGCTGGTTAACTAAACTTGGGCCTAACACCCTCATAACCCTAACCCAAAGCGGGATCACAACAAACTGACCCCACCACCATACAGGTCGCGGGTTGACCCGCAACGTGGCCTCAACCCGACCCGGCAACGAAAACCTAGAGGTTTTCTTAGCTCAACTAACCTCTTTCATTCCATACTACTCAGGGACTTATCCCACAAACATAGCTCACGTGCACTATGCACTCTTATAAGGGTCAAACATAAACATACGTCTTTTACTCGAGATGGCCTTACCTCTAAGGTCTTCACGTATAAAGCTCTAAGGCTCACATTTTCCCTTATATCCAATCTTACCCTCATACTAATCATGATTTCCTAATCACAATTTACACCATGCTATCTGAACATAAAACTTTAAGGTATACTCACCTTATCACATATACTGATCTCTAGAGGGTTAAGGATATATCTATATCTACTGCTTCTTTCCCCTTAGTCGTTCTAATCAAACCTACCCCGTAGGGTACATAGCTAGGGGAGATGACGAACTACCCACCGATCCTGAAGGTTGAGTCCTCCTACTAGGACATCCTTTCGACACATGGCCCTGACGGCCGCAGGTAAAACAAGTACCAACTAAAAGATGACATTCCCCGGGATGGCGTGTCATCGTAACTTGGGAAAAAAGCGAATCGGTGTTTGGAACTCGATGTAGCGTGAGCGAAAACTCGGAGCTCGACCAACTCGGCTTACGAGCGTTACGAACCCTTTGGAGGAACACTCTGCACTGGCGGATGTGCATATCTAATCTGCTGCTGAGGTGATTCGCCTCGAAAGTTACTAAAGGACCTTGTTGTTCTGACCCTCTCCTGCTGTCCTTCGTTAACCCGTCGATCACTACGTCTCTCGGCCTGCTGCGCATAAGTCCGTACCAAGGCTATGCTCAGGCCTAACTGAAGAATTTCTCTTGCACAACCCTCTCTTAGATAGTCATCAAGACTCGCGGTACATCGGTATACACTCTGGCAGCCAAATCCATAGCTAATGTGGTCGACTTCTTTGAAATCTCTATTCTCTGTTCGGTAGTGGGCGAAGGTTCATATATCATGGCGCGATGAGCTGCGCCGCCGTGCTAAACTCTGCTGGGGCTGGTGACGTAGCATAACTCCCCGAATGAAGCACCTAACTCAGGTGATGGTTAGGCTTGTGCCCTCGTAACCCTCAGTACTCTGCTCGCGACTCCTACGCCTTGCCCTCACGGGCGGGTTGCCCACGCGGAGGCATAGCGGTAAGGGAAAGAAATACGTTAGAGGTCCAACTTACAACACGACTCTAAGGCACGATCTCGGAGTGAGAAGAATAGAAACCAATCCTAAATATCCTATAGCCTCACGATTATTGGTGTGGTGCACAACACGCGATAATCAAGACTACTAGATACGGTGCCAGACACTTTCCGAGGATTAAGCGCTCGATACCACTTTTGTCACGACCGAACCGGGCGTGGTGGTGCCTTACCGGGCACCCTAGTGATACAACATCAGTGTCAGGAACATAAAACAAGACATGAAAATATTAAGAAGTAAGAAAGCGATGTCGGAGAAAACTTGCCTTACGGCATATATATAAATCAATTTTAAAACCGAACGATTACATCCCATTACAACTCGCCAACGATTACTACGGACCTCACAGAATGATACGACAACAATGGAGGGACGGGGCCGCCATATCCACGAATGTAAATACCTACAACGACGGGGACTATACGGCGATAAGCCTCGGAGAAAGCGGAGCTTCCCATCTGAACTGTGACCCAGAACTAGGATCAACGGCGGTGTACCTCAACTGCGGCGGCATGGCCCCGAAGGAGGTCGATAACAGTACCAAGTAAGTGAAGCGTAAAGTACTTAAATGAAAACATATCATTTTAAAATCGGTTTTGCAAGTATGTATGAAACAACCAAGGTAACGCACATAGTGCCATATCATAAACAAGAGCAACAATAGGTAAAGCGTGAGGTCTTTTCTAGGCTGCGAATGATCGAGCGGGGCCAATTGCGTAGTATCACCATGCAAGCCTAATCCACGGACTCCGTAGTCGCATAGGCCACTCATATAGGCGCATAGGGTATGTAACCCGCGTCGAGGGTAGCTACTCCTCGGCGTCGCCCTGAACTCATAGTCCGCGCATAGGCCACATGAAGCGCGTGAGGTATAACCCGCATCACTAACACGGAACTCCGTAGCTCCGCATAGGTCCCTTGGACCAGCGTGAGGTATTCTCGAATCATGGTCCTGCATCACCGAGTCTACCGCGTGGAGGCGACTTAACCCGTAATATGTCGAGGTGAGTGATATTATACTAACACAACAGCTTATCGTTAAACAACATAAGCACAACAAGAATACTCTCTTACACAAACGTTACAAGACACTAACACACGTAGCATCCTAACATGTTTACTTATAAAATCAACAAGAAAGTATTACAAGGCTATCACAAACCAGCACAATCAAGTTATATACACAAGGTACATTCTAATATATGATTAACCAGGTCGGGTATCTATTCCCAAAGTACTTCATACATTATCTTTTAAAAGATACGTTACGTTTACAAAGTCACACAATACCCGTAGTATATGAAAATAGAGTGATTATCTTTTGAAGTAAATCAAAACACTTCTCTTCGTAAAATCAAGTAACAACATTCTTTTCCAAATGTTTCAAGTTTGCCTAATTTCAATTACTCAAGTTTCTTATTTTCGAAAGGTTTCGTAGTTCATAATTTTAATCACTTAATGATATAATTCTCCCTTAAAAGCAATTTGAAACATATGTACGATCGTGAGTAGGTTATTCTTGTTTAGAACAATCTTATTTAAGCAGCCATGATCTATGAAATGTAACATCATTTTGTCTCATCTTAGTTTTTGTGCAGATGGAAGTTTCTACTGGTTTTAATAATACTTAATCTGTCAAAACATTTCCTTTTATTTACGCTGCAGTGGTTTGTCGATACACATTCTGATTTCCGAACTCAGTAAAACATTCTTAAGCCGTTATACCTAACTTCCCATAAAGCTAGTATAACTCTTAAGTTTTCAAAAACTAAGTATTACTCTTCTTTCAAAATGATTCAAAAATCTTTTGAAATACTTCAAGTTCTTTATTATCACATAACCACCGATTATAGTTCAAATCGATTACCTTTTAAAAACCACAAGTATTTTCTTACCTACATAAAGGTTATAACCAACTTCCCATAAAGCCGTTATAACACTTTATGTTTTAGACAATCAAATACATTTAACACGTATACGTCTATCGTACTACATAGTTACACATATCATTCTAGAAGAGATAGGAAGAGGTTCACATACCTCGCGGCGATTATCGACTAATAGCAAAAGCGCTCAAGTACCTCAAACCGCCGGCTACTCCTTAAGCCAAGTAGATCGCGCCACGCATAGTACTTACCTATAAGGCCACAGCGACTTATTAACATTTAGGTCTCTTCGTAGAACATTCTCTGTAAAATTCGTGACACCTCCCCGCGGCGTAAATCTCCTCCTAAAGGGGCGACTACCAAGCCAGCCGGGGTTATACGTCAAACGGACGTGCACAATTCTACCTCACGGAAAAGCTACACAAGTCTCTGTAATACGGTCCTATGTAATTCTGATTCAGACTCTTCTTTCGAAAAGGTTTCTTATTATTGGGCTTAAGTCGCGAGACATTGCAGTAAGTATTATTCGAGCTTAAGTCAAAGACATTGCCGATAACAACGTTCAGTTCTATATATAGTATACTTCAACTATATAGTCTAACAATCATGTAATTTCCAATTACAATAGAGGGACAAGATATTTACCTCGATAAGCCCATAATTATCCAAGTATAAAGTCGATCAGGCAGCGTTTAGCTCGACTCCGTGCGCTCAACCCGCCTCCAAACTACCCTTAGAAGTTCTAACCAACTTCTACATACTACTCCAACTAACCATGTAGATTTTCCTTAGGGTTTCGGTTTGTTGACTGACGGGAAGTATAATAGTATTACTGGGCTTTTCGTATATGTATAACCTTAGAATACTACAAGGTATACGGCTAAGGTAATTTGGGCATTATAACAATACTTTTGAGAGTATCACTATACCACAAAAAAGGGGTATTATCTGAAAACAACTAGGCTGGGGTACCATGGCTAACACCTGAGGAGGGGGTGTGTACTCCTGCCAACCCCAGTGGGAAACTCTCGGCCAAGGGGAACTCTCGGCCAAGGGAAAGGGGTGCTCTCGGCAAAGGCCTCACTGAGGGGAGGGAGGAAGAAGCTTTCAAGACTTAGAGATTTTTGGATGAAGAAGTTCATCAAAGGGGAGAGGTATTTATAGGTCAAGTAAAGGCCAACCAATGGCCAAGATTTAGCCAAGTGCTAGGCAAGTGTAAGGCCAAGATTAGGGCAAGTGTACCTAGCCAACTTGCACACAAAATATCCTACCTACTACTTGACAAAAATGTCAAGAAAATCGTCCAAGGGATGCCCACCAAAACCGCCAATGAGAGGGTGCCAAGTGGCGCCCTCTTGTTGGTCCAACACGTCTCGTCTCTCGGAAAAATCCGCAAAAATTAGAAATGACATAGCCGTAATTTACCCTACGCGAGTTGTGTAAAACGTTTCGTCGAAAAACGACTCTAACCGGGTGTTGTGCACAACAAAAATTCGGCCAAGCCAACTTTAAAGTTCAAATTTTTCTACGTACGTCCTTACGTACATACTTTGAAAATACGGGGTATAACATCTTCATAGGCTTCTAAGGAGTGCTTGGAGCGGATTGGAACATAAGGAAAGGAGCTAAGAATTGCTAAGGAGCGACTTTGAATCATGGAAATTTTAAGGGCTTGTAAAGGTATAAATCTTGTCGTTTTAGCAATTAAAGTTTACTTATCATTGTAGTTATGGATATTAGCAAGCATGAGGTATTTTAGTATGAGGTTTGATAAGTTTATTGGCTATTGGAACCCTAATCCGAAAACTAGCATGTTTATCCTTAAGATTACAATTCAAGTTGATTATTAGTTTAAGTCGTCGCATGTTGTATAAAGAAGGAAATTGTAGTTGTTGAAGTTGTTTATGACTATATAACATGTTAGACCTTAGAACTTGGAATTGAAAAAGAATTGGAAAGGACTTGTGTTGAGTTATTGTTGGCCGAGAATGGCTAGTGAGTATTAAACTACTTGGTATGAATTGTGGGGCGGAATTTTACACGTATTGTAAGGCGTGTAATCCCCTTTGATTGGTTGGTATGTTGAGCCTTAAATGTGGCATGTTTGGTTATTGTATTCGGCCTTGAAAAAGGTGGAAAAGTAAGTAGAAACAAAGGAAGTGCTGCCCGATTTTCCGTAAAATAAGAGACCGTATACTTAGTATTATTCTACGTTAGAAACTAGAAATTGATAGTCATGTTGTGACCATTATAGGTTGACAATTCTACGTACGGCGTATTCGGCTTAGCTTGTGGATTTAGTCGAAAAGGTATGTGAACTATATCCTCTTCTAGCATGATTCCTTAAGATAAAGAAAGTATGTCCTACTCCTTAAATGATCCATTCCTTGGTTATATTTGGATTGCCTAAAATAGAATTTGTTCTATGTACTTCCTTGATTGTACTTTGATGTTTAAATTGTAAGTTGTATAATCCATTGCCTTAGTGGAGTTTGGATTCTTAAGAGTGAAAGTATTTTTCTTAAAGTACATAGAGTCTTGAAAATAAAGGGGTTTCCAAATCTTTTGGCTAGTGCCTTAGTTCCAAAACCTAAGGGTTGTTATAATGACTTTAGGGGAGTCAAAGGAGTGATTTATTTAATTGTTTTAAAAGAGGGGAAATGACATGATTTAAGAGAAGAAACTTGTTTTCTAAATATTAAGAGACTTGAAGTATTTTGAAAGTTAAGAACTTGATTTGTAAGTATGTGATACTTGGTTTTAAAAGTATAAGTCTCTTGGTTATAAAAGGAATGAATATGTCCAAAACCATAAAGGGTTATAACGGCTTTATGGAAGGTTAAGAAAGTTGTCTATTTTGATTATTAGGCATAAGTTGCCTAGATTGTGAAAATTTGAAGTTACTTGATTTCAAGCTTTGAAATGAGTTTTCTAAAAAGTGTAGTAACTTACTTTGAAAAATAGACACACATTGATACTACGGGTGTTAGTATCTTGGGGTTTTACATAAAAAGGAGTCTTTTGAAAAGAATGTACGTACGTAGTACTTTGGCTTGTTTAATTGATAATTATTCTATGTGTGCCTTGATAAGTACTTTAGCTTGTTTAATTGAGAATTGCCAATGTGTGCTGGTGATAGCTTTTGAGTGCAAGTATTATGTTTTATTACGTTGCCGCAACTCTCGGTTGGAGGGTCGGCTGTCTTGTTGTAAGTTTACTTGGACGTACCGACAGTGATGTGGGATTCCACGGGTATGCTTCCATTATTTGTATTACCCCATGGTCATGCTTATACGATGTGGGATTCCGGGGCATGCGACCATGAGGGATACTCCTTGGACATGCTTATACGATGTGGGATTCCGGGGCATGTGACCAGGAGGCGGGTTAGATTCCCGGATTTGTTTGTATTACCCCATGGTCATGCTTATACGATGTGGGATTCCGGGGCATGCGACCACGAGGGATATTGTTATATCATGGATGCCGCGGTGAGAAAGGATTCCACGGGCATGGTTGATATTATGGGTGTGAGACCCATAGTTATATTTGAGTAGTGACTTTGAGGGCATGCGTCCCTGACTTGATATGACTGCTTATGTATTGTGTACTGTAGGTTGGCTATCATACATGTCTCCTGTTTTGTTTAGTATTATGATTTCATTCTGATATTTTCAGCTTCACATACTTGGTACATTCTTCGTCGACCTCGCCCGGGCTGCGTTCATCCGCATGAGTTAGGTACGCAGATTTGGTGATCGGCAGTGTAGGACCGCTCGAGTTTTGGATAGCTCCTGCTGTTGAGTTTATCATTTTGGTATAGTTCGCCCGATGCAGGCTTTTATGCGATTATGGGTACGGCGGGGCCTTGTCCCGTCATAGTTCAGTATAACTCTTAGAGGTCTGTATTCATATGTGGGATGGGACTCATGCACGGTGTAGTGTCTTTTGTTATGTATATTATATGGCAGCCTTGTCGGCTTTGCCCTGGCACATACAATTGGTTTAAAAAAAAAAAGAGGTGTTATTTAATTTCCGCAGTTTACTTAGTTGTTAAGGTAGAAGGGTGCCCAGGTAGGGCACCAGTCACGGGCCCGGGGTTCGGGGCGTGACACTAGTAGTGCAAGACTTGGGCATTCTATACTTAGTAAAAAAATTCAAGAACTAGTCTTATGGAGAGAAAGGGCTCTCGGGTTTGGCTAAACTTGCACAAGAAAAATTTGTAGTTTTTATCCATTGCTCACAAGACTTTAAACCAAGGTTCCTAAGAGTGTTGTAAGGTTATCTCAATAGAAAGATTTCGAAAAAACGACGTTTTCGTATTAGTCGCAAGGCGGATACTTAAGGAGTTCTTCAACTTTGAAGTTGGAACTTGAAGATGAGTTCTCCATAGGCTTCTAAGGAGTACTTGGAGCGGATGGGAACATAAGGAAAGGAGCTAAGAATTTGCTAAGGAGCGACTTTGAATCTTGGAATTTTTAAGGGCTTGTAGAGGTATAATCTTGTCGTTTTAGTAATTAAGATTGCTTATTGTTGTAGCTATGGATATTAGCAAGCATGAGTTATATATTATGTACTTGGATAAGTATATTGGCTATTGGAACCCTAATCCGAAAACTAGCATGTTTAGCTTTAAGATTGGAATTCAAGTTGATTATTAGTTTAAGTCGTCGCATGTTGTAGGAAGAAGGAAATTATAGTTGTCGAAGTTGTTTATGACTATATAACATGTTAGACATTAGGACTTGGAATTGGAAAATGATTGGAAAAGACTTAGTGTTGTTGGTTATAAGTTGGCCGAGAATGGCTTGGATTTTTAAACTACTTCGTATGAATTGTGGGGCGGCATTTTACACGTATTGTAAGGCGTGTAATACCCTTTGTTTGGTTGTTGTTTTGAGCCTTAAATGTGGCGTGTTGGTTATTGTATTCGTCCTTGAAAAAGGTGGCAAAGTGAGTAGAAACAAAGGAAGTGCTGCCCGATTTTCCGTAGAATTAGAGACCGTATACTTAGTATTATTCTACGTTAGAGACTAGAAGTTGATAGTCTTGTTGTGACCATTATAGGTTGACACTTCTACGTACGGCGTATTCGGCTTAGCTTGTGGATTTAGCCGAAAAGGTATGTGAACTATCTCCTCTTCTAGCATGATTCCTTAAGATAAAGAAAGTATGTCCAACTCCTTAAATGATCCATTCCTTGGTTGTATTTGGATTGACAAAAATAGAAATTGTTCTATGTACTTCCTTGATTGTACTTTGATGTTTAAATTGTAAGATGTATAATCCATTTCCTTAGTGAAGTTTGGATTCTTAAAAATGAAAGTCTTTTACTTAAAGTACATAGAGTCTTGAAAGGAAAGTGGTTTCCAAATCTTTTGGCTAGTGCCTTAATTCCAAAACCTAAAGGTCATTATAATGACTTTAGGTAAGTCAAAGGAATGATTTACTTTCTTGTTTTAAAAGAGGAGAAGTGACATGATTTAAGAGAAGTAACTTGTTTTAGAGGTGTGAGTTACTTGAGGTTTAAAAGTAGAAGAAACTTGTTTTCTAAATATTAAGAGGCTTGTAGTATTTTGAAAGTTAAGAACTTGATTTGTAAGTATGTGATACTTGGTTTTAATTAGTATAAGTCTCTTGGTTATAAAAGGAATGAATATGTCTAAAATCATAAAGGGTTATAACGGCTTTATGGGAAGTTGGTTATAACGGCTTTATGGAAGGTTAAGAAAGTTGTCTATTTTGATTATTAGGCATAAGTTGCCTAGATTGTGAAGATTTGAAGTTACTTGATTCCAAGCTTTGAAATGAGTTTCTAAAAGTGTAGTAACTTACTTTGAAAAATAGACACACCTTGATACTACGGGTGTTAGTATCTTGGGGTTTTTCATAAAAAAAAGTCTTTTGAAAAGAATGTACGTACGTAGTACTTTGGCTTGATTAATTGAGAATTATTCTTTGTGTGCCTTGATAAGTACTTTGGCTTGGTTAATTGAGAATTACTCTATGTGTGCCTTGATAAGTACTTTGGCTTGATTAATTGAGAATTGTCTATGTGTGCTAGTGATAGCCTTTGAGTGCAAGTATTATGTTTTATTACGTTGCCGCGACTCTCGGTTGGAGGGCCGGCTGTCTTGTTGTAAGTTACTTGGACGTACCGACAGTGATGTGGGATTCCACGGGTATGTTTCCGTTATTTGTAGTACTTGGGTTAAATTCCCGGATTTTTATAGAAGACATGGTAGTGCTTATGTTTTGTTTGACGGCCGGTTGAGATAGGGTAAGAGTATAAGTGAGGGGTAAACCCCCAAGACGCTATACCACCTTCTCCAGGGTAAGAGTATAAATGAGGGGTAAACCCCCAAGACGTTATACCCCCTGCTTTACCACCTTCTCCAGGGTAAGAGTATAAGTGAGGGGTAAACCCCCAAGACGCTATACCACCTTCTCCAGGGTAAGAGTATAAATGAGGGGTAAACCCCCAAGACATTATACCACATGCTTTACCACCTTCTCCAGGGTAAGAGTATAAGTGAGGGGTAAACCCCCAAGACGCTATACCACCTGCTCATTTTCCTACTTGGCCCGTACAGTTTTTAGGACACAGGTGGGACTTGGTGTTCATGTATGCCTATTGGTGTTATATTATATCATGGATTGCCGGCAGTGAGGAAGGATTCCACGGGCATGATTGATATTATGGGCGTGAGACCCATGGTTATATTTTAGAAATGACTTGAGGCATCGTCCTCGACTTATTAGAATCGCTTATGTGTTGTGTATCGTAGGTTGGCTATCATACATGTCTCTGCTTTGTTTAGACTTATGATTTCATTACGATTTTTCAGCTTCACATACTTGGTACATTCTTCAGACCGACTCTCCCGGGGTTCGTTCATCTACGCCGCAGTTAGGTCCGCAGCTTTGGTGATCGGCGGTGTAGGACCGCCGTAGTTTTGGATAGCTCCTCTGCTCGTGAGTTTATCATTTTGGTATAGTTCCTTGATGCAGGCTTTTGTACGATTATGGTGCAGCGGGCCTTGTCCGCCATAGTTGATATAACTCTTAGAGGTCTGTATTCATATGTGGGATGGGACTCATGCACGGTGTAGTGTCTTTTGTTATGTATATTATATGGCAGCCTTGTCGGCTTTGCCCTGGCACATACAATTGGTTTTAAAAAAAAAAAGAGGTGTTATTTAATTTCCGCAGTTTACTTAGTTGTTAAGGTAGAAGGGTGCCCAGGTAGGGCACCAGTCACGGGCCCGGGGTTCGGGGCGTGACAAAGACCTCCAGAAGTTTGCCGTAAACTGGGTTCCTCTGTCTGATATAATCGATATAGGGACTCAGTGCAGTCTCACAATCTCCCTGATATACAATCTGGCATAGTCACCAGCCGAATACGTAGTCCTGACTGAAATAAAGTGGGCTGATTTCGTCAACATGTCGACAATAACCCAGATGGAATCATACTTCCTCTGAGTAGGAGGTAACACTGTAACAAAGTCCATGTTGATCACCTCCCACTTCCATGTCGGAATATCAATAGCTCGCATAGCCCCTGCTTCGTGCTCAACTCGACCTGACAATTAGGACACTGAGCAACAAAACCTGCCACGTCCCTCTTCAGGCCATCCCACCAATAGATACATCTGAGGTCATGGTATATCTTAGTCTGTCACGACCCGTTCCGGGGCCCGTGACTGGTGCCTTACCCGGGCACCCAAGTAGTCATACATCAGAGTAATCAGCGGAACATAAAAACAAGACATGAAACAACTGTTCGCCTTTCGGCATATATATAAATACAAAGTTTGAACATTTTAATCCTTTTTACAAACCCTGCCCACAACAGTACAACAGACCTCTAAGAATGTAACGACAACTATGGCGGGACAGGGCCCCGCCATGCCCCTGAATGTACAAGAACCTACAGACTCAGGGTAACATACCAAAAGATAAGCCTCCGGAGAAACGGAGCTTCCCAAAACGCTGATTTGTGATCCTAGAAGCGAGGATCGTCAACCGATGTACCTCTACCTGCGGCATGAACGCAGCCCCCCGAAGGAGGTCAGTACAACAGGTACCAAGTATGTGAAACTGAAAATACTGTAAATGAAATCATAGTAGTCTATAACAAAACAGGAGACATGTATGATAACAAAACTATAGTTCACAATATAAAAGCAGTCATGTCAAGTCAGGGACTCACGCCCTCAAAGTCATCACTCAAATAAAACCCGCACAACGGCCGCATGCCCCGGCATCTTACCTCAGTATAAGCATGGCCATGGAACCATCCTAATGGAAGCATACCCGTGGGCCACCCATCGTGTCAGTATGTCCAAAAGGAAATAACAAGATAACCATCAGAATGGAAGCATACTCGTGGGCCACCCATCGTGTCAGTATGTCCAAGCCGATAACAAGATAACTCTCCTAATGGAAGCATACCCGTGGGCCACCCATCGTGTCAGTATGTCCAAAAGGAAATAACAAGATAACCATCAGAATGAAAGCATACTCGTGGGCCACCCATCGTGTCAGTATGTCCAAGCCGATAACAAGATAACTCTCCTAATGGAAGCATACCCGTGGGCCACCCATCGTGTCAGTATGTCTAAGCCGATAACAAGATAACTCTCCTAAAGGAAGCATACCCGTGGGCCACCCATCGTGTCAGTATGTCCAAGCCGATAACAAGATAACTCTCCTAATGGAAGCATACCCGTGGGCCACCCATCGTGTCAGTATGTCCAAAAGGATCGATTAGTGGAAGCATACCCATGGGCCACCCATCGTGTCGATGTCCATCAATCAATCGGCCCTCCAACGAGACGCCAGAGTACGAAATACAACACTTGCACAACAAAGGCTATCACCACAAGCATAGGCAAGTTTAATGATACTCACAGACATTTATTTTATTACAACAAATCCGGGTTTTAACCCCAAAGTACTACATACATTTATCCTTTCAAAAAGACCTCTTTTTACGTAAAAACAACTCGATACTATTATCCGTAGTACCAAATACGTTCATGTTTTAAAATCAAGTACTTTATACTATTTTAAACCAAGTGGCTTACACTTTTTAGAACAATGTCAAGTAATGTCACGACCCGAACCCGGGCCCGTGACTGGTGCCTTACCCCGGGCACCCTAGTGATACAACATCAGAGAAAAACCAGCGGAAATAAAAACTTAAACATTTAAATAGACATGGATCAAGATAAAGAAAATAGGCCAACCAAAATGGTTGCCTTTCAACATATATATATAGATATTTGAACAGTTACAATCCTTACAACCCTGCCCACAACAGTGCTACAGACCTCTAAGATTTATACAACAACTATGACGGGACAGGGCCCCGCCATACCCCTGATTGCACAAGAACCTACAGACTCAGGGTAACATACCAAAGATAAGCCTCCGAAGGAACGGAGCTTTCCAAGACGCTGAAATGTGATCCTACAAGCGGGGATCGACAGTCGATGTACCTCACTGCAGATGAACGCAGCCCCCAAGGCGAGGTCGATAACAGTACCAAGTATGTGAAATCAGAAATACTGTAAATGAAATCATAACAGTCTATATAAAGCAGGAGACATGTTTGATAACCAAACTACAGTTCATAACATAAAAGCAGTCATGTCAAGTCAGGGTCTCACGCCCCCAAGTCATCCCTCATGCCCGTGGAACTCCTTCCTCACTGCCGGCAGTCTAGGTACAAATCATGTGATATGTATAACATGTCTCGGCCCATCTCATGGACCCAGTATAGAAACGTGTGGAATACATTCCCGGTTCATCTCATGAACTCGGTAGTCGGATGGAATACATTCCCGGTCCATCCCGTGGACGCGGTAGTCGAGTGAAATACATTCCCGGTTCATCCCATGAACCGGTAGTCGAGTGAAATACATTCCCGGTTCATCCCATGAACCGGTAGTCGAGTGAAATACATTCCCGGTTCATCCCATGAACCGGTAGTCGAGTGAAATACATTCCCGGTTCATCCCATGAACCGGTAGTCGAGTGAAACACAGTACTTGCACATCAGGTCTATCACACGCAAACATAGGCAAGTTACACACAACTTAAAGTACTTTCATTTTATGACAAAGTCCGGGTTTTAACCCTAAAGTACTACGTACGTTAAATTCCTTTTAAAGAGATCCATTCCTTTTATAAAAGTCACCCGATACCCGTAGTATAAAAAAAAGAGTGACTTACATCTTTTAAGTAAACCAAAACAACTTCCATACTTTCCTTTTTAAAACCAATTAAGGCAATACCATGCCTTCTTTTTAGACCAAAACACTTCTCTTTTTAAAGTCAAGTTACCACATTAAAACCAATGATAAAACCCTTCTTTTGTTTTCATAAAGTCGTTATAACCAACTTCCCATAAAGCTTGTTATAACACTTTATGTTTTAAACCATTTTAAGACAACACAATGCCCTTCTTTTCCCTAAAGTTCCAGTTTGCCTAATTTCAATTACGCAAGTCTCTTTTTAGAAAAGTTTCATAGTTCAATGTCTTAATCTCTTTTTAAAACAATTGAGTAACATATGCCATAGGCGAGTAGGTTATTCTTGTTCATAATCAATCTTATTAAGCAGCCATGATCTAGAAAATGTAATATCATTTTGTCTCATCTTAGCTTCTATGCAGAGGGAGGTTTCTACTGGTTTTAATAATACTTTATTATTCAATACATTTTCCTTTATTAACGCAGCAGTGGTTTGTCGATACACATTCTGATTTTCGAAATCAGTAAAACATTATTCCTTTTAAAAACCACGTACTCATTACTCACGAATGAGGTTTCACACAAAACTCATATTAATTCATTTAAGTTAAGTCTCTTATCTTATAAGATCAAGTCTCTTAACTTCTAAAATCAGTAAACCATTTTCTTTACCCCTCTTAAGACGTTATACCTAACTCCCCATAAAGCTAGTATAACTCTTTTTAAAACCTTTAACCCAAGTGTTACTCTTCTTTCAAAAATGGTTTCTTAACTCTTGTGACATACTTCAAGTTTCTTAATATTCAGGCTTAAGTCAAAAGACATTGTCGTACAACTACATTCAATTAGCACACGTACGTCTACTGTACTGTATCTATATTCCTTTTAAAATATTCCAAGGTTCCTATTATTCAGGCTTAAGTCAAAAGACATTGCCACACGTACGTCTACCGTACTATATGTATTCTTTTAAAATACTTCATGCTCAAGAGTATAGGAAGAATCACATACCTCGCGACGATTATCGACTATAAGCAAAACGCCCACTCGCTATAACCCGCTAGCCTTGTCCACCTTCTAAGTAGCACATGCTACTTGCAAAACATTCAACCAATAAAGGTTATCACCATCAGAATACGCCCATGTAAGTACAGTTAAACTTCTACTTATATTCTTCTGATGTGATTCAGTTCAAGTCTATTCTGTAATATCCTTCTATTACAGTTCAATTCTCTTCTATGAATCTTATATTCATTTATATGCAACTAAAGTATGTAATTTCCAATTACAATAGAAGGACAGTAGTATTTACCTCGATGAGCCCAAAATTATCCGAGTTTAAAGTCGCTCCTGAGCAACGCTTAGCTCCTACTCCGAGTGCTCCAATCCGCTCCAAACAACCCTTAGAAGTTCTAACCAACTTCTACTTAACACTTCAACCGACTATGAAGGTTTTCCTTAGGGTTTTGTTTTAGTGACTGAGGGAAAGTATAATAGTATTTCCGGACTCTACGTATAGAGGTAACTTTGGAAAGTACTACAAGGTATATGGGCTAAAGTATTTGGGCATTATAACAATACTTGGAGAGTATTTCTATACCACAAAGGGGTATTATACGAAACAACTAGGCTGGGGTACCCTCTGGCCAAGCCTCACCCAAAGGTGGAGGCTCTCGCCAAGGCTTCTCAAAGGGGATGCTTTGGACGAGCTACTACACAAAGGGGGGGGGGGAAGAGAGCTTTCAAGACTTAGGAAGATTTTAGGATGAAGAAGTCTTCCAAAGGGAGGGGTATTTATAGGTCAAGGAATGGCCAACCAATGGCCAAGATCCATCCAAGTTTTAGGCAAGTGTAGGGCTAGGATTCCACCATGTGTACCTTATCCATCTACCACAACAACTTGCACACAAAATATCCTACCAACTCTCCTTCCAATCGTCCATTACTGTAACCTTGCGCTTCAATGTGAGGTGACACTTGTCACCCTCCCGTTGGTCCAAAATGTTTGCCTCTCTCGGAAAAATCCGCAAAAATTATAAATGACATAGCCGAATTTTTCTTACGCAAGTTTAGTAAAATGTTTCGTCAAAACGACTCTTTCAGACTTGTGCACAAAATTTTCAACCTTGCCAACTTTAAGGCTAAAATTATTATACGTCACGCCTCACGCATACATACTGAAATACGGTATAACATTCTCCTTCCTTAGAAACATTCGTCCGAATGTTCCTTCTCAAGACGGATAACGACAAAGTTCTTCTTTAAACAAGTTTCCAATGCCACACACGCCACAAAGTAACACACGTTCTCTTCCTTCCTTACTCGTGCTCTTCTCGAACACTTGAACTCTTCTAGTATAATGCACCATACTTTAGCCAATGCTTCAATTCCCAAAACTTTGGAGTCACCACCTCCAAACTTGGTCATCTTACTAGCCTCAATCTCCTTAAGGCCATTCCCTGTCTTCACGATCCGCTCGTCGAACACATCCACGAACTCATACGATGGTCACTAAACTTGGGCCTAGCACTCGTGACCTACCACCTGGCGGGACCACCTAACTGACCCCACTGAATAGCCGCGGGTTGGCTCCTCAACATGGCCCCAACCCGACCCCACTTAACGCATCAAGCTCTTGTTTCCCGATCCGGAACAATCTTACCTCTACAGGTCATGAAAGCTACCACTTCCATTATACACTACCCAAGGAAATTTTCCCACAATTACCCCACGAATACTTATACATTCTGACAAAGATCACCCGCAAAAATCTTGTACTCAAGATGGCCTTACATCTAAGGTCTCAACCGTAATATTCTAAGGTTCATCATTGTTATACCCCGTATTTCCAGAGTATGTACGTAAGGGAATACGTACGAAAGTCTAGCCTTAAAGATAAGCCTTGGACGTTTTTATTTGTACACAACTCACTAAAAGAATCGTTTTCCGACGTAAACGCTTCCACGCCTCGTAGAGTAAATTCCGCTATGCCATTTCTTATTTTTGCGGATTTTTCCGAGAGACGAACATTTTGGACCAACGGAGGGCAACACTTGGCACCTCCCATTGGTGGACTTGAATCGCCCATTTGGACGAATGAAGAAACCCTTGGCACGCTTTTTGTGCCTTGTGCACAAGTCAAGGGTTGGTAGGATATTTGTGTTTAGTTAATCCTCACCCTACACTTGCCTTGCACTTGTCTTAATCTTGGCCATTGGTTGGCCACTTGACCTATAAATACCCTTAGAGATGAAGAGTTCTTCATCCACAAATCTTCCAAGTCTTGAAAAATCCTCTCCTCTCCTTTGTAGTCTTTTCGCCCAAAACACCTCCTCCCATTGTGAAGGCCCTGGCCGAATACTCCCTCTAGCCTAGTAGTTTGGCCGAGGCCCCCTAGCCTAGCCAAAAATCTACCCCCTCCCTTGGTAGAAAAGTTACCTTCTTGTATCGTTATAATGCCCAAAATACCCTAGCCCAAATACCTTAGTACTTAGTAGAAGTTGTGAAGAACTTCTAAGGTTCTTGAGCATACAACTTAGAGCAAAACCTTGCTCAGCGCGACTTTTCTAGGATATTATTGGGCTTACCGAGGTAATAATCCTAACCCTCTTTGTATTAGAGAATGCATATTGTAGAAGTATAAGAATAAGTATTAATCACTTAGAAGAATATCACGAATAGAATTGAACTGTTACCACGTAGAAGGGTTTGAAAGATGAATAATCAAATCAGATTTACATAGGATCTGCTTTCACAAAGAGACTTATATAGCTCACCGTAGGGAAGTGCTGCCCAACTTTCCATAGAATTGTGAACCTCTGCTTAGAATGACCTTCGAGTAGTCTTTGATAGATATCTGTGACTATTATAGGTGACTCTCACACGACATATTCAACTTGGCGGTGGTTTTCACGAGAAGGTATGTGATTCTTCCTAAAGCATGATATTTTACAATATATATAGTACAGTAGACGTACGTGTTAATCGAATAATAACTATGGCAATGTCTTTGACTTAAGCTCGAATAATACTTACAGAATGCCTCACGCTTAAGCTCGAATAATACTTACTGAATGCCTCACGCTTAAGCTGAATAATAAAGAATCAAAACATTTCAAAAGACTACCAATCATATTAACATAAGAGAACTAATTGGTTTTTAAAATGTAAGCTTAAGAGTTATACTAGCTTTATGGGAAGTAAGTATAACCACTTAAGATTGATAAAAGAAACAAGTTTGCCTATGTGTTTATAAATGCACTTATATTGTGAAAAGAATAATAAGATGGTTTGATAAGTAGACATGTGTTAGTATCTTGTAACGCTTGTATAGCGAGTATCCTTGTTGTGCTTATGTTGTTTAAAGATAAGTTGTTATGTTAGTATACTATCACTCACCTCTTGAGATGATACCGGGTTAAGCCGCCTCCGACGCGGTAGACTCAGCGGTCCAGGACCATGATTCGAGAATACCTCATGCGGGTCCAGGGGCCTATGCGAGCTACGAGTTCCGTGTTAGTATGCGAGTTATGCCTCACGCGTCTATGTGGCCATGCGCGACAATGAGTCCGGGACGATGTCGAGGAGTAGCTACCTCGACGCGGGTTATACCTCATGCGGCCCATGTGAGTGGCCTATGCGACCGGAGTCCAGGATTAGGCTTGCAGAATGATAATACGGCGAAAGTGGCCCGCTCGAATCATTCGCAAATCTAGAAAAGACCTATTACGCTTACCTATTGTTGCTCTTGTTTGTGATGTGGCACTATGTGCGGTTTCTGATTTCTTCATACATATTTGTAAACCGGTTTTAAAAAGTGTTATGATTTCATTTAAGTACTTTTACGCTTTCACATACTTAGTACCGTTGTATCGACTCCTTCGGGGCTGCTCATGCCGCAGTAAGGGCAAGCAGTGCTAGATCCGCATCTCAGGATCTCTACGTTGGTGTCTGAGCTCCATCTCTTTCGAGGCTCTACTTTTGCATGATCTCCGCTGTAGATAGTTTTGTACAGTGTGGTATGGCGGGGCCCTGTCCCGCCATAGTTGTATATTTCCTTAGAGGTTGTATAACTGCTAAACCATGATTATATATATCTATGCCGAAAGGCGATGTTTTCTCACATAAACTGTGTCTTATTTTATAAACTGTTTCATGTCTTGCTTTATATTTCCGTTGATTACTCTGATGTATGACTACTTGGGTGCCCCTATGCACTACCACGGCCCCTAACGGTCGTGACAAAAGTGGTATCAAAGCGCTAATCTCTGAAAGTGTCTACACACCGTATCTAGTAGTCTGATTATCGCTGTTGCGCACTACACCAATAATCGTGAGGCTATAGGATATTTAGGATTGGTTTCCATTCTTCTCATTCCGAGATCGTGCTTTAGAGTCGTGTTATAGGTTGGACCCTCTAACGTATTCCTTTCCGTAATAGCTTATGCCTCCACGTATGCAACCCGCCCGTATGGGCAAGGCAAATGCGGAGTCGCTAGCAGACACCCAGAGTCACGAGGGCTCGTGCCCGCCTATACCGTAGAGACGGCGAGTTCTATGACGCCGCCAAATTTCAAAGAGACCACAGCACTCCACACCTCCCGCCCCACACCGCGGAGGAGTTAGGGTACAAGGAGATGGCCCAGCCTTTGGCTAAAGTCAGGCCCGACATTTGAGAGGCCGATGCGCGGCCCAGCCTCCACCCACTGCATCTGTTCACCCGGTAAGGGCGAGAGTTTGAGGCTACGAGACTTCTTGAGTCAGAGCCACGGAGTTTTATGGGTCGAGGCCGAGGATGATCCGCAGGAGTTCATCCGTCGCCTTCGAGGATTTTGAGAGTGATCGTATGCCGAGACCGAGTCCGTGATCTTTGTTCACATAGGTCGCGTGATACCGCAATGATTGTTTTGATTCACGGAGTTATCCCGGAGAGCACGCGTCCCGCCTACTGGGATGAGTTCTCGCAGGCTTTCCTCACTACTTCTGCCTCCACAGACGGCGAGGGCGCGGCCGATAGATTTTTACCGCCGAGGCGCAGAGGACGACCGCCGTGGAGTACAATGTCGAGTTTGATTCATTGGCTCGATATGTCCCAAAGATTGCAGCAGATATGGAGGATAGGTGCACCGCTATGTCACCGCTAGACGACTATATGGCCGAGTCATGTGCGGGGTTTCTCCACCGTATGGACATTACCCGCACGCAGCTCACGCCTGATGCGGCGAGCGCAGAGGTCGACGAGTGCGACAGCAGCAGGTAAGGCGCCGTGACGGAGGGTCTTCGTGGTTATCGTGGGCGGCCTCTGCAGCAGTCTGGATTCGCACCACAGCCAGCCGATCACCTCGCACCGCCCTCAAGACAACGTAGTTTTCGAGGGCGCATCGGCCCTGTGGCTTCGTGACGCCCGTAGAGTAGCAGAGTTATCGCCGACGGACCACCCCAGGTGGCCGATGCGGTGGATCCCATTACGGGAAGTGTGGTACTACTTTTGAGCTTGTTACGCTTGGCCAGCAGGTCACTTTGCGAGGATCGTCCGACCGGGCGCGGTGGTAGGCTCACCTTTCGTGTTCTGCCGCTCATCATCTCCTACGCTTACTCGCCCGAGGCGTGGTGCTCGCGGGTCAGCAGGTCGTGGCAGAGGTCGTGGCTCGTCCAGCTTCTAGCGCCTCGTAACCGCATCTATGCTTTGTCCACCGACAGATCGTGAGGCCTCACCGATGTCGCCACAGTACCTTATCGGGCTTCGGTTTGATGTTTATGCCTTGATAGATCCGGTTCTACTGGCCCCATATATCTCCCTTGTTGCTAGTAGGATAGGGATAGAGCCCGAGTCCATAGACCCTTTCGAGGTAGCTACGCCACGGTGATTCGGTGGTAGCTCTGGCGTATATATAGGGCTTGTCTCGTGACCATTTACGCCGCGACCGCCGACTTGATAGAGTTGGAGATGATTGACTTCGACGTGATTACGGGACGGATTGGCTAGCTTCTTGCTATGCCAATGTAGACCGCAGAGAGAGTAGCACGGTTCCAGCTCGGCGAGCCGGTTGTTGAGCGGGAGGAGCACCAGACGCCGGTGGTAGGTTTATTTCCTACCTCAAGGCTAGGAAGATGGTGCGAAGGGTATATCTACCATCTAGTTCGAGTGTTTGATAATCGAGGTCGCGTACCAGATTTTCACCGCCTCGTGAGTCACGAAGTTCCCGACGTGTTCCTGCATTGACCTTCCTGTATCCTCCCGAGAGGAGATTGAGTTTTGTATTGACATATTGCCAGATACTTGGCCTATTTCCATTCCGCCATACAGAATGGCACCTGCCGAGTTGAGAGAGCTGAAGGACCAGCTGAGGGATTTGCTGGAGAAGGGCTTCATTAGGCCTGTTTCCCGGGGCGCCAGATTGTTCGTGAAGAAGGACGGACGCCGCGCATGTGTGTTGATTACGTGCAAAACAAGGTGACCATTAAGAATGCATACCCCTTCCTGTGATTGATGATTTGTTCGACTACTGCGGCGCGAGATGTTTCTCCAAGATTGATCTGCGTTCGCTATCATCGTTCGTGTCGAGAGGTGGATGTCCCTAGATCGCATTCCGACCCAGACGCATTATGAGTTCGTGGTCATGTCTTTTGGGTTGACCAATGCTCCGCCAGATTCATGGATTTGATGAACCGAGTGTTCAAACCATTTTTGGACACGCTTGTGATAGTGTTCATCGATGATATCTTGGTTTATTCTCGCCAGAGCGGAGCACGCGAGCATTCGGCGATCGTGGCCGACGCTTCTCCAGTAACAGCTTGTACGCCAAGTTTTCCAAATGTGAGTTTTGCTGACTTGGCATGCTTGGGCATATTGTCTGGCCGATGGCATTCGAGTTGATACGCCAAGATCGAGGCAACAGACTTGCCTGACCTACTACTCCGGCAGAGGTTCGCAGCTGGGCCTTGCAGATATTATCGGCGTTCGTAGAGAAGTTTGCTTTATCTTCGCACCATTGACTAGGCCGACTCGTAAGGCGCCAAGTTTCAGTGGATCGATGCTTGGAGCGTGGTTTCCATTGCCGAAGAGAGATCGACGACCGCCTCGCTTTACTCTTCCGCAGGTCCGATGGTTATGTCGCGGTATTGTGACGCGTCAGCATCGGTTGGGATGTGTGTTGATGCAAAGATGGCAGGTTATAGCATACGCATCCCGACACCAAGAAACACGAGAGGAACTACCCACCCATGATTTGGAGTCGGCACCGTGATTCACGCTTTGAAGATCTGGAGGCACTATTTGTACGGGTTCACGTGGATATTTATACGCACCACAAGAGCCTCCAAAGATATCTTCAGTAGGAGCCGAACTTACGGCTGCAGACGGTGGTTAGAGTTGCTTAAGGATTACGATGTTGATATCCTGTACTCACCCGGAAGGCCAATGTCAGGCGTATGCTCTTAGTCGTAGGTGGACGGGAGCCTATCAGATGTGCAGAGAGAGAGGAGGACATGGTTCGTGATTTGCATCGCTTAGCGAGCCTTGGTGTCCGCTTGATTGATTCCGATAGCAGTGAGGTTAGAGTTCGTGAGGTTGCCGAGTCTTCCATCGCCGGCGAGGTGAAGAGGCAACAGCCGAGGATCTAGCTTTGATTCGATATCGCGATACACTCTTCGCAGGGCAAGGGTCCTTGAGGTAGCACCACGGGTGCTAAGGTTTGAGGGCGCATCGTGTTCCGGATGTTTCGTGACTTCGCAGAAGGTTCTTGGGAAGCACACAAATACAAGGTTACTATCCATCCGGTCGATCAAGATGTACCACGACCTTAGATCCGTATTGGCGGATGGCTTGAAGGGGACGCTGCAGAGTTCGTAGCTCGCCCGTGTTGTCGCGCAGTGAAGGCAGAGCACCGCAGGCCCGTGGTTTGTTGCGCACGATTGAGATCCCGACCGAAGTGGGAGGTAATCAACATGGATTTCATCACGTGATTACCTCGCACTCGCAGGAGACATGATTCTATATGGGTTATCGCCGACAGTCGCTAAATCAGCCCACTTTCTTCCCGTCAGACGACTTTTTCTACCGAGGATTATGCCGACTTTACATCCGAGAGATCGTCGATCGCATGGAGTCCCTACTTCGATCATATCGCATGCGGGAGCCCGCTTATGGCTAACTTCGAGATCCTTCCGCAGGGTTTAGGACGCAGTGAGCCCGAGTAATCGCATTTCATCCACGCATGCACGGACAGCAGAGCGCATCATCCGCACTTCGAGGATATGTCGCGAGCCCGTGTTATTGACTTCAGTAGTTGGGAGGATCATTTGCCTCTAGTTGAGTTCGCGATAATAATAGCTACCACTCCAAGATTCGATGGCGCCTATGAGGCCTTGTATGGGAGGAAGTGCAGACGCCTATAGGTTGGTTCGATGTGGGCGAGGTGCAATAGTAGGACCAGATTTGGTACAGCAGCTGGATAAGCGGCTTATCCGAGCGGCTATCGACAAACTCGTAGTCGGCAGGTCGACGCAGATCATCGCCGCTTCGCATCTTGAGTTCGAGGTTCATGATTGGGTTTTCCTAAAGGTGTCACCCATGGCGGTGTGATGAGATTCGAAGAAGAAACTCACCAAGGTACATTGGGCCGCTTCCATTGTCCGCAGGTAGGCAAGGTTGCTTATGAGTTGATCTGCCGTCCGATCCGGAGGCGGCATCCGGTTTTTCACGATCTATGCCGGCGAGATGTATCGGGATCCATCTAGGTACACCCGATTGACGATGTCCAGTGACCGAGGTTATCGTATGAGAGATTCCCATAGCGATAGTCGATCGTCCGGGTTAGCGCGTCGCGACCAAGGACGGGGCTTCCACAAAGTCTGTGGCGAACGAGCTCGTGGAGGAGATGACGGGAAGCCGAGGAGACATGAGACGGAAGTATCCTCACCTATTCCCACACCTCCGTGTAAATTCACTTTCCTACTTGTAAATTTTCGCTATCGCTTCGCCAAGTGTTGCTCGCGGGCCGTGTGGCATTTACAATCGCTAAGCTTCTTCGATAATCGTTTGGGAAGGAACATTCGACGAATGTTTCTAAGGGGAGAATGTTATACCGTATTTCCGAGTATGTACGTAAGGGAATACGTGACGAAAGTCTAGCCTTAAAGATAAGCCTCGACGCTTTTATTTGTACACAACTCACTAAAAGAATCGCTTTCCGACGAAACGTTTCCACACTCTCGTAGAGTAAATTCCGCTATGCCATTTCTTATTTTTGCGGATTTTTCCGGAGATGAAACATTTTGGACCAACGGGAGGGCAACACTTGGCACCTCCCATTGGTGGACTTGAATCGCCCATTTGGCACGAATTGAAGAACCCTTGGCACGTTTTTTGTGCCTTGTGCACAAGTCAAGGGTTGGTAGGATATTTGTGTTTAGTTAATCCTCACCCTACACTTGCCTTGCACTTGTCTTAATCTTGGCCATTGGTTGGCCACTTCTTGACCTATAAATACCCCTTAGAGATGAAGAGTTCTTCATCCACAAATCTTCCAAGTCTTGAAAATCCTCTCCTCTCCTTTGTAGTCTTTTCTGTCCAAAACACCTCCTCCCCTTGTGTAGGCCCTTGGCCGAATACCCCCTCTAGCCTAGTAGTTTGGCCGAGGCCCCTAGCCTAGCCAAAAATCTACCCTCCCTTGGTAGAAAAGTTACCTTCTTGTATCGTTATAATGCCCAAAATACCCTAGCCCAAATACCTTAGTACTTAGTAGAAGTTGTGAAGAACTTCTAAGGTTCTGAGCATACAACTTAGAGCAAAACCTTGCTCAGGCGCGACTTTTACTAGGATATTATTTGGCTTACCGAGGTAATAATCCTAACCCTCTTTAGTATTATAGAATGCATAATGTAGAAGTATAAGAATAAGTATTAATCACTTAGAAGAATATCACGTAATAGAATTGAATCATACACAAAGAGAAGGGTTTGAAAGATGAATAATCAAACTCAGATTTACATAGGACTGCTTTCACAAAGAGACTTATATAGCTCACCGTAGGGAAGTGCTGCCCAACTTTCCATAGAATTGTGAACCCTCTGCTTAGAATGACCTTCGAGTAGTCTTTGATAGATATCTGTGACTATTATAGGTGACTCTCACGCACGACATATTCAACTTGGCGGTGGTTTTCACGAGAAGGTATGTGATTCTTCCTAAAGCATGATATTTTACAATATATATAGTACTAGACGCATACATGTGTTAATCAATAATAACTATGGAAATGTCTTTGACTTAAGCTCGAATAATACTTACGGAATGCCTCACGCTTAAGCTCGAATAATACTTACGCAATGCCTCACGGCTTAAGCCCAATAATAAAGAATCAAAACATTTCAAAAGACTACCAATCATATTAACAGAAGAGAACTAATTGGTTTTTAAAAACAGAAACGTAAGAGTTATACTAGCTTTATGGGAAGTAAGTATAACCACTTAAGATTGATAAAAGAACCAAGTTTGCCTATGTGTTTATAACAGACTTATATTGTGAAAAGAATAATAAGATGGTTTGATAAGTAGACACGTGTGTTAGTATCTTGTAACGCTTGTATAGGTGAGCATCCTTGTTGTGCTTATGTTGTTTAAAGATAAGTTGTTATGTTAGTATACTATCACTCACCTCTTGAGATGATACCGGGTTAAGTCGCCTCCGACGCGGGTAGACTCAGCGGTGCAGGACCATGATTCGAGAATACCTCATGCGGGTCCAGGGGCCTATGCGAGCTACGAGTTCCGTGTTAGTATGCGGGTTATGCCTCATGCGGTCTATGTGGCCATGCGACAGCGAGTCCAGGACGATGCCGAGGAGTAGCTACCTCGACGCGGGTTATACCTCACGCGCCCACTGAGTGGCCTATGCGACTCGGAGTTCAGGATTAGGCTTGCATGATAATACGGCGAGTGGCCCCGCTTCAATCATTCGCAGCCTAGAAAAGACCTATTACGCTTACCTATTGTTGCTCTTGTTTGTGATGTGGCACTATGCGCGTTTCCATGATTTCTTCATACATATTTGTAAACTGGTTTTAAAAAGTGTTATGATTTCATTTAAGTACTTTACGCTTTCACATACTTAGTACCGTTGTAATCGACTCTCTCGGGGCTGCTCATGCCGCAGTAAGGGCAAGCAGTGCTAGATCCGCATCCTTAGGATCTCTACGCTGGTGCCTGAGCTCCATCTCTTCCGAGGCTCTACTTTTGGTATGATCTCCCATTGTAGATAGTTTTGTATACAGTGGTATGGCGGGCCCCGTCCCGCCATAGTTGTATATTTCAGAGGTCAGAGTCATGTTGTGCGGTTTGATGTAACTGCTAAACCATGATTATATATATCTATGCCGAAAGGCGATGTTTTCTCACATAAACTGTGTCTTATTTTATAAATTGTTTCATGTCTTGCTTTATATTTCCGCTGATTACTCTGATGTATGACTACTTGGGTGCCTTATAGGCACTATCACGCCCCGAACGGGTCGTGATAATCATTTTTCTCACCCTGTGCTTACCCTTTTCACTAACCAGGCTTCTAAATCACTTTTTAGCACAAAGCTATAACACAAAACACATCCTCATAACATCAATACATACAAAACTCTAGAGGGTTAAGGATATACCTGAATCTACCGCTCCACTCTAATCATAGGCCTGGCCTGCAGGCGTATAGTATGAAGGCGATGAACACGCCATCGATCCGCAGGCTGCAAGCTGCGGTACTTCTCCTATAAGCACGTCTCGTCGCATACGGGCCTGACGGCGCAGTGAAACAAGCACCGAAAAAGATGACATTCCCGGATGACGTCCCGCTACATCGCGCAACACCGAGGACATGAATCCTGCCGCTAGAACTCACGATACGCAATTAGAAGCCCAGAGCTCGACCGGCCCGAATACCGAACGCCCCAAGGCGCGGAGGACCACTGCAGATCTTGGCGGAGGTACATAACTAGTTCTGCAGCGGTCCGCCTCGAAAGTTACAAAGGACCTGTGTCCCGGCCTCTTCTGGCGATCTCGCCATTCCGTCGACCTCTCCGCCTCACATCCTAGTGCATGAGCTTGCATGCGGGCAATGTCCATGCCCGGCTGAAGAGCTACACCCGTACAAGCCTCTGCCAAGTAATCATCTAGCCCGGTGATGTAGCGGTGTACTCTGTCCTCCATATCAACTACTACAACGGGGACATACCGAGCTAATGAGTCGAACTCCACATTGTACTCTCTAACCGTCCACCCGTCCTGTCTCAACGTTAGAAATCTGTCGGCCCGAGCCCTCCTCATCTGTGGAGGCAAGAAGTGTGCAAGAAATGCCTTTGAGAACTCTGTTATACCCCGTATTTTCAGAGTATGTACGTAAGGACGTACGTAGAAAATTTGAAACTTGTACTAAGACATCTCATGGACCCAGTATAGAAACGTGTGGAATACATTCCCGGTTCATCTCATGAACTCGGTAGTCGGATGGAATACATTCGGCCCATCCGTGGGCCAGAGTCGAGTGAAATACATTCCCGGTTCATCCCATGAACCGGTAGTCGAGTGAAATACATTCCCGGTTCATCCCATGAATCGGTAGTCGAGTGAAATACATTCCCGCTTCATCCCATGAACCGGTAGTCGAGTGAAATACATTCGCGGTTCATCCCATGAACCGGTAGTCGAGTGAAACACAGTACTTGCACATCAGGTCTATCACACGCAAACATAGGCAAGTTACACACAACTTAAAGTACTTTCATTTTATGACAAAGTCCGGGTTTTAACCCTAAAGTACTACGTACGTTAAATTCCTTTTAAAGAGATCCGTTCCTTTTATAAAAGTTACCCGATACCCGTAGTATAAAAAAAAGAGTGACTTACATCTTTTAAGTAAACCAAAACAACTTCCATACTTTCCTTTTTAAAACCAATTAAGGCAATACCATGCCTTCTTTTTAGACCAAAACACTTCTCTTTTTAAAGTCAAGTTACCACATTAAAACCAATGATAAAACCCTTCTTTTGTTTTCATAAAGTCGTTATAACCAACTTCCCATAAAGTTTGTTATAACACTTTATGTTTTAAACCATTTTAAGACAACACAATGCCCTTCTTTTCCCTAAAGTTCCAGTTTGCCTAATTTCAATTACGCAAGTCTCTTTTTAGAAAAGTTTCATAGTTCAATGTCTTAATCTCTTTTTAAAACAATTGAGTAACATATGCCATAGGCGAGTAGGTTATTCTTGTTCATAATCAATCTTGTTAAGCAGCCATGATCTAGAAAATGTAATATCATTTTGTCTCATCTTAGCTTCTATGCAGAGGGAGGTTTCTACTGGTTTTAATAATACTTCATTATTCAATACATTTTCCTTTATTAACGCAGCAGTGGTTTGTCGATACACATTCTGATTTTCAAATCGGAAACATTATTCCTTTTAAAACCACGTACTCATTACTCACGAATGAGGTTTCACAAAACTCATATTAATTCATTTAAGTTAAGTCTCTTATCTTATAAGATCAAGTCTCTTAACTTCTAAAATCGATAAACCATTTTCTTTACCTCTTAAGACGTTATACCTAACTCCCCATAAAGCTAGTATAACTCTTTTTAAAACCTTTAACCCAAGTGTTACTCTTCTTTCAAAAATGGTTTCTTAACTATTGTGACATACTTCAAGTTTCTTATTATTCAGGCTTAAGTCAAAAGACATTGCTGCATAACTACATTCAATTAGCACACGTCGTCTCGCATCAGATCTATATTCCTTTTAAAATATTCCAAGGTTCTTATTATTCAGGCTTAAGTCAAAAGACATTGCCACACGTACGTCTACCGTACTATATGTATTCTTTTAAAATACTTCATGCTCAAGAGTATAGGAAGAATCACATACCTCGCGACGATTATCGACTATAAGCAAAACGCTCCACGGCTATAACCCGGCTAGCCTTGTCCACCTTCTAAGTAGCACATGCTACTTGCAAAACATTCAACCAATAAAGGTTATCAGTCTACTGTAATACAGTCCTATGTAAGTACAGTTAAACTTCTACTTATATTCTTCTGATGTGATTCAGTTCAAGTCTATTCTGTAATATCCTTCTATTACAGTTCAATTCTCTTCTATGAATCTTATATTCATTTATATGCAACTAAAGTATGTAATTTCCAATTACAATAGAAGGACAGTAGTATTTACCTCGATGAGCCCAAAATTATCCGAGTTTAAAGTCGCTCCTGAGCAACGCTTAGCTCCTACTCCGAGTGCTCCAATCCGCTCCAAACAACCCTTAGAAGTTCTAACCAACTTCTACTTAACACTTCAACCGACTATGAAGGTTTTCCTTAGGGTTTTGTTTTAGTGACTGAGGGAAAGTATAATAGTATTTCCGACTCACGATAGAGGTAACTTTGGAAAGTACTACAAGGTATATGGGCTAAAGTATTTGGGCATTATAACAATACTTGAGAGTATTTCTATACCACAAAGGGGTATTATACGAAACAACTAGGCTAGGGGGTATTCCTCGGCCAAGCCTCACCCAAAAGGGGGGGGGAGGCTCTCGGCCAAGGCTTCTCAAGGGGATGCTTTGGACGAGCTACTACACCTGGGGAGGAAGAGAGCTTTCAAGACTTAGGAAGATTTTAGGATGAAGAAGTCTTCCAAAGGGGGGGTATTTATAGGTCAAGGAATGGCCAACCAATGGCCAAGATCCATCCAAGTGTTAGGCAAGTGTAGGGCTAGGATTCCACCATGTGTACCTTATCCATCTACCACAACAACTTGCACACAAAATATCCTACCAACTCCCTCCTTCCAATCGTCCATTATCGCCCAACCTTGCGTCCAATGTGCGGGTGACACTTGTCACCCTCCCGTTGGTCCAAAATGTTTCGTCTCTCGGAAAAATCCGCAAAAATTATAAATGACATAGCCGGAATTTTTCTTACGCAAGTTTAGTAAAACGTTTCGTCGAAAAACGACTCTTTTCGGCACTTGTGCACAAAATTTTCGAACCTTGCCAACTTTAAGGCTAAAATTATTATACGTACGCCCTCACGTACATACTCTGGAAATACGGGGTATAACATTCTCCCCTCCTTAGAAACATTCGTCCCGAATGTTCCTTCTCAAGACGGATAACGACAAAGTTCTTCTTTAAACAAGTTTCCAATGCCACACATGGCCACAAAGTAACACACGTTCTCTTCCTTCCTTACTCGTCGTGCTCTTCTCGAACACTTGAACTCTTCTAGTATACGTACCATACTTTAGCCAATGCTTCAATTCCCAAAACTTTGGAGTCACCACCTCCAAACTTGGTCATCTTACTAGCCTCAATCTCCCTTAAGGCCATTCCCGGCCTTCACGATCCGCTTCTGGTCGAACACATCCACGAACTCATACGATGGTCAGCTAAACTTGGGCCTAGCACCTCGTGACCACCACTGGCGGGACCACCTAATGACCCCACCTCGAATAGGCCGCGGGTTGGCCTCAACATGGCCCCAACCCGACCCCACTTAACGTCAAGCTCTTGTTTCCGATCCGAACAATCTTACCTCTAGTCATGAAAGCTACCACTTCCATTATACACTACCCTGAAATTTTCCCACAATTACCACGAATACTTATACATTCGACAAAGATCACCCGCAAAAATCTTGTACTCAAGATGGCCTTACATCTAAGGTCTCAACCGTAATATTCTAAGGTTCATCATTTTCACCCTCAGCTTACCGCACACTAAACGGGCTAAATCACTTTTTAGCACAAAGCTATAACACAAAACACATCCTCATAACATCAATACATACAAAACTCTAGAGGGTTAAGGATATACTGAATCTACCGCTCCTCTAATCATAGGCACGGCTGCGCGTATAGTCAGTAGAAGGCGATGAACTCACATCGATCCGGTGAAGTCGCTGCCGCCAGGTACCTCCTATAAGCATCTCGTCACATGGCCACGACGGCGCAGTGAAACAATCACCGATAAAAGATGACATTCCCGATGACGTCTTCCACATCGTCCGGAGGGACATGAATCCCGGCTAGAACTCACGTATACCGGAACTGAAGCCCAGAGCTCGACCAGCCTCACGAATACCCGAGCGTCAAGGCGCGAGGACCACTCATCTTGGCGGAGGTACATAACTAGTCACTGGCAGGCGGTCCGCCTCGAAAGTTACCAAAGGACCCTCGCTCTCGCCTCTTCTCACGATCTCGGTCATTCCGTCGACTTCTCGTGCCTCACATCCTAGTGCATGAGCTTGCATGCGGGCAATGTCCATGCGGTGAAGAGCTACACCCGTACAAGCCTGCGCCAATCATCTAGCCCGTGACGTAGCGGTGTACTCGTCCTCCATATCGGCTACTGCAGGGGACATACCGAGCTAATGAGTCGAACTCACATTGTACTCTCTAACCGCCCGCCCCGCCTGTCTCAACGTTAGAAATCGTTGCCCGAGCCCTCCTCATCCGGAGGCGGATGTGCAAGAAATGCCTTTGAGAACTCGTCCATATAGCCGAAGTGCATCTCCCGGGACAGCTCCGAATCAAACTGGGCCGATCGCGGTATCACGCAACGATGCGAACCTAGACCACCGACTCGGTCTCAGATGACTTGATCACTCTCATGACGGCAGAATCGCCGGATGAACTCCGTGGATCATCCTCGTGCCTCGACCCATAAAACTCGCGGGTTACATCTCGGAAAATCCGTAGTCTCAAATCGCTCGGGGTGAACTACGGTGCTAGTGGGAACTGCATCGGCCTATCCTCATATCTGCCACGACTGGCCAAGAATCGCTATATCCTTGTAACCCATCTCTGCCCGGTGTGGGATCGAGGCTCGTGTATCAGAGTCTCAGCAGCCGCTGCGGCTCTAACTCGCTTTGGTCGGCGTCGCGAAACTTCGCCGTCGGAGCACTGTCTCGATCTTGTGGGGCTGCGCCACTCCTCAGATCCCACTAGCGCAGCTCGGCCTTGCTCCGGGCTGTGTTGCCTTGCGCAGAGGCATAATCGTAAAGGAAAGGAATACGTCGGAGGGTCCAACTTATCACACACCTCTAAGGCACGATCTCGAATGAGAAGAATGAAACTAATCCTAAATGTCCTATAGCCTCACGATTATAGATGTGGTGCACAACACCGATAATCAAGACTCTACTAGACACTCAGACACTTCCGAGGATTAACTTCTCCGATACCACTTTTGTCACGACCGAACGGGCGTGGTGATGCATTACCCGGGCACCCTAGTGATACAACATCGAGAAAAACCGGGAAATAAAAACTTAAACATTTAAATAGACATGGATCAAGATAAAGAAAATAGGCCAACAAAAATGGTTGCCTTTCAACATATATATATAGATATTTGAACAGTTACAATCCTTACAACCCCGCCTTACAACAATTACATGCACCTCTAAGATTTATATCAACTATGACGGGACGAGCCCCGCCATACCCCACGATTGCACAAGAACCTACGGACTCGGGGTAACATACCAAGATAAGCCTCCGAAGGCGGAGCTTTCAAGACGCTGAAATGTGATCCTGGCGGGGATCGACGATGTACCTCACTGCGGCGTGAACGGCCCCGAAGGAGGTCGATGACAAGTACCAAGTATGTGAAACAAGAAAATATCAGAAATGAAATCATAATCTATATAAAGCAGAGACATGTTTGATAACCAAACTACGCTCATAACATAAAAGCGATCATGTCAAGTCGTGGTCTCACGCCCCAGTCATCCTCAGTGGAACTCCTTCACCGCTCGCCGGTCTAGGTACAAATCATGTGATATGTATAACATGTCTCGGCCCATCTCATGGACCCAAATAGAAACGTGTGGAATACATTCCTGCTCATCTCATGAACTTCGGTAGTCGATGGAATACATTCCTGGCCCATCCCATGGACGCCATGGTAGTGAGTCAATACATTCTTTCATCCTACGAGTAGTCGAGTGAAATACATTCCGGTTCATCCATGAACCGTAGTCGAGTGAAATACATCCCTGTTCATCCCATGAACCGGTAGTCGAAAGTGAAACATGACTTGCACATCGTGTCTATCACACGCAAACATAGGCAAGTTACACACAACTTAAAGTACTTTCATTTTATGACAAAGTCCGGTTTTAACTCGGGTTTTAAAAAGTACGTCGTTAAATTCCTTTTAAAGAGATCCATTCCTTTTATAAAAGTCACCCGATACCCGTAGTATAAAAAAAAGAGTGACTTACATCTTTTAAGTAAACCAAAACAACTTCCATACTTTCCTTTTTAAAACCAATTAAGGCAATACCATGCCTTCTTTTTAGACCAAAACACTTCTCTTTTTAAAGTCAAGTTACCACATTAAAACCAATGATAAAACCCTTCTTTTGTTTTCATAAAGTCGTTATAACCAACTTCCCATAAAGCTTGTTATAACACTTTATGTTTTAAACCATTTTAAGACAACACAATGCCCTTCTTTTCCCTAAAGTTCCAGTTTGCCTAATTTCAATTACGCAAGTCTCTTTTTAGAAAAGTTTCATAGTTCAATGTCTTAATCTCTTTTTAAAACAATTGAGTAACATATGCCATAGGCGAGTAGGTTATTCTTGTTCATAATCAATCTTATTAAGCAGCCATGATCTAGAAAATGTAATATCATTTTGTCTCATCTTAGCTTCTACGCAGAGGGAGGTTTCTACTGGTTTTAATAATACTTCATTATTCAATACATTTTCCTTTATTAACGCAGCAGTGGTTTGTCGATACACATTCTGATTTTCGAAATCAGTAAAACATTATTCCTTTTAAAAACCACGTACTCATTACTCACGAATGAGGTTTCACACAAAACTCATATTAATTCATTTAAGTTAAGTCTCTTATCTTATAAGATCAAGTCTCTTAACTTCTAAAATCAGTAAACCATTTTCTTTACCCCTCTTAAGACGTTATACCTAACTCCCCATAAAGCTAGTATAACTCTTTTTAAAACCTTTAACCCAAGTGTTACTCTTCTTTCAAAAATAGTTTCTTAACTCTTGTGACATACTTCAAGTTTCTTATTATTCAGGCTTAAGTCAAAAGACATTGCCGTACAACTACATTCAATTAGCACACGTACGTCTACTGTACTGTATCTATATTCCTTTTAAAATATTCCAAGGTTCTTATTATTCAGGCTTAAGTCAAAAGACATTGCCACGTGCTCTGGTACTATATGTATTCTTTTAAAATACTTCATGCTCAAGAGTATAGGAAGAATCACATACCTCGCGACGATTATCGACTATAAGCAAAACGTTCCACGGCTATAACCCGGCTAGCCTTGTCCACCTTCTAAGTAGCACATGCTACTTGCAAAACATTCAACCAATAAAGGTTATCAGTCTACTGTAATACAGTCCTATGTAAGTACAGTTAAACTTCTACTTATATTCTTCTGATGTGATTCAGTTCAAGTCTATTCTGTAATATCCTTCTATTACAGTTCAATTCTCTTCTATGAATCTTATATTCATTTATATGCAACTAAAGTATGTAATTTCCAATTACAATAGAAGGACAGTAGTATTTACCTCGATGAGCCCAAAATTATCCGAGTTTAAAGTCGCTCCTGAGCAACGCTTAGCTCCTACTCCGAGTGCTCCAATCCGCTCCAAACAACCCTTAGAAGTTCTAACCAACTTCTACTTAACACTTCAACCGACTATGAAGGTTTTCCTTAGGGTTTTGTTTTAGTGACTGAGGGAAAGTATAATAGTATTTCCGGACTCTACGTATAGAGGTAACTTTGGAAAGTACTACAAGGTATATGGGCTAAAGTATTTGGGCATTATAACAATACTTGGAGAGTATTTCTATACCACAAAGGGGGGGTATTATACGAAAACAACTAGGCTAGGGGTACCTGCCAAGCCTCACCCAAAGGGGGGGGAGGCTCTCGGCCAAGGCTTCTCAAAGGGGGGGGGGATGCTTTGGACGAGCTACTACACAAAGGGGGGGAGGAAGAGAGCTTTCAAGACTTAGGAAGATTTTAGGATGAAGAAGTCTTCCAAAGGGAGGGGTATTTATAGGTCAAGGAATGGCCAACCAATGGCCAAGATCCATCCAAGTTTTAGGCAAGTGTAGGGCTAGGATTCCACCATGTGTACCTTATCCATCTACCACAACAACTTGCACACAAAATATCCTACCAACTCCCTCCTTCCAATCGTCCATTACCGCCCAACCTTGCGTCCAATGTGAGGGTGACACTTGTCACCCTCCCGTTGGTCCAAAATGTTTCGTCTCTCGGAAAAATCCGCAAAAATTATAAATGACATAGCCGGAATTTTTCTTACGCAAGTTTAGTAAAACGTTTCGTCGAAAAACGACTCTTTTCGGCACTTGTGCACAAAATTTTCGAACCTTGCCAACTTTAAGGCTAAAATTATTATACGTACGCCCTCACGTACATACTCTGGAAATACGGGGTATAACAAGTAACAACATTCTTTTCAAAAGTTCAAGTTTGCCTAATTTCAGGTGCTCAAGTTTCTCATTTTCGAAAGGTTTCGTAGTTCATAGTCTTAATCGTTTAATAACATGATTCTCTTTTAAAAACAGTTGAGTAATATATGCCTTATGTGTGAGTAGGTTATTCTTGTTTATAACAATCTTATTAGAGGAGCCATGATCTAGGAAATGTAATATCATTTTGTCTCATCTTAGCTTCTATGCAGATGGAGGTTTCTACTGGTTTTTAATAATACTTAGTTATTCAATACATTTCCCTTTATTAGCGCTTTGCGATGGTTTGTTCGATACTTATTACGATTTCAAATCAGTAAAACATTATTCCTTTTTAAACCCAAGTACTCATTACTCACGAATGAGGTTTCACATTTTTTAACAAAATTCATATTAATTCAATTAAGTCAAGTCTCTTATCTTTTAAGATCAAGTCTCTTAACTTCTAAAATCAATAAACCATTCTTTTTATCTCTCTTAAGTCGTTATACCTCACTTCCCATAAAGCTAGTATAACTCTTAAGCTTTTAAAACCAAGTATTTCTCTTCTTTCAAAAAGGTTTCTTAATTCTTTTGAAATACTTCAAGATTCTTATTATTCAGGCTTAAGTCAAAAGACATTGCCGTAAAACTACGTTCAGTCAACACACGTACGTCTACCGTACTATATATATATATATATACTTTTAAAATATCATGCTCAAGAGTATAGGAAGAATCACATACCTCGCGACGATTATCGACTATTAGCAAAACGCTCCAAAATCAGAGTCCGTTAGCCTTTTCCACCCTTCGAGTAGAATACGCTACTCGCAGTACTTCAACCTATATCGGTCATAAGAGTCTATCAACGTCTAGACTATTCTGCAAAATACTTCTAGATACATATTCCTTTATTCTACGGAAAATTGGGCAGCACTTCCCTACCCGTCAAACTACACAATTCTACTGTAAATACAGTCCTATGTAAGTACAGTTCAGTCTTCTTCTTTTATACCATCCTTCTATATATCTTATACTCACTTCTATACAACTACAGTATGTAATTCCCAATTACAATAGAAGGACAAGAGTATTTACCTTGATAAGACCAAAATTATCCAAGTTTATATGTCGATCCTGAGCAACGTTTAGCTCCTATTCTGAACGCTCCAACCCGCTCCAAACAACCCTTAGAAGTTCTACGCGACTTCTTCTTAATACTTCAACCCGCTATGAAGATTTTCCTTAGGGTTTCGTTTAGTGGCTAAAGGAAGTATAATAGTATTTCTGGGCTTTTAGTATAGGTATAACCTTGGAATACTACAAGGTATTTGGGCCAAGGTATTTGGGAATAGTAACAATACTTGGAGAGTACTTTTCTACCAAGGGGGGGGGGGTATTATACGAAAACAACTAGGCAAAGGGGGGGGATACTTTCGGCCAAGGCTAACAAAGGGGGGGGGGGGCAGGCCTTGGACGAATACAACACTTAAGGGGGAGGGATTTTGAGACTTGGAAAATGATTTGTGGATGAAGATTTAGTCTTGCATTGGAAGGGTATTTATAGGACATTCAATGGCCAAGATCAAGCCAAGTGGTAGGCAAGTGTAAGGTGTAGATTAAGCCATGTGTTGTGTGGGTCCCACTTGGTCATCAACCACATAAATATCCTACCAAACATTGACCAAACATTTTAGGCACCTAATAGGGAAAATCGTGCAAGCCTGAAGCTTCCACTAGCAAAAATCGTCAACCTTGGACACCTAAGGGTGACACATGTCGCCTCCAATTGGTCCAAAATATTTCATCTCTGAAAAATCCATAAAATTATAAATGACATAGCCGCAATTTTTCCTTCGCAGTTTGGAAAAGCGTTTCGTCGGAAAACGATTCTTTTCGCTAGTTGTGCACAAATTTCGTCCCTTAGCCTACTTAAGGCTTAAACTTTTATACGTACGTCCTCACGTACATACTCTGGAAATACGGGGTATAACATTCTCCCCTCCTTAGAAACATTCGTCCCGAATGTTCCTTCCACGACGGATAACGATAAAGTTTCTCTTAACAAGTTGCCAATGCCACACCTAGTGTTATACCCCGTATTTCCAGAGTATGTACGCGGGGACGTACGTAGAAAAGTTTGTGCCTTAAGTGCTTGGCCGAATTTTATTTGTGCATAACACCCGGTTAGAGTCGTTTTTAGTGAAACGTTTTCCACACTTTCGTAGGGAATTTCGGCTATGTCATTTCTTATTTTTGCGGATTTTTCGAGAGGCGAAACATTTTGGACCAACAAGAGGCGAAACTTGTCACCCTCTCATTGGGACACCTTGGGCGGTAGTGTAGTGGCCGAAAGTTGGCCATTGTGGTCAAGGGTTGGTAGGATATTTTTTGTGTTAGTTGGCTAGTGTGCACTTGGAAAGATCTTGGCCCTACACTTGCATAGCACTTGGCAAGATCTTGGCCATTGGTTGGCCTTCACTTGACCTATAAATACCCCTCCTTTGGAAGACTTATTCATCCTAAAATGTTCTAAGTCTTAGAAACCCTGCCCCGCCCTGCAGGTTGTTCTCGGCCTCGCCCCCGTGTGAGGCTTAGCGAGAGTTCCCTTCCCCACCCCTTGGCGAGAGTACCCCTAGTGGGGTAGGCGAGGTATACACCACTTTGTGGTGTTGTCTCGTATATATACCCTCTTGGTAGAAATACTCTCAAAGTATTGTTATAATGCCCAAATTACCTTAGCCATATACCTTGTAGTATTCTAAGGATACCTATCTGAAAAGCCAGAAAATACTATTATACTTCCGTCGGTCCACAAAACCGAAACCACTAGGAAAATCTCCATAGTCCGTTGGAGTATTGTGTAGAAGTTGGTTAGAACTTCTAAGGGTGGTTTAGAGCGGGTTGGAGCGCTTCGAGTTGGAGCTAAGCGATTGCCAGATCGACTTTATACTTGGATAATTATGGGCTTATTGAGGTAAATATCTTGTCCTCTATTGTAATTGGAAATTACATATTGTTAGAATATATAGTTGAAGTATGCTATATATAGAATCAACGTAGTTATTGGCAATGTCTTGTGACTTAAGCTGAATTTAAAGAAGATTCTTGTTGTAATTACTTAGAAATTTGTATTCAGATGAACTTGTGAAGTAGTACCGTGGAGTAGAATTGTACCGTTAGGTTAGATGTATAACCCTCGGTTGGCTTGGTAGCCGGCCTCGATAGAGGAGGAGATTTCTGGTTGCGGGGAAAATCTTAGAATTTTACGTAAAATGTTCTCTGAAGAGACCTTATGTTAATAAGCGCCTTGTGGCCTTATAGGTGGAAGTACTATGCGTGGCGCGATCTACTTGGCTTAGGAGTAGCCGGTTTGAGGTACTTGGAGCGTTTTGCTATTAGTCGATAATCGTCGCGAGGTATGTGAACCTCTTCCTATCTCTTCTAGCATGATATGTGTGAACTATGTAATGCGGTAGACGTCACGTGCTAAATGTATGTGATTGGTTTAAAACATAAAGTGTTATAACGACTTTATGGGAAGTTGGTTATAACGACTTTATGTTGGTAAGAAAATACATGTGGTTTTAAAGTCTTGATTTGAACTATAAGCGGCTTGTTATGTGTTAATAAAGAACTTGAAGTATTTCAAAAGATTTTGAATCATTTTGAAAGAAGAAGTAATACTTGGTTTTGAAAAACTTAAGAGGTATACTAGCTTTATGGTAAGTTAGGTATAACGGCTTAAGAAAGTTTAACTGATTTATGAAATCAGAATGTGTATCGAAAAACAACTGAAGCTATAAAAAAAGGAAATCTTTAGACTAATTAAGAATAATTAAAACCGGTAGAAACTTCCATCTGCATAGAAGCTAAGATGAGACAAAATGATATTTCCTAGATCATGGTCTTTGTAATAAGATTGTTATAAACAAGAATATCCTACTCACATATAAGACTTATGTTTCTCGAGATAGTTTTAAGGAGAATTATATTCTCAAATGAATAAGACTATGAACTACGAAACCTTTCTAAAATGAGAAACTTGAACATTGGAAATTAGGCAAACTTGATCATTGGAAAAGAATGCTGCTACTTGATTTTACAAAGAGAAGTAATTGATTTACTTTAAAGGATAGTCACTCTATTTTTATACTACGGTATTGTGTGACATTGTGAAAGTAACGATCTTTTAAAGAGTTGATGTATGAAGTACTTTGGGGATAAAAACCGATTTTGTTAATCATATAGTAGAAGGTACCTTGTGTGAACAACTTGATTGTATTGGTTTGTGATAGCCTTGTAATACTTTCTTGATTGCGTTGATAAGTAAGCGTGTTGGGATGCTACGTGTGTTAATATCTTGTGATGTTTGTGTGAAGGGTTTCCCTTGATTGTGCTTATTAACTATCGATCGTTATGATAGTATTGTGGCATTCATCTCTTGAGATGATTCCGGGTTAAGCGCCCTCCGTGCGGGGTAGACTCAGCGGTCGATGGACCTATGATTCGAGAATACCTCATGCAGTCGGGGGCCATCGCGGGCTCTGAGTTCGTGTTAGTGTACGTCCTTTATGGGCATGCGGTCCACGTGGCGTGCGGTGCGAAGTCGGGGCGATGCGGAGTAGCTACCCTCGATGCGGGAATACCTCATGCGGGCGATGAGATTGGCCTATGCGGGCTGCGGAGTTCGAGGGTTAGACGCGTGCATTGATCTGCGGGCAGCGGCGGCTTTGATCATGTGATGCAGACAGATCTTATAATCTGATTCGCGGACCTTGTTGATGCTGTGGGTTTTAGTAGTCGGTTATGCCTTCGTACTTACCGTCACGTTTTATTATGACACAGTGGGACACGTGTTCATGTGTGTTCCTTGGTGCTTTTATATCATAGATGCCCGGTGAGGAAGGTATTCCACAGGCATGATTGATGTTGTGGGCACGAGACCCATTGTTGTACTTGAGTGATGACTTGAGGCGTGAGTCCCTAACGACATGGCGCTTTGTTGTAAGCGTAGTTTGGTTATCATACATGTCTCTGCTTTATATTGCTATGATTTCATTTACGATATGTATTTTGATTTCACATACTCGGCAATTTTTGTTATCTTGACCTCGCCCGAGTGCGTTCATGCGCAGTTGAGGTACACCGATCGTTGATCCTAGCTCTCGAGTCACGATTTGGCATTTGGGAAGCTCCGTTTCTCCGAGGCTTATCGATGGTATAGTCCCGCTGCGTCGTAAGTGTTTACATTCGGGGTTTGGCGGGGCCATCGCCGTTGTTGTCGTATCATTCTTAAGTGCATCAAATGTTGTGTGGCGGGGTTTGTAAAAGGATTAAAGCTGTTCATATTGAAAAAGTTGCTATTTATATATATCTGAAGGTACTTAGTTTTTGGTTGCTTTGTCTTATTTCACCGTCTTATTACCTTTGGTTTCATGTATTGTCTTTATGTTCATGATTACTCGATGTATGTCTACTTGGGTGCGGGGTAAGGCACGATCCACGCCCGGTTGGTCGTGACAAAAGTGGTATCGAGCGATTAATCCTCGGAAAGTGTCTGAGCCGTATCGATGAAGTCTTGATTATCGGTGTGTTGTGCACCACAATAATCGTGAGGCTATAGGGTATTTAGGATTGGTTTCTATTCTTCTCACTCACGAGATCGTGCCTTAGAGGCGTGTTGTAAGTTAGACCTCTAACGTATTTCTTTCCTACCGCTATGCCTCGCGTAGGCAACGGGCCCGGAGGCAAGAGGCGGCGGAGGCTGCGAGTATAGTTGAGGGTTACGAGGGCACGAGCCCAATCATCACTGAGTTAGGTTCTTCATTTGGGGATTTCTGCGACATCACTAGCCCGTGAGTTTAGCACCGCGGCGGCGATTCCTACTGCGGCCGTGATATTTGAACCTTCGCGGCCACGGAACAGAATTTAGATTGCAAGGCGACCACATTACTAGCTATGGATTTGGCTACCAAAGAGTATACCGTTGTACCGCAAGTCTTGATGACTACCTAAGAAGATTGTGCAAGAGTAATCCTTGATTAGGCGAGCATGGCACGTATGCGGGCTTATGCGCAGGCGGAAAGCGTAGAGATCGACGGGTTAACGAAGGACAACGAAGAGGGCGAGCGGCAAGGTCCTTTGGTAACTTTAGGCGAGTCACCTCACGTGATTTGATTATGCACATCCATCGGTGCAGTGGTCTTCCGAATTCCGGGGCGTTAGGTATCGCAGGAGTTGGTTAGAACTCCGGGCTTCCGTTCCGATGTGACGGATGTCATCCGGAATGTCATCTTTTAGGTTGGTACTTGTTGTACCTATGACCGTCAGTGTATGGTATCGAAGAGTGTCCTTGTAGGAGGACTTAGCCTTCAGGATCGGTGGGTAGTTTGTCATCTCCTCAATTTATCGCCTCTGAGGCGTGTTTGATTAGAACGACTAAGGGAGTGAAGCGATAGATATAGATATATCTTTAACCTCTAGAGTTTTGTTTATGTGATAAGGTGGGTATACCTTAAGTGCTTTGTGTTAGTTGTGATTAGAAATCCTGGTTAGTTAACCAAGTAAGAATTGGGGATAGAAGGTGTAAACCTTAGAGTCTTGTGCGTAGAGACCTTGAGGTAAGGTCGTCTAGAGTAAAAAGGCGTATGGTTATGTTGATCCTTATCGGGGTGCCTAGTGCGTGAGCTATGTTTGGGATAGGTCCTAGTAGTGTGGAATGAAAGAGGGTAGTTGAGCTAAGAAGACCGCTAGGTTTCGTAACATGTTTAGTGAGATTGTTCCTTCGGGAGATAGTATTTTGCGCCTTGCCGGGTCGGGTTGAGGCCGCGTTGCGGAGTCAACCAGCGGCATGTTTGGTGGTGGTCGGGTTGTGGTGGTCGCCTTGTGGTAGGGTCACGAGGTGTTAGGCCCAAGTTTAGTTAACCAGTGTCGAAGTTCGTGGATGCGTTCGACCCGATGGTCGGGCGATGGGGAGCAGCCCATCGTGTTCTTCGTTCGGGGCCGTTTACCGGTGTGTTGAGTTATCTGAAGGGTTGAAAGGCTGCACGGGGTGCCTACCTTCACCTTATGTCAGGCAGTGAAGCCCAGGTTGTGGCTATTTTCGTTTTCTAAAAGTTTACTAGGCAGGGTTAGGAACTCAGGTGAGTCTCATAATCGCGTTCGCCCTCGGGCGGTGTTTGATTTCGAGGATAGTTGTAGGGATTGTTGTCTCCTGTGGAGGTAGTGTTTGATCTACCATTTCGGTGTTCGGATATCGCCTTATGAAGCCTTGTAAGAGGCGGAAGTGTAAGTTATCGGTCGATTGGTTCGATGTTGGCAGGGTTCGAGGTTGGTTCGAGCTTGTTCCAGAGTGTGGATAGTGAAGCTTGTCTAGAAGAGGTTACGGCAGCTCGGAGGAATCGTGCGGATAATCGGCGGCGCAGAGTTCAGGTTGGTCGGTCTTCTTGAAAGTACCACCGGGTTTGGAGTGCGGCGAGTTTTGGAAAGCAGAGGAACTTAGCCCGAGTTACTTTGGGCCTTTGTGAGTTCATGTGAAGGATAGGCGGGTTGCCTATATGTTAGCATTTGCCGTCCGGCGTAGGAAGCGGTCGCGTCCGGTCTTCGTATTGTGATGTTGGAAATATCGAAGATCCATCCAGTGTTCGATTAATGATGACCACGTTAGAGATAGTAACCCGAGTTTTGGAAACTGAGCGATGTCGAAATGTGGAAAGAGTTCGGTATCGACATCCTCGGGGATCGCGTGCGACCGGTACCATTTGTTGGGTCGTCGAGCAAGGCTCGCGACAAAGTGACAAAGTGGTACCATTTGTTGGGTCGCGAGAAGGTTAATGCCTCGAACAAAGTGACAAAGTGGTATCTCTGACGAGTAAAGAGAGAAGCGAGCATGTATGGCGAGCATAGAGTGATCATTTCTTTTTGTAAAGAGAAGGTGCGAAGGAAGTATATTTTAGACCCGGTGAAGTGTTTTGTGGTGATGATTAGAGGTGTCTTCCTCGTGGGCTTAGATAGAAGTATGTGCGCGGTGTTTTACGTGGCAGTGTGGCGGGATTGTTCTCGTAAGTATAGTAGTGAAGACTATCTTGGCGTAGCGTTTGTTTGAGACTTAGAAGGAACATTCGGACGAATGTTTCTAAGGAGGAGAATGTTATACCGTATTTCCAGTATGTGCGGGGGCGTGCGTAGAAAAGTTTGTGCCTTAAGTGCTTGGCCGAATTTTATTTGTGCATAACACCCGGTTAGAGTCGTTTTTTTAGTGAAACGTTTTCCACGACTTTCGTAGGGAATTTGCGGCTATGTCATTTCTTATTTTTGCGGATTTTTAGAGGCGAAACATTTTGGACCAACAAGAGGCGACAACTTGTCACCCTCTCATTGGGACACCTTAGTGATAATGTAGTGGCGAAAGTTGGCCATTGTGGTCAAGGGTTGGTAGGATATTTTTGTGTTAGTTGGCTAGTGTGCGCTTGGCAAGATCTTGGCCCTACACTTGCATAGCACTTGCAAGATCTTGGCCATTGGTTGGCCTTCACTTGACCTATAAATACCCCCCCTTTGGAAGACTTATTCATCCTAAAATGTTCTAAGTCTTAGAAACCCTCCCCCTCCCTTCATGTTGTTCTCGTCCTCTCCCCCTTGTGAGGCTTAGCCGAGAGTTCCCTTCCCCCACCCCTTGGCCGAGAGTACCCCCCCGAGTGGGGTAGAAAGGTATACACCACTTTGTGGTGTTGTCTCGTATATATACCCCCCCACATGGTAGAAATACTCTCAAAAGTATTGTTATAATGCCCACATTACCTGAGCCATAGACCTTGTAGTATTCTAAGGTGTCACGACCCGATCAGGGCGTGGTAGTGCCTTACCCGGCACCCTAGTGATACAACATCAGTGTCAATGGAACATAAAACAATACAAGACATATTATGAAATATGAAACAATAATCGAGAAAAACTTGCCTTTCGGCGTATATATAAATAACAACTTTTTCCAACATGAGCAGTTTTAATCCTTTTTACAAACCACACTTGGCTGTGATCTACTGAGACCTCTAAATGATACGACAACAATGGCGGGACGGGGCCCGCCGTACCACGAATGTAAACACCTGCAACAACGAGGACTATACGGCTGATAAGCCTCAGAAGCGGAGCTTTCCCCGTGACTGTGACCCTAGGCGAGGATCGATGGCGGTGTACCTTTACCGCGGCATGAGCGGCCCCGAAGGAGGTCGATACAGTGCAGAGTATGTGAAACTAAAAATGGTAAATGAAATCATAATAGTCTATAAAGCGGGAGACATGTATGATAAGCAAACTACGATTCGCAATAATAAGCGATCGTGTCAGTCGGGGACTCGCGCCCTCAGTCGTCACTCCAAATATAACAATGGGTCTCACGCCTACAGCATCAATCATGCGTGGAATACCTTCCCACTTGCCGTGATTTATGATATAACACCGAGGAACACACGCATGAACACGAGTCCCGCGTACGCGTAATGCTGCGTCTGAGGTAAATGCGAAGGCATAGCGAATACTGCACCACGGTACCAACAAGGTCATGAAGCGTATCATAAGATCTGTCTAGGCCGTCACGTGATCAAAGCGACCACTTGCACGCGGTATCTAATGTGCGCGTCTAGCCACAGAACTTTCGCGACTCACCTAGGCCAATCGGATCGGCCGCGTGAGGTATAACCCGCGTCGGTGGCTACTCCCCGGCGGCGTCTGGACTCGCCGTCGCGTAGCCTGAGACGCGCTGACCACGAGGCGCGTCTAACACGGAACTTCGCGATTCCGCATAGGCCCTGGACCGCGTAGGTAGTCTCGAATCATGAGTCCGTCGACACTTTGAGTCTACCGCGTCGGAGAGCAACCGGAATCATCTCGAGATGAGTGATGTATAATACTATCATAACGACTTATCGTTAAACAACATAAGCACAACAAAGGAAAAACCCCTTTACACAAACATCACAAGATACTAACACGCGTAGCATCCTAGCATGTTTACTTATCAAATCAAGAAGGTATTACAAGGCTATCACAAACCAACACAATCAAGTTATACACGCGGTACTTTCTACTATATGCTAACAAGTTCGGGTTTTATCCCCAAAGTACTTAAATACATTAACTCTTTAAAGATCGTTACTTTCACAAAAGTCACCTGATACCGTAGTATATGAAAATATAGTGATTATCTTTTGAAGTAAATCAAAACACTTCTCTTTGTAAAACTCAAATATGACATTATTTTCCAAGCGTCAAGTTTGCCTAATTTCAAATGTTCATGTTTCTTATTTAGAAAGGTTTAGTAGTTCATAGTCTTATTCATTTAAGAATATAATTCTCTTTTAAACTATCGAGAAACATAAGTCTTATATGTGAGTAGGATATTCTTGTTTACAACAATCTTATTCGTGACCATGATCTAGGAAATATCATTTTGTCTGCATCTTAGCTTACATGCGGATGGAAGTTTCTCTTGGTTTTAATAATACTTAATCTGTCAAAACATTTCCTTTTATTATGTAGCTGCGGTGGTTTGCCGATACACGATCGATTTTCAAAATCGGTAAAACATTCTTAAGGCGTTATACCTAACTTTCCATAAAGCTAGTATAACTCTTAAGTTTTCAAAACAAATCAAGTATTACTTAACCTCTCAAATGATTCAAAACTCTTTTGAAATACTTCAAGTTCTTTATTAACACATAACAAGCGATTATAGTTCAAATCGATTACCTTTTAAAAACCACGTATTTTCTTACCAACGTAAAGCCGTTATAACCAACTTCCCATAAAGCCGTTATAACACTTTATGTTTTACACCAATCAAATACATTTAGTACGTATGCGTCTACTGTACTACATAGTTCACACGTATCATGCTAGAAGAGATAGGAAGAGGTTCACATACCTCGCGGCAGTATCGGCTAATAGCAAAGCGCTCAGTACTCCCAGTATCGGCTACTCCTAAAGCCAAGTAGAGAGCGCCATGCGTAGTATGACCTATAAGGCCACTGCTTATTAACATTAAGATCTTATCGTAGAACATTCTACGAAAATTGGCGCCTCCCCATACGGCGTAAATCTCCTCCTCTCGCGGGCGGCTACGAGCCAACCGGGGTTATACATCTAACGAGCGGGTACAATTCTACTCACGATACTACTACACAAGTCTCATGTCTGATTCGATTCGATTCTTGAGCTTAAGTCAAAGACATTGCCAACTAACCACGTTGATTCTATATATAGTATACTTTAACTATATATTCTAACAACATGTAATTTCCAATTACAATAGAGGACAAGATATTTACCTCGATAAGCCCGTAATTATCAAGTAAAAGTCGATCTGGGCAATCGTTTAGCTCCGACTCAGGCGCTCGACCAGCTCTAAACCACCCAGAAGTTCTAACAACATCTACCGATACTCACGGACTATGGAGATTTTCCTAGGGTTTCGGTTTGTGACCATTGTGGGAAGTATAATAGTATTTCGGGCTTTTCGTATAGGTATAACCTTAGAATACTACAAGGTATCTGACTAAGGTAATTTGGGCATTATAACAATACTTTGAGAGTATTTCTACACCTGAGGGGGTATTATCACAACAACTTGGCTGGGGTACCCATGCCACACTAGGAGGGGGTGTACACCTCGGCCAAGGCCTCTGGGAGAGGGAGGCCTCTTGGCCAGAACTTCAGCTAAGGGGAGGGAGAAGATTTAACACTTAGAAACATTTAGGAAAGGATGAAGAATTCATCAAAGGGAGAGGGTATTTATAGCACAAGCCAAGGCCAACCGATGGCCAAGATTGAGCCAAGTGCTACAAGTGTAGGGCCGAGATATGCCCAGTGCCCACACCAGTCCCTACTCCAAAACCCTCGAAATATCTACAAAAAATATCTACCACTTGACCTCCCCGATTAGTCCCGTATGCATGTGCCCGCTGATGAGAGGGTGCAGTGCCCCTCTCGTTGGTCCAAAATGTTAGTCTCTCGGAAAAATCCAAAAATAAGAAAAGACATAGCCAGGAATTTTCCCTTCGCAAGTTATGTAAAGCGTTTACGTCAACGACTCTAGCAAGGTGTTGTGCCTGAATGCCATTCGGCGAGCCACAGGCGGGGTGACACGTGTCACCCTCTATATTAAAATAAAACATCTTCGAAAATATCCTGATGGCCAAAATCTAGAAAACAAAGTGGGCCGCTTAAAAACCGTAAATTTCTCCGTGGGCCCAGTGACCATTTCAGAAAATAAAATTCCATAATTCTCTAATATTCGTGAAGTCGAATACCAAACTGGGAATCGATTCCCGTTAATGAACCTTTTTCCTTCACAAAACCGGAAACTTTTAGTGGAAAAATCGCCTCTTTCTTCGCTTTCCAATCTTTACGTATTGTTCTCGTCGCACGTCCTCGCATACATACCACGGAACTACGGGTATAACATTCTTCCCCCATAGAAACATTCGTCGAATGTTCCTTCTAAGTCTCAAAGCGAGCGCGTGCGGTATAGTCTTCACTCTTATACTTACGAAACAATCTGCGCGGTGGCGTAAATACCCACGCAAAATACCTACATCCAAGTCACGAGAAACACCTCTAACATCACCACAAATAATACTACTTTTGTCACTTTGTCGCGGCCTTGCTCCAGCGGCCCGACAAATGGTGCCGGCCTGCGTGCGATCACTTTGAAGCGTAATTGCCTTAATTCTTACCATATTTACGATCTGTAGTATCAAAACTTCGAGTTACTATCTCTAACGAGGTCATCATTAGCGGGAACGTTACGGATGGATCTTCGATACTTTCGAACATAACAATACGAAAGACGGACGTCCTTCCTCCTAAGTCGGACGGCAAATGCTAACATATAGGCAACTTGCCTATTCTTCACATGAACTCACAAAGGCCCAAAGTAACTCGGGCTAAGTTCATACATTTCCAAAACTCGTCACACCTGTCGGGTGGTACTTTGAAGGCCGACTGTCGACACGAACTCTAAGCGTGCGTCGCGATTATCCGCCAGCGATTCTGCAGTGCGAGAACCTTCTAGACAAGCTTTTATCCGCGGTCTGTTTGAGCAGTGAACCAACTATCGAACCACGCCAACATCGAACCAATCGTCCGGCAATTTACACTTCCGCCGCGCAATCTTATAAGCGACATCAGAACACCAAATGGTAGCTCAAACGCTCCCTCACGGGGAGACAACAATCCTCACAACTACCCGCGAAATTCACGGCCCGTTGCCGCGATTCTGAGACTGCACGAGTTCTTAACACATGCTTGGTAAAACTTCCGAGAAACAAAAGCAGCCGTAACACGGGCTCCTTGTCTGTCATAAAAGGTGAAGGTAGGCACCCGATGCAGCCTTACAACCTTTACGATAAATCAACCTTTGCCAGTGAGCGGTCCCGATCAAGAACGATGGGCTGCCCCGTCGCCGACCACCGACCGAGCCGCATCCAGCGAACTCGTGCGTTTGGTTAACTAAACTTGGGCTAGCACCTCGTGACCCTACCACAAGGCGGGACCACCACAACCCAGACCCCACCGCCATACATGCGGCGGGTTGACGCATAGCGTGGCCTGGCAGCCGACCGGACCGCGTATGCCTGATACTAGCTCGTCCGGAACGATCTACGCCAATCAGCGTTACGAAAACCTAGCGGTCGTCTTAGCTCAACTACCCTACTTGCGTTTCACACTACTTGG
>JAQGDG010000396.1:0-163615 GCA_029844215.1 Przewalskia tangutica
GTTCTTGGGAAGCACACCGCGCGGCGTTACTCTCACATCCATCGAGTTACCGTACCCGAGATGTACCCACGACCTTAGATGTGTATTGGTGGGATGGCTTTAAAGAGGGGCGTTGCGGAGATTAAGCTGCTTTCGATTACGAGTGTTGTCAGTGGCGGTGAAGGTAGAGCACGGAGGCACGGTGGTTTGCTATGACGATAGAGATCCAGGAAGCACGGAAGTGGGAGGTGATCAACATGGACTTTATCCACCGGGATTACCTCGCTTTCGGAGGAGACTTGATTCTATATGGGTTGCTCGTCGGCGGTGACGAAATCAACCCACTTTCTTCCCGTCGGGATGACTTTTTTCGGTGAGGATTATGCCGGACTGTTACATCAGAGATCGTCGAATTGCATGGGTCCACTATTTCGATCATATCAGACGGAGCCGATTTATGGCTAAATGCTGGAGGTGCTTTCGGGAAGAGTTTAAAGGACCTGAGTGAGCACGAAATGCGCATTCCGTCCACTGTGACGAGACAGGCAGAGCGGGCGCACTATCCGGACTACCGAGGATATATCTTTGCGAGCACAATATTACTCATTTCCGAGGCTAGGCGGAAGATACATTTGCCTACAGTTGAGTTTACGCCCATGTAGCTACGGCTCCGGTATTCAGATGGCGCGCTTATGAGGCAGCGCGCATGCGATGTTATACCGTGTTTCCAGTATATGCGTAAAAAGGGAATACGTCACGAAATTATTAGCCTTAAGATAAGCCTTGGGCGTTTTATTTTTTAACTCACTAAAAGAATCGTTTTAAATGAAAGCGTTTCCAAAAACTTCCGTAAGTAAATTAAATTATGCCATTTCTTATTTTTGCAGATTTTGAGAGGCGAAACATTTTGGACCAGCGGGAGGGTGGCGTGTGTCACCCGCGCGTGAAAGCAAGCTGTGATGGGATAGCTTTGGGCGATTGGGCGTCAGAGGATGTTGGCATGGCCGATTGGTTCACTTGCTTAGGCCTTGTTTTGTGGAGTGTTTGTGGAGTGTTTGTGGAGTGTTTTGTGGAGTAGGGGTTAGGGTGCACTTGAAGCGATCTTGGCACTTACACTTGCCTTGCACTTGTCTTCATCTTGGCCATTGGTTGGCCAAGGCTTGAACTATAAATACCCCCCAGAGATGAAGAGTTTTCATCCACAAAGTTATCTTCAAGTCTAAAATCCTCTCTCTCATAAGCTTTCAGTCCACACCTCCCTCCCGTGTAGGTGTGGCCGAGGCCTGCCACAGCCTGGTGAAATCTACCCCCTCCGGTAGAAAAGTTACCTTCTTGTATCGTTATAATGCCCAAATACCACTAGCCCAAATGCCTTGGTACTTAGTAGAAGTTGTGAAGAACTTCTAGGGTTAACTGGAGCATCTGACTTAGGAGCAAAACCTTGCTCAGTAGCTTTTCTAGGATATTATTGGGCACAGGGTAACTAATCCTAACCCTCTTTTGAATTAGAAAATATATCTTGTTATAGTATAAGGATAAGTATAAATACTTAGAGAGTATATCACGGAATAGAATTTGTATTATCACGATGAAGGGTTTAAGAAGAATAATTGGTGTACTTACATGAATTTGTTTCACGATGAACTTATATAGCTCGCGGGTAGGGAAGTCTTTGCCCAGACTTTCAGTAGAATTGTGAACCCTCTGTTTAGAATGACCTTGAGTAGTCTTTGATAGATATCTGTGACTATTATGAATTTTGACTCTCTGTGTGACATATTGACTTAGCGGGTGGTTTTTATTTGAGAAGGTATGTGATTCTTCTAAAGCATGATATTTTACAATATATATATAGTCACGGTAGGCGTACATGTGTTAAGCTGAATAATAACTTCTGAATGTCTTTGACTTAAGCTTTGAATAATACTTCTGTGATGCCTGTGGCTTAAGCTTTGAATAATAAGAAGCGAAAACATTTCAAAGACTCTTTGAATCATATTAGAAGAGAACTAATTGGTTTTAAAGCGAAGCTTAGGAGTTATACTAGCTTTATGGGAAGTTAAGTATAACCACTTAAGATTGATAAAGAAACAAGTTTGCCTATGTGTTTATAACGGACTACATATTGTGAAAAGAATAATAAGATGGTTTGATAAGTAGACATGATATGATGCTATGTGTGTTAGTATCTTGTAGCGTTTGTATAGGTGAGTATCCTTGTTGTGCTTATGTTGTTTAAAGATAAGTTGTTATGTTAGTATACTATCACTCGCTCTTGAGATGATCACAGGGGTTAAGCTGCCTCAGTCTGGGGTAGACTTCGAGTGATGCAGGACCGTGATTCGAGAATACCTGCATGCGGGTCGAGGGCCTATCGCGAACTCGAGAGTTCGAGGTTAGTATGCGGGGTTATGCCCTGCATGCGGTCTGTGTGGCGTGCGGACCGAGTCGGGGCGATCTTAGGAGTAGCTACACGCCGATGCGGGGTTATACCTCATGCGGGCCCATGTGAGTGGCCTATGCGGACTCGGAGTCGAGGATTAGGCTTGCGAATGATGATGAGGCGAGTGGCCTGTTTGATCATTAGCGGCCTAGACAAGACTCATTCTGATTACTATTATTTGCTGCTTGTTTGTGATGTGGCACTATGTGCGGTTTCATGGATTGTTTCATACATGTTTATGGTTTTAAAAATGATATGTTTTCATTTAAGTACTTCTGATTTAGCATACTTAGTACTGTTATGCTGACCTCACCGAGCTGCGTTAATCTTGTAGTAAGCGGCGAGTGCTTTAGATCCGCGTCGCTTAGGATCTGCGTTGGTGTCGGGAGCTCCGTCTCTTGGGAGAGCTCTACTTTTAGTATGATCTCACTGTTGTAGATAGTTTTACATGCAGTCGGGGTATGGCGGAACCACTGTCGCCATAGTTGTATATTTCCTTAAGTGCATAGTCATTTATGCGATGTCGGATATAGCTGAAACCATGATTTTATATATATCGCGAAAGCGTGTTTTCTCAGCATAAAGCGTGTCTTATTTTATAAAGCTGTTTCATGTCTTGCTTTATATTTCAGATTACTACGATGTATGACTACTTAGGTGCCGGTAAAGCACGATCATGAGCCGAGGCAGTCGTGACAAAGTGGTATCGAGCGATTAATCCTCGGAGAAAGTGTCTACAGGCCGTATCTAGTAAATCTTGATTATCGGTGTGTTGTGCACCACGCCAATGTCGAGGAGGCTATAGGATATTTAAGATTGGTTTCCATTCTTCTCATTACGAGATCGTGCTTTAGAAATTGTGTTATAAGTTGGACCCTACAACGTATTCCTTTCTATGCTGATTATGCCTCGTAAAACCGGGCCCGAAGGGCAAAGCGTGGAGGCGCTAGCGAGACACCAGTCCGCGAGGCTCGAGGCCCGATCTATACGAAGGCGGCGAGTTCTATGGCGCCCGCCGGCCAGCCTGAGACCGCGGTACCCTCTCGCATCCCACGGCACAGGCGGAGGAGTTAAGGCTGAGAGATAGCCCGACTTTTGGCTAAAGTTGTGGCCCGTCTGAGAGATTGGATCGCGGCGATTCGGTTCAGCTCGGCTCGGTCGCGCCGTGTTACGCAGGCGAATAGTTTGAGGCTACGAGATTTCTTGAGTTGTAGCCGGAGTTTTATGGGTGGCGGAGGATGATCGCGAGAGTTCATCCGTCGGCCAGATTTGAGTGATCGGCGTCGGGCGAGTCGTGATCTTTGGTTCCATAAGTGCGTGATACGCGATCGATTGGATTTGATTCATGGGAGTTATCGGGAAACCGCAGCGTCCTGACTCAGGATGAGTTCTCGGAGGCTTTCTCGCTCCGCTTTGCCTCGCGGATGAGGAGGCGCGGTGATAGATTTTCTTCTTTGAGGCGAGAGAGGGCGCCTTGCTGTCGAGTACAATGTCGAGTTTGATTCATTGGCTCGATATGTCCCGGCATTAGTATGAGATATGGAGGATAGGGTACAGCGTATGTCAGGGCTGACGACTATATGGCGGAGTCATGTGCGGGGTTTCTCTCCGGGTATGGGCGTTACGCGTGCGAGCTCACGCCCTTGGATGCGAGGCGCGAGTCGGCAGTGGGCGAGCAGCGGCGAAGAAGGCGGGGCGGGAGGTGCTTACGGTGGTTATCGTGGTGGCGGCCTCGGCGGCGATCTAGGTCGCCGGCCAGCTCGAAGCACTCTGCCGTCCTCGGCCACGGCCCGAGTTTTCGGCGGACGAGGGCGAGGCGGGCGTCGAGTAGCGAGAAATGCGGCGTCGGGACCACCCCACGGTGTGGCGTCACGGTAGATCCCGATTACGGAAGTGTGGTACCTCTTATGGATCTTATTCTGATTGTAGCGGCGAAGTCGCTGCGAGTGTCAGGCCGAGGCGTGGCGGTGGTAGGGCCCGACGCCCGGGTTACGTGGCGTTCGTCATCTCCTCTGATTACTCGCCGGGCGAGGTGCTCGTAGGTCGGCCAGTGTGGCGGAGTCGTGGCTCGAGTCGATTCTGGCGGTCTCGAAGCGCGTTTATGCTGTCGGTAAGCGAGGATCGGGAGGCCTCGCTGATGTCCATCGCAGTACCTTATCGGTTCAGGTTTGATGTTTATGCCTTGATAGATCGGGTTCTACTGTCCTATATATCTCCGCTTGTTGCTAGTAGGATAGGGATAGAGCACGAGTCCATGCGATCCTTTCGAGGTAGCTACGCCGATGGGTGATTCGGTGGTAGCTCGGCGGGTATATAGGGCTTGTCTGTGACCATTCTGATCGTCAAACCTGGCAGACTTGATAGAGTTGGAGATGATTGACCGGCGTGATTATGGGGATGGATTGGCTAACAACTTTATGCCAATGTAGCGAGAGAAAGTAATGCAGTTCGATTTCTGAGGCCGGTTGTTGAGTGGGAGGAGCGTGGTATGCCCAGGGTAGATTTATTTCCTACCTCAAGGCTAGGAAGATGGTGCGAGAAGGGTATATCTACCGTCTAGTTAAGTGTTTGATCTGAAATGCGGTACCAGTTTTGATCGGTTCCGTAGTCGCGAGTTCAGACGTGTTCCCGGATGACCTCGGGTATCCTCACGAGAGGAGATTGAGTTTTGTATTGACATATTGCGGATACTCGGCTATTTCCATTCGCCATCTGAGAATGCTTTGCCCAGTTGAGAGAGGTGAAGGATCGACTTAGGGATTTGCTAGAGAAGGGCCATTAGGCCAGTGTTTCTCCGCAGAAGCGCGGTATTGTTAAGTGAAAAGAAGAAGGGCGGGGCAGCTAGCGCATGTGTGTTGATTCTGACGGTGAACAAGGTGACCATTAAACGGATACCCCTCACGGGATTGATGATTTGTTCGACGATTCAGTGCGAGATGTTTCTCGAAGATTGATCTGCGATCGGGCTATCATCAGTGCAGTGAGAGAAGGTGGATGTCCACAGAATTGCATTCGGACGATACGGGCATTATGAGTTGAGTCGTATGTCTTTTAGGTTGACCGATGCTCGCGGTATTAAATGGATTTGATGAGCAAGTGTTCAAGCCATTTTGGACACGTTTGTGATAGTGTTCGTGATGATATCTTGGTTTATTCGCTCGGGCGAGGCATGCGGAGCATTTGAGGCTTGTCTTGTGATTCTCGGAACCAACGATTTATGCGCCAAGATTTCCAAATGTGAGTTTTGGTTGACTTGATGGCGTTTCTTAGGCATATTATGGGTGATGGCGTTGAGTTAATCTGGCGAATCGAGCGATCGAGGACTTGGCGAGACCTCTACTCGATGAGAGGTTCGCGATTTACGGGCCTTGCGAGTTATTATCGGTTCGTGGAAGTTTGCTTATCTACGCACCGTTGACTAGTGACTCGAAAGCGACCAAGTTTGATGGTGATGCTTGTGGCGGGGTTTCGATTCTTGAAAGAAGTGGCGGCCGCCCCGTTCTTACTCTTGAGAGTCGGATGGTTATATGCGTGTATTGTGATCGTCGAGCATCGGGTTGGGATGTGTATTGATGCAGCATGGCGGGGTTATAACATATCGTCGGCAATTTGAAGAAACACGAGGGCTACCCAGCGTGATTTGGAGTTGGCGGTAGTGATTAGCTTTGAAGATCTGGAGGCACTATTTGTATGGGGTTCACGTGGATATTTATGGACCACAGAGCCTCGGTATATCTTCGGCGGAGGAGTGAACTTCGGCGAAGGCGGTGGTTAGAGTTGCTTAAGGATTACGATGTTGATATCTGTACCACGGGAAGGCGATGTTGTGGCGAGATGCTCTTAGTCGTGAGTCGATGGGAGCTGTCGGATGTCTTGACGGTAGAGAGGAGGACATGGTTCGTGATTTGCATCGATTAGCGAGCCTTGGTGTCAGGTTGATTGATTACGATAGCGGTGGGGTTAGAGTTCGTGAGGTTCTTAAGTGCTTGTCGTCGAGGTGAAGAAGCAGCGATTCGAGGATCCGGCTTTGATTGATATCGTGATCTGACTCTTACGTGAGGCAAGGGTCGCTTTTGAGTAGCACGATGAGGTGCTAAGGTTTGAAGCGGTATGTGTTCGGATGTTTGAGACTTGGCGGAGTTCTTGGAAGCACCACGGCGCAGCGTTACTCTATCCGTCGAGTGCGACCAAGATGTACCCGCGACCTTAGATCGTGTATTGGTGGGATGGCTTGAAGAGGGGCGTTGCGAGTTAAATGGCTTTCGGTGCAGTGTTGTCGGCCGGTGAAGGTAGAGCACGAGGCACGGTGGTTTATTCTGACGATAGAGATCCAGAGCACGGAAGTGGGAGGTGTCAGCGTGGACTACGTCGGGATTACCTCGCTTTTCGGAGGACATGATTCTATATGGGTTATCGTCGGCGGTGAAATCAGCCCACTTTCTTCCGTCAGGCGACTTTTGGTGAGATTATGCGGAACTTTACATCAGAGATCGTCATTGCATGGAGTCCCTGCCGATCATATCGAGACGGAGAGGCGGTTCTGGCTAAGCTTACGGAGAGTCGCTTCGGAGGGTTTAGGGGCGAGTGAGCACAGTCTTGCATTTCATCCACAGACAGACGGGCGGCGAGCGCACTATCCGGACTGCTTGAGGATATCTGCGAGCTGTGTTATGACTAGTGGTAGTTGGGAGGATCGTTTGCCTCAGTTGAGTTCGCGTATAATAATAGCTGCTCTCGGTATTCGAATGGCGCGCTTATGAGGCCTTGTATGGGAGAAGTGCGGTCGCCTATAGGTTGGTTCGATGTGGGCGGGGCGGCTAGTGGGACAGTTGATACAGCTGATGGATAAGGTGAAGCTTATCAAGGCGGCTATTGACTCAGTCGGCAAGTCGTATCTGAGATCATCGTCGTCGGCATCTTGAGTTCGAGTTCATGATTGGGTTTTCTAAAGTGTCACCCATGAAGGTGTGATGAGATTCGGGAAGAAGAAGCTCGCCCAGTGCATTGGTAGTTTCAGTTGTCGCGAGGTAGGCGAGGTTGCCTACGAGTTGAATCTGCCGTCCGTCTGGAAGCGGTCATCCGATGTTTCGCGTATCTATCTTTGAGAGATGTATCGAGGATCCATCTAGGGTGCACCGTTAGCGATGTCGGTGCCAGGGGTTATCGTATGAGAGATTCCATGCGATAGTCGATCGTCGAGTTAGGCGTCTGGGACGGGGCGTGGCAAAGTCAAAGTCTTGTGGCGGAGCGAGCTCGAGGAGGAGATGACATGGGAAGCCGAGGAGGACATGAGGCGGAAGTATCCTCACTTATTCCCAGCGCCTCCGGGTAATTCACTTTCCTGCTTGTAAATTTCCTTTATCATTTATGCCTAAGTGTTGTTTATGGCGCGTGTGGCATTTGCTACTTGTTTAAACTTCTTCGATAAGCGTCTTGGGAAGGAACATTGGGACGAATGTTTCTAAGGAAGGAGAATGTTATACCCGTATTTCAGTATATGCGTAAGGGAATACGTCTGAAAATCTAGCCTTAAAGATAAGCCTTGGGCGTTTTATTTTGTACCTGACTGCGCTAAAAGAATGGTTTTTAGGCGAAAGCGTTTCCACGGCTACGTAGAGTAAATTCGGCTATGCCATTTCTTATTTTTGCGGTTTTTAGAGGCGAAGCATTTTGGACCAGCGGGAGGGTGGCGTATGTCACCCCGCCGCGTTGGAAAGCAAGTGGGATGGCTTTGGACGATTGGGCGTCAGAGGATGTTGGCCTTGGCCGATTGGTTCCTTGCTTAGGCCTTGTTTTGTGGAGTGTTTTGTGGAGTGTTTTGTGGAGTGTTTTGTGGGTAGGGGTTAGGGTGCAGCTTGGCTTGATCTTGGCCTTGCACTTGCCTTGCACTTGTCTTCGTCTTGGCCATTGGTTGGCCAAGGCTTGAGCTATAAATACCCCGCAGAGATGAAGAGTTTTCATCCACTAAGTTATCTTCAAGTCTAAAAATCCTCTCCTCTCCTTAGCTTTTAAGTCAACACCCGGCCCCTTCCCGCCATAAGCGTGGTGTGGCGAGAGCCTGCCCCTAACCTGGCCGAAATCTACCCCCTCCCTTGGTAGAAAAGTTACCTTAACTTGTATCGTTATAATGCTGAAATACACAGCCCAAATACCTTAGTACTTAGTAGAAGTTGTGAAGAACTCAGGGTTCTTGGAGCATCTGACTTAGGAAGCAAAACCTTGCTCGGTGTGACTTTTCTAGGATATTATTGGGCTTACAGGGTAACTAATCCTAACCCTCTTTTGAATTAGAAAATATATCTTGTTGTAGTATAAGGATAAGTATAAATACTTAGAAGTATATCCAGGAATAGAATTGAGCTGTTATCACAGTGAAGGGTTTAAAGAAGAATAATTGGTATCTTTACATGGGAGTGTTTCACGATGAACTTATATAGCTCGCGGGTAGGGAAGTGCTGCCCGACTTTCAGTAGAATTGTGAACCCTCTGTTTAGAATGACCTTGAGTAGTCTTTGATAGATATCTGTGACTATTATGGTGACTCTCTGCGCGACATATTGACTTAGCGGTGGTTTTATTTGAGAAGGTATGTGATTCTTCCTAAAGCATGATATTTTACAATATATATATAGTGCGGTAGGCGTACATGTGTTAAGCGAATAATAACTACGGCAATGTCTTTGACTTAAGCACGAATAATACTACAATGATGCCTGTGGCTTAGCTTTGAATAATAAGGCGAAAACATTTCAAAAGACTCTGAATCATATTATGAGAAGAGAACTAATTGGTTTTAAAGCGAGAAGCTTAGGAGTTATACTAGCTTTATGGGAAGTTAAGTATAACCACTTAAGATTGATAAAAGAAACAAGTTTGCCTATGTGTTTATAACGGACTGTTGTAGAAAGAATAATAAGATGGTTTGATAAGTAGACATGATATGATCTTTATGTGTGTTAGTATCTTTGTAACGTTTGTATAGGTGAGTATCCTTGTTGTGCTTATGTTGTTTAAAGATAAGTTGTTATGTTAGTATACTATCACTCGCCTCTTGAGATGATCTGGGGTTAAGGCCCTCCGTCTGAGGTAGACTTCGGCGATGCAGGACCGTGATTCGGGAGAATACCTCGTGCGGGTCGAGGGCCTATGCGGGCTCTGAGAGTTCGAGTTAGTATGCGGTGTTATGCCTGCATGCGATGCAGTGGCCATGCGGACGGCGAGTCGGGGCGATGGGAGTAACTACCCTCGATGCGAGGTTATACCTCGTGCGGGCCCGTGAGTGGCCTATCGCGGACTCGGGAGTCGAGTTAGGCTTGCGGAATGATGATGAGGCGAGTGGCCTGTTTCGATCATTAGCGGCCTAGACAAGACTCATTCTGATTTTATTGTTGCTCTTGTTTGTGATGTGGCAGCGCATGCGGTTTCATGGTTGTTTCATACATATTTATGGGTTTTAAAAATGATATGTTTTCATTTAAGTACTTTCTGATTTCGCGTACTTAGTACACATTGTCTTGACCTCGCCCGGAAGCTGCGTTCATGCCGCGGTAAGAGACAGCAGTGCTAGATCCGCATCATAGGATCTGCGTTGGTGTCGGAGCTCCGTCTCTTAGGAGGCTCTGCTTTTAGTATGATCTCCTGTTGTAGATAGTTTTATGCGATCGAGTATGGCGGAACCACTGTCGCCATAGTTGTATATTTCCTTAAGTGCATGATAGTATTTATGCGATTATCGGATGTAGCTGAAAACCATGATTTTATATATACGCGAAAGCGTGTTTTCTCGTAAAGCGTATGTCTTATTTTATAAAGCTGTTTCATGTCTTGCTTTATATTTCGATTACTACGATGTATGACTACTTGGGTGCCGGTAAGGCACGATCATGGGCCGAGCAGTGTGACAATGGGAGAAGTGCGGTCGCCGATAGGATGGTTTGATGGCGAGTGCGATTGGTAGGACGGTTGATGCAGCGAGCTGATGGATAAGGTGAAACTTATCCGGGAGAGGTTCTTGGCGGCTGAAGTCGGCGAAGTCATATCGAGATCATCGTCGTCGGCATCGGAGTTCGAGTTGATGATTGGGTTTTCTGAAGGTGTCACCCGTGAAGGGTGTGATGAGATTCGGGAAGAAAGAAACTCGACCCAGTACATTAGTAGTATCAGTGTCCGCGAGGTAGGCAAGGTTGCTATGAGTTGAATCTGCCGTCCGTCACGGAAGCGATGCATCCGGTTTTCACGTTTCTATCTTTGAGGAGATGTATCGGGGATCCATCTGGGTACACCCGTTGGTGATGTACATGTGTGCCAGGGGTTATCGTATGAGAGATTCCCGTAGCGATAGTCGATCGTCGAGTTAGGCGTCTGCGGACGAGGCGTGGCTTAGTCAAAGTCTTGTGGCGGAGCGAGCTCGAGGAGGAGATGGCGTGGGAAGGCGAGGAGGACATGAGACAGAAGTATCCTCACCTATTCCCCACCTCCGGGTAATTCACTTTCCTCTTGTAAATTTTCATTGTCATTTATGCTTAAGTGATGTTTTGTGGCCGTATGTAGCATTTGCAAAGTTTAAGCTTTATCGTTAAGCTGTCTTGGGAAGGAACATTCGGGGCGAATGTTTCTAAGGAGGGAGAATGTTATACCGTATTTCCGGTATGCGTAGAGTGTCGTCAAAAGTTTAATGAGTTAGGCATTATGGATGAAAAAGTTTATGCCTGACTCACTTAAAAAGAATCGTTTTTTAAAGCGTTTTACTAAACTCGCGTAGGGTAAATTCCGGCTATGTCATTTATAATTTTTGCGGATTTTTCAGAGATGAAATATTTTGGACCAGCGGGAGGTGACACTTGTCACCCTCGTTGGACGACAAAGTGGGGCATTGTTGGCGTTTTTGTGCCTTCTCCTTAGTCGAGGAGTTGGTAGGATATTTGTGTAGTAGATGGATAAGGACAGCACTAAATCTCCACGCTTACACTTGCCTAGCACTTGGCTTCATCTTGGCCATAGGTTGGCCATTTCTTGACCTATAAATACCCCCCTTAATATGAAGAGTTCTTCCTCCACAACTCAATTTCCAAGTCTTGAAAAATCCTCCTCTCTTGTAGTGTTTCGTCCAAACACTCCCCTCCCCATGTGAAGGCCATGGCGAGAAACACCCCTCTAACTAGTAGTCTGGCAGAAACCTACCCCTCCCTTGGTAGAAAGTTGTCTTCAAGTATAGTCACTATTCAAAATACCTAGCCCAAATTCCTTATAGTATTTTAGTAGAAGTTGTGTAGAAGCTTCTATGGGTTTCTTGGAGCTATCGGGCGTACAAGTTAGGAGCTAAACCTTGCTCGGGAGCGACGTTTAACTTGGATAATTTTGGGCTTATCGAGGTAAATACTCTTGTCCTTATTGTAATTGGATATTACATATAAGAATAGTATAGACTTGAGTATAAGATACCTTTGAAGGATACTAAAGAATAGGAATTGAAGCTGTTATCACGGTAGAAGGTTTAAAGAAGAATAATTGAACTATACTTACTTAGAATTTTTTCCATGATGGACTTGAGTAGCTCGACGGGTGAAGTCTTTGCCGATTTTCAGTAGAATAGAGAACCCTCTACTTGAAGTTTCTGAGAATAGTCTAGGCGTTGATAGGCGTGTTGACTATTATAGGTTGATTCTGCTTGTAGCGACATATTCGACTTGGCGGTGGATTTGTAGAAGGTATGTGATTCTTCCTATACTCTTGAGCATGATATTTTAAATATATATATGATGCGGTAGGCGTCACAGTGTTAAGCGAATAATAATTACAGCAATGTCTTTTGACTTAAGCACGAATAATAACTCGACAATGTCTTTTGACTTAAGCTGAATAATAAAGATCTTGAAGCATTTCAAAAGAATCTTGAATCATTTTTAGAAGAAAGCAGTTGGTTTTAAAAGCTTAAGAGTTATACTAGCTTTATGGAAAGTTAGGTATAACAACTTAAGAAAGATAAAAAGCATTTACTTATTTGCTTATAAAAACCTTGTATTGATTTACGTAAGGTGTAGTAAGATTGATTGATAAATAGACATATTATGATGCTACGTGTGTTAGTGTCTTGTGATGTTGTGAAAGTCATTCTTGTTGTGCTTACGTTGCTAAGCGGTAAGTCGATTATCTTGTTATTATATCACCTACCCCTTGACTTGTTATCAGGGCTTGCCACCGCTTGATGCGGTCTATCGGCTATGCGGTCGTGAGACTATGCGGGCTGCGGGAGTTCGAGATTGATCATTACAGGTGTTTTAGCCGTCACGAGGATGCCTATGCGATGCAATGTGACTATGCGGTCTAATGGACTATGCGGACTGCGGGAGTTCGGGGAGATGCAGGGGTTAGCTACCGTCTGCAGAATACCTAAATGCGGTGCGTATTGTGACTATCTGGTGCGGAAGTCGAGGATTAGACGCAGTAATGATCTTATGGGCGATTAGCCTTGCCGATCATTCGCGGCCTAGAAAAGACACATTCAGTTTACCTATTATTGTTCTTGTTTGTGATGTACTTATGTGCAATTGGAAGCGATTGTATTTGCAAATGGTTTTAAATGCTTTGATTTCATTTAAGTACTTTCTGATTTCACATACTTGGTACTGTTATCTTGACCTCGCTTGAAGTGCGTTAATGCACGGTAAGGAAGCGGTGCTAGATCCACGTCCTTAGGATCTTTTTGCTTTGGTGTCGGGAGCTCAATGTATAGGAGGCTCGACTTTTTGGGTATGATCTCACTGTTGTTGTATATAGTTTTGTTATACCGTATTTTGAGTATATGCGTAGGGCGTGCGTAGAAAATTTGAACTTGAAGATTTGGCTTGGCGATTTATTTTTGTGCCTGACCCGGTTAGAGTCGTTTTTTTTTCGGCGAAGCGTTTTCCACGACTTTCGTAGGGAAAATTCCGGCTATGTCATTTATATTTTTGCAGTTTTTAGAGGCGGCGTGTTGGACCAGCAACGAGGCGCCCGGCGGCACCCTCTCGTTGGTGGAGTGTGGGCGGTAAGGTGGCGAAAGTGAGGCCTTTGTGGTCAAGGGTTGGTAGGATATTTTGTGTGTTAGTTGGTTAGGGTGCACTTGGCAAGATCTTGGCCTGCACTTGCCTTGCACTTGGCGAGATCTTGGCCGTTGGTTGGACTTGGCGTGTCTATAAATACCCTCTCCCTTTGAAGACTTCTTACGTCAAATAATTTCCTAAGTCTAAAATTCCTCCTCTCTTGTAGTATAGTTCTCGTCCACTCCCCTTGTGAGGCCTTGGCGAGCCCTTCTCCCCCAGCGAGAGTACCCCCACTAGTGGGGTAGGGTAGAATTATACCACTTGTGGTGTTGTCTCGTATAAATACCCACTCTTGGTAGAAATACTCTCAAAAGTATTGTTGTAATGCCCAATTACCTTAGCCATATACTTGTAGTATTCTAAGGTTATACCTATACTAAAAACCGAAATACTATTATACTTCAAGTCGGTCACAAAACCGAAACCCTAAGGAAAATCTCCGTAGTTAGTTGGAGTAGTAGTAGAAGTTGGTTAGAACTTCTAAGGGTTGTTTGGAGTCGGGCCTTGGAGTAGGAGCTAAACCTTGCTCGGATCGACATTTAAACTCGGATAATTATGGGCTTATCGAGGTAATTATCTTGTCCCTATTGTAATTGGAAATTACATGTTGTTAGAATATATAGTTGGAGTATACTATATATAGAAGTGAGCGTAGTCAGCCGGCAATGTCTTTTGACTTAAGCTGAAGAATAAAGAAGCCGAACTATAATTACATAGGGTATTCTGATGAACTTGTGTAGCATTCTTTGTGAAGTAGAATTGTACCGTCAGGTTAGATGTATAAACCCCACGGTTGGCTTGATGGCGGCCTCGTTAGAGGAGGAGATTTCTGTTGTGGCGGGAGAGTCTTTCAATTTTACGTAGAATGTTCTCACGATAAGATCTAGATGTTAATAAAGCGCCTTGTGGCCTTATAGGTTGAAGTACTACGTGTGGCGCGATCTGCTTGCCAGGAGTAGGCGGCGGCAGGTACTTGGGGCGTTTTGCTATTAGTCGATGCACAAATCGCGGTATGTGAACCTCTTCCTATCTCTTCTAGCATGATATGTGTGAACTATGTGATGCGGTGAGCGTGCGTGTGCTAAATGTATTTGATTGGTTTAAAACATAAAGTGTTATAACGGCTTTATGGGAAGTTAGTTATATGACTTTATGTTGGTAAGAAAATACTTGTGGTTTTAAAAGATGATTTGAACTATAAGCGGCTTGTTATGTGTTAATAAAGAACTTGAAGTATATCAAAAGATTTTGAATCATTTTGAAAGAAGGAGTAATACTTGGTTTTGAAAACTTAAGAGTTATACTAGCTTTATGGAAAGTTAGGTATAGCGGCTTAGAATGTTTTCTTGATTTGAATCGAATGTGTATCGACAAACCAACTGCGGCGTTAATAAAAGGAAATGTTTTGTGATTTAGTATTATTAAAACCGGTAGAAACTTCCATGCATAGAAGCTAAGATGAGACAAAATGATATTTCCTAGATCATGCTTTGTAATAAGATTGTTATAAACAAGAATATCCTACTCACACATAAGGCTTATGTTTCTCGAGATAGTTTATAAGAGAATTATATTCTTAAATGAATAAGACTATGAAATCTGAAACCTTTCTAAAATAAGAGCAGTGAACATTTTAAATTAGGCAAACTTGGGCGTTTGGAAAATAATGTTGTTACTTGATTTTACAAAGGTAAGTGTTTTGATTTACTTCAAAGATAACCACTCTATTTTCATATACTACGGGTATTGTGTGGTTTTGTGAAGTAACATATCTCTAAAGAGTTATTGTATAAAGTACTTTGGGGATAAAAACCGATCTAGTTAATCGTATAGTGAAAGTACCTTATGTGTGAATAACTTGATTGTATTGGTTTGTGATAGCCTTGTAATACCTTACGTGTTGATTTGATAAGTAAACATGTTAGGATGCTACGTGTGTTAGTATCTTGTATGATCATGATGTAAGGGGTGCATTCTTGTTGTGCTTACGTTGTTAAGCGTTAAGCGTTGTACTATTATTATATCACGTACCGGCTGACTTATTATCACAGGGCTTGCCGCCTTGATCGCGGTCTATCGGCATATGGATCCTTGTGACTATGCGGTCGCGGTAGCTCGAGTTGATCATTCGGGTGTTTAGCGATGCGGGATTCCATGCGATGCAGTGAGACTATGCGGTCTTTTGAGACTATGCGGGTTGCGGGAGCCTGGCGGATACGAAGGTTAAACTGCGCCGATGCGGGGTGTACCTCGGCGGTCTAGGACCGTGATTCGAGAATACCTTATGCGGTGCGTGTGTGACCTATGCGGGGCTGCGAGAGTTCGAGGATGAACCGCGCATTGATCTGCGGGCAAATGGCGGCCGATCGTGTAGTGCGGTGTAGAAAGACCTCGTGTACGATTTATGGCATTTGTGATGCGAGGTCTTAGTAGTCGGCTATGCCTTCGTACTTACCCGTGCGGTTTCTTGTGATGACTTTGAGCGTGAGTCCACTAACGACATATTTGCTTATTTATTGTGAGCGTAGTTTGGTTATCATACATGTCTCTGCTTTATATAGACTACTATGATTTCATTTCTGATTTATTTTCAGTTCCACATACTAAATTTTTGTTATGCGACCTCGCCCGAAGTGCGTTCATCTGCGCGGTAAGGTACACGATCGTTGATCCTCGCTCTTAGGGTCACGATTCGGCGTTTGGGAAGCTCCGTTCCTCGGATTATCTTGGTATAGTCCCTGTTGTTGTAGGTGTTTACATTGAGGTATGGCGGGGCCCTGTCCGTCGTTGTTGTCATATCATTCGTAAGTGCATGTAATCTTTGTTGTGGGCGGGGTTTGTAAAAGTTAAGCTGTTCGAGTTGAAAGAGTTGATGTTTCTATATATATCAGTAAGGCAAGTTTTCTGAGTTGTGCTTATACATTTATTTTATGTTATTGATTTATGTTCGTGATTTTCTACGATGTATGACTCTTTGGGGTGCGGTAAGGCACGATCCGCGGGCGAGGTTGGTGCGTGACAAATGTGGTATCGAGCGATTAATCCTCGGAAGGTGTCTGACCGTATCCGATGAAGTCTTGATTATCGGTGTGTTGTGCACCACGCGATGTCAGGAGGCTATAGGGTATTTAAGTTGGTTTCTATTCTTCTCACTCTGAGATCGTGCCTTAGAGGCATGTTGTAAATTTGGACCTCAACATATTTCTTTCCACTGCAGATTATGCCTCGCGTGTGCAGCCGGGAGGGCAAGCGGCCAGGAGGCTGCGAGTAAATCTGAGAGGGTTGCGTGGGCGCAGGCCGATCATCACTGAGGTGGTCTTGTTCGGGGAGTTTTGCGGCGTCGCTGCCCGAGTTTAGCCTGGCGGCGATTCCTCTGCGGCCATGATATTTGAACGCCGGTTCCACGGCCAGAGCAGTGAATTTAGATTGCGAAAGCGACCACGTTACTAGCTATGGATTTGGCTACGGAGTATCTGATGTATGCGAGTCTTGATGACTACTAAGAGGGTTGTGCGAGTAATTCTTGATTGAAGCTTGAGCATGGCACATTATGCGGGCTTATGCGCGGCCGAGAAGGCGTGAAGATCGGCGGGTTAACGAGGGCGGCGAAGAAAGGCGGGCGGCAAAGTCCTTTGGTAACTTTTGGCGAGTCACCTCGCGTGGATTAGATTATGCACGTCCGCGGTCTGAAAGGTCCTCACGCGGGGTTGGGGCGTTCGGGGTATGCGAGGAGTTGGTCGAGCTCGAGCTTTGATTCCACGGCTACGTAGAGTTCGGCCCGGCGAGATTGGTGTTCCGCCGGTATTCGCGGTGTGACGAGGCGTCGTCGGGAATGTCGTCTTTTAGTTGGTACTTGTTGTACTACGGCCGTCGAGTCACGATGTCGAAAGAGTGTCCTTGTAGGAGGGCGTAGCCTTGAGGATCGGTGGGTAGTTTGTCATCTTCCTTAGCTATCGCCTACGAGGCGGTTTGTTTAGAACGACTAAGGGAGTGAAGCGGTAGATCTGAGCATATCCTTAACCTGCAGAGATTAGTAGCGTATGATGAGATGAGTATATCTTAAGTGTTGTGTTACGATGGCAGTGTATATTGTGATTAGAAATCTTGGTTAGTTAACCAAGTAAGATTTGGGGATAGAGAAGGTGTGAGCCTTAGAGTTTTATACGTAGAGACCTTAGAGGTAAGGCCGTCTCGAGTAAAGGCGTATGTTTATGTTTGACCCTTATAGGAGTGCATAGTGCCGTGAGCTATGTTCTGGGATAAGTCACGAGTAGTGTGGAATGAAAGAGGGTAGTTGAGCTAAGAAGACCGCTAGGTTTTCGTAGCGTGAATTAGTGAGAGTTTTCCTTGGAGAACTAGCGTTTAGCGGCGTTCTTAGGGTCGGGTTGAGGCGCGTTGCGAATCAACCAGCGGCATGTTTAGTGGTAGAGTCGGTTTGTGGTGGTCACTTGTGGTAAGTCACGAGGTGTTAGGCGAGTTTAGTTAACAACGTCTGGTCGTGGATGCGTTCGACCGATGGTCGGCCGAGAAGTCGGCCGTCTTGTCTTCTAGCAAAGGCCGTTTACTCGGAGAGGTTATGCGAGATGTTATATCGAGAAAGGTTGTAAAGTACTGCAGGGTGCCTACCTTCACCTTATGTCGAGCAGTGAAGCCCGAGGTTGTGGCTATTTCGTTTTCTAAAAGTTTTACAGGCGAGGATTGTTGTCTCGTGGAGAAGTGTTTAAGCTACCGTTTGATGTTGGATGTCGCGCATGAAGCCTTGTATGAGGCGGATGTGTAAGTCGCGGTCGATTGATCGATGTTGGCAAGATTCGGATAGTTGGTTGAGCTTGTTCCGGTAATTGTGGATAGGTAAAGCTTGTCTAGAAGAGGTTAGCGGCTCGGAGAAATCGTGCGGATGATCGGCGGCAGCTTAGAGTTCGGAGTTGTGATCGGTCTTCTTGAAAGTACAACCCGGTTAGGGTGTGGCGAGATTGGAAAGCGAGAGAAACTTAGCGTGTTACTTTGGGCCTTTTGAGTTATGTGGATAATAGGCGGGTTGCCTATATGTTAGCAATTGCCGTCAGGCTTAGGAAGCGATCGTCCGATCTTCGTATTGTTAGGTTCGAGAAGGAGATCGAGATCCGTCGAGAGAGTTCCTGTAATGATGACCACGTTAGAGATAGTAACCCGAGTTTTGAAGCGACGATGCTCGGAAATGTGGTAAGAGTTCGAGTGTACAAGAAGTGTCACGACATCTCGAGGATCGCGTGATCGGTACCATTTGTTGGAGTCGCCGGGTGACACTAGAACCTCGTAGCAAAGTGACAAAAGTGGTATCGGGAAGAAGCAAGCATGTATGGCGGCATTGATGTGATCATTTCTTTTGTAAAGAGAAGGTCTTGAAGAAGTATATTTTAGACCCGGAGAGAGGTGTTTGTGGTGATGGTAGAGTGTTTCCTCGTGGACTTGAATGTAAGTATTTTGCGCAAGTTGTTTATGTGGCCATGTGTGGCAAAGTTGTTCGTAAGTATAGTAGTGAAGACTATCTTTGGCGCGCGTTAGTTTTGAGACTTAGAAGGAACATTCGGGACGAATGTTTCTAAGAGGAGAATGTTATACCCGTATTTTTGAGTATGCGTGGGGCGTGCGTGAAAATTTGAACTTGAAGATTTGGCTTGGCGATTTATTTTTGTGCACACCCCGGTTAGAGTCGTTTTTAAATGAAGCGTTTTCCACTGACTTTCGTGAGAAAATTCCGGCTATGTCATTTATATTTTTGCGGATTTTTAGAGGCGAAGCGTGTTAGACCAGCAAGAGGCGCGGCACCTCTCCATTGGTGGAGTGTGGGCGGTAAAGGTGGCGAAAGTGAGGCCTTTGTGGTCAAGGGTTGGTAGGATATTTTGTGTGTTAGTTGGTTAGGGTGTACTTGGCAGATCTTGGCCTACACTTGCCTTGCATGGAGATCTTGGCCGTTGGTTGGACTTGGCTTGTCTGTTAATACCTCTCCCTTTGAAGACTTCTTCGTCAAATAATTTCCTAAGTCTAAAATTCCTCCCTCGCTTGTAGTATAGTTCTCGTCCCCCTCACTTGTGAGGCCTTGGCGAGAGCCCTTCTCCCATGGCGAGTACCCCCACAGTGGGTTAGGCGAGGGTATACACCACTTGTGGTGTTGTCTCGTATAAATACCCACTCTTGGTAGAAATACTCTCAAAGTATTGTTGTAATGCCCAAATTACCTTAGCCATATACCTTGTAGTATTCTAAGGTTATACCTATACTAAAAACCGAAATACTATTATACTTCCGTCGATCCACAAAGCCGAAACCACAGGAAAATCTCCATAGTTAGTTGGAGTAGTAGTAGAAGTTGGTTAGAACTTCTAAGGGTTGTTTGGAGCGGGTCGGAGCGCGCGGAGTAGGAGCTAAACCTTGCTCAGGATAGACATTTAAACTCGGATAATTATGGGCTTATCGAGGTAATTATCTTGTCCTATTGTAATTGGAAATTACATGTTGTTAGAATATATAGTTGGAGTATACTATATATAGAAGCGAGCGTAGTCTCTCGGCAATGTCTATTGACTTAAGCTGAAGAATAAGAAGCTGACTGTAATTACATGGGGGTGTATTCTGATGGACTTGTGTAGCATTCTTGTGAAGTAGAATTGTACCGTCCGGTTAGATGTATAAACCCCCCCCCCCCGGTTGGCTTGATGGCCGGCCTCGTTATAGGAGGAGATTTCTGTTTGTGGCGGGGAGGTCTGCCAAATTTTTACGTAGAATGTTCTCACGATAAGATCTATATGTTAATAAGCGCCTTGTGGCCTTATAGGTTGAAATACTATATGTGGCGCGATCTACTTGGCTTAGGAGTAGGCGCGGCGAGGTACTTGGAGCGTTTTGCTATTAGTCGATACTGGTCGCGAGGTATGTGAACCTCTTCCTATCTCTTCTAGCGTGATATGTGTGAACTATGTAATGCGGTAGATGTCATGTGCTAAATGTATTTGATTGGTTTAAAGCATAAAGTGTTATAACGGCTTTATGGGAAGTTAGTTATAACAACTTTATGTTGGTAGAAAATACTTGTGGTTTTAAAAGGTAAGCGATTTGAACTATAAGCGGCTTGTTATGTGTTAATAAATGTCACGACCCGTTAGGGGCCCATGATGCCTTAAGGCACCCAGTAGTCATACATCGAGTAATGTCGGAAATATAAAGCGAGACATAAACGATTTATAAAATAAGACAAAGTTTATGTGAGAAAACATCGCCTTTCGGCATATATATATAAACATGGTTTAGCAGTTACATCAGACCTTTGCAACGTGACTCTGGACCTCTGAGAATTATACAACTATGGCGGGACGGGGCCGCCGTACCACTTGTACAAAACTATCTGACGGGGAGATCATACCCAGTAGAGCCTCGAAAAAGATGGAGCTCAGGCACCGGCGTAGAGATCCTAGAATGTGGATCTAGCACTGCTTGCCCTTACTGCGGCATGAGCGCGGCCCAGAAGGAGGTCGATCAACGGTACTAAGTATATGAAGCGTAAAAATACTTAAATGAACATATCATTTAAAAGCGTTTTGCAAGTATGTATGAAACGACGAAAAGCGCGCATAGTGCCGCATCCGCAACAAGAGCGTGATAGGTAAAGCGCCAGTCTTTTCTGAGGTGCGAATGATCAGCGAGGGCGATTGCGTAGTATCACCATGCAAGCCTAATCACGGACTCCGTAGTCGCGTAGGCCAATCACGTAGGCCGCGTAAGTACATAACCCGCGTCGGTAGCTACTCCTCGGCGTCGTCACGGACTCGTCGTCGCATGGCCCACATAGACCGCGTGGTATAACCCCGCACGCTAACACGGAACTCCGTAGCTCGCGTAGGTCCCTTGGACCAGCGTAGGTATTCTCGAATCATGGTCCCGGACGCTTTGAGTCTAACCGCGTGGAGGCGACAACCCCGTAATATGTCGAGAGGTGAGTGATGCTACACTAACCTAACGACATCGTTAAACAACATAAGCACAACAAGAATACTCTTTTTCTAAGCGTTACAAGACACTAACACACGTAGCATCATATCATGTCTACTTATCAAACCATCTTATTATTCTTTTCACGATTGATATAAGTCATTATAAACACGTGAATAATGTTTCTTTTATCAATCTTAAGTGGTTATACTTAACTTCCCATAAGGCTAGTATAACTCTTAAGTTTACGTTTAAAACCAATTAGTTCTCTTACATTAAAAGTGATTGATATTCTTTTGAAATGCTTTGAGATCTTTATTATTGGGGCTTAAGCCGTGAGGCATTCTGTAAGTGTTATTCGGGCTTAGCGTGAGGCATTCAGTAAGTATTATTCGGGCTTAAGTCAAAGACATTGCGTAGTTATATATATTGTAAAATATCATGCTTTAGGAAGAATCACATACCTTCTCGAAAACCACCCGAGTTGAATATGTGCTTGAGAGAAGTCGACTATAATAGTCACGTATATCTATCAAAGACTACTCTGAAGGTCATTCTAAGCAGAGGTTCACAATTCTACGGAAAGTCGGGCACTTCCCTGCAGGTGAGCTATATAAGTCTCTTTGTGAAAGCAGTCTATGTAAATCTGATTGATTATTCTTCTTTTAAACCCTTCTACTGTGGTATGAGTTCAATTCTATTACGATATTCTTCTAAGTATTTAATACTTATTCTTATACTACTACGATATGTATTCATAATTCAAAGAGGTTAGGATTAGTTACCTCGGTAAGCCCAATAATATCCTAGAAAAGTCGCGCTGAGCAAGGTTTTGCTCTAAGTTGTATGCTCGAGAAACCTTAGAAGTTCTTCACAACTTATACTAAGTACTAAGGTATTTGGGCTAGGGTATTTTGGGCATTATAACAATCTGAAGGCAACTTTTCTACCAAGGGAGGGTAGGTTTTGGCTAGGCTGGGGGCCTCGGCCAAACTACTAGGCTAGAGGGGTGTATTCGGCGAGGGCCTTCACAAGGAGGAGGGGAGGTGTTGGGCGAAAAGGCTCAAGGGAGAGGAGAGGATTTTCAAGACTTGGAAAGATTTGTGGATGAAGAACTCTTCGTCTCTACAGGGGTATTTATAGGTCAAGAAGTGGCCAACCGATGGCGAAGATTAAGACAAGTGCAAGGCAAGTGTAGGGTGAGGATTAACTATACACAAATATCCTACCAACTCCTTGACTTTGTGCGAGGCACAAAAAACGTGCCCAACCTCTCCATTTTAGTCAATGGGCGATTGAAGTCCATCGATGGGAGGGTGCCAAGTGTAAGCCCTCCGTTGGTCAAAATGTTTCGTCTCTCGAAAAATCCATAAAAATTAGTAATGGCATAGCGGAATTTACCCTACGAAAGGCGTGGAAGCGTTTCATCGGAAAACTATTCGTTTTGTGAGTTGTGCCCAAAAAGCGTTTTGCCTAAACTTTAAGGCTAGACTTTTTGTCACGTATTCCACGTGCGTACTCTGGAAATACGAGGTATAACATTCTCCCCTCGCCGAAACATTGCGTCGAATGTTCCTTCCCAAACGATTAACGATAAGATTCTTATAACTTAAGCGAGTAAATGCCACACGTAGCCCGAGAACACTTAAGCGAGAAGCGATAATGAAAATTTACAAGTAGGAAAGTGAATTTACGGAGGTGTGGGAATAGGTGAGGATACTTCGCCTCGTATCTCCTCGGCTTCCCGTCATCTCTCCCGAGCTCGTTCATACGCAGACTTTGTGAAGCCGCGTCCTTGGTCGCGGGCGCTAACGGCGATCGACTATCGCTATGGGAATCTCCTCATCGATAACCCTCGGTCACTGGACATCGTCGTCGGGTGTACCACTAGATGGATCCCGATACGTCTCTCGCCGGCGTAGATCGTGAAAAACGGATGCCGCGCCTCGGTCGGACGGCGGATCGACTCGTAGGCAACCTTGCCTACCACTGCGGACAATCAGCGGCCCGATGTACCTGAAATGAGTTTCCCCTTCTTCCGAATCTCATCCGCACCGCCATGGGTGGCGCGCTGGGAAAACCCAATCGCGAACCTCGAACTCAAGATGCAGCGGCGATGATCTGCATCGACTTACATCGACTACGAGCTATCGATAGCGCTCTCGGATAAGCTTCGCCTTATCCGGCACTGTGTACCAAATCTGGTCCCCTGGTGCACCTCGCCCACGTCGAACCAACTATAGGCGTCTGCACTTCCTCCCATACAAGGCCTCGGAAGGCGCCGTCGAATCTTTGGAGTGGTAGCTATTATTATCTGCGAACTCAACTAGAGGCAAATGATCCTCCCGACTACCGCTGAAGTCAATAACACGGGCTCGCGGCATATCCTCGAGTGCGGATAGTGCGCTCTGCTGTCCGTCGTGCGTGGATGAAATGCGATACTCGGGCTCACTGCGTCCCTAAGCCCTGCGGAAGGACCTCGAAGTTAGCGTAAGCGGGCTCCTGCATGCGATATGATCGAAGTAGGGACTCCATGCGATCGGCGATCTCTCGGATGTAAAGTGCGGCATAATCCTCGGTAGAAAAAGTCGTCTGACGGGAAGAAAGTGGGCTGATTTAAATCGACTGTCGGCGATAACCCGTATAGAATCATGTCTCCTCGAGTGCGAGGTAACCACGTGATGAAGTCCGTGTTGATTACCTCCAGCTTCGGTCGGGATCTCGATGCGTAACAAACCACGGGCCTGCGGTACTCTGCCTTCGCTGCGGACCACGGGCGCGAGCTACGAACTCTGCAGCGTCCTGCTTCAAGCCGTCCCACGATACGCGGATCTGGGTCGTGGTACATCTTGATCGACCGGATGGATGAAATGCTTGTATTTGTGTGCTTCCCCAGAACTGCTGCGAAGTCTGAAACATCTGGAACACCTGATGCGCCTCAAACCTTAGCACCCCGTGGTGCTGCTCCAGGACCGCGCCTGCGAAGAGATGTATCGCGATATCGAATCAAAGTGGATCCTTGAGCTGTTGCCTCTTCGCCTCTCGGCGATGGAAGACTCGGCAACCTCGCGAACTCTAACCCGTTGCTATCGAGAATCAATCAAGCGGACACCAAGGCTGCTAAGCGATTCAAATCACGAACCGTGTCCTCATCTCTGCTGCACGTCGATAGGCTCCCCGTGACTACGACTAAGGCGTACGCCTGACGTTGGCCTTCCCGGGTGAGTGCGGGATATCAACATCGTAATCCTTAAGCGACTCTAACCACCGTCTGCATGGTAAGTTCGACTCCTCTGTTTGAAGATATCTTTGGAGGCTCTTGTGGTGCGTATAAATATCCACGTGAACCCATACAAATAGTGTCTCGGATCTTGGCGTGAATCCATTTGCGACTCGAATCATGGGTGGGGTAGTTCCTGCGTGTTTCTTGGTGTCGGGATGCATATGCTATAATCTGCCATCTTTGCGTCAACACATCCCAACCCGATGCGGACGCGTCCTGATACGACATAACCATCTGGACCTGCGGAAGAGTAGAAGCGAGGCGGTCGTCGGTCTCTTTCGACAGCGGAAACCACGCTCCTGACATCGATCCGGCGAAACTTGTTTGCCACGAGTCGGCCTAGTCGATGGTGCGAAGATAGAAGCAAACTTCTCTACGAACGCCGATAATATCTGCGAGGCCCCGAGCTGCGAACCTGCAGCCGGAGTAGTAGGTGCAGGCCAAGTCACTGCGCCGATCTTGGCGTATCCACTCGAATGCCATCGGCCGAGCAATATGCCCAAGCGCCATGAAGTCAGCAAAACTCATATTTGGAAAACTTGGCGTCTACTGCTGATCTGGAGAAGCTATCGGCCACGACCGCCAAATGCTCGCGTACTCACTGCTCGGCGAGAATAAACCAAGATATCATCGATGAACACTATCACAAGCGTGTCCAAAAATGGTTTGAACACTCGGTTTATCAAATCCATGAATCTGCGGAGCATTGGTCAACCAGACATGACCACGAACTCATAATGCGTCTGGGTCTGAATGCGATCCTGGGACATCCGCCTCTCGACTTCACTTTGATGATAGCGATCGCGGTCAATCTTGGAAAACATCTCGCACCACTGCTGGTCGAACAAATCATCAATCACAGGAAGGGTATACATTCTTAATGGTCACCTTGTTGGTGTAATCAACACATGCGCGGCGTCGTCCTTCTTCTTGCGAACAATCTGGCGCTCCCGGGGAGAAACACTAGGCTGATGAAGCCGCTTCTCGGCCAAATCTCTAGGTGATCCTTGACTCCCTCGGCTCGGCGGGTGCCGTTACGTATGGCGGAATGGAAATAGGAGTGTGCAGCAATATGTCAATACAAAACTCAATCTCCTCTCGGGAGGATGCGGGAGGTAAATGCAGGCTGCGTCGGGAACTCGTGACTCTGGGCGTGAAAATCTGGTACGCGGCTTGATTATCAAACACGACGAGATGGTAGATATACCATGCGCACCATCTTCCTAGCCTTGAGGTAGGAAATAAACCTACCCTCGGCGTCTGGTGCTCACTCTCCAGCTCAATGGCTCCTGCAGGCTGGAACGTACTACTCTCTCTGCGGTCTACATTGGCGTAGCAAGAAGCTAGCCAATCCGTCCCCGTGATCACGTCGAAGTCGATCATCTAACTCTGTCAAGTCGGCTGGTCAGACGGTAAATAGTCACGGGACAAGCTCTATATACCCGCCAGCTACCCTTTGAATCACCATTTGGCGTAGCTACCTCGAAAGAGGTCTATGGACTCGGGCTCTATCACTATCCTACTAGCAGCGAGGAGATATATGGGGAGTAGAACCGGATCTATCAAGGCATACATCAAACCCAGCGATAAAGTACTTGTGGCGACATCGGTGAGGCCTCACGATCTGTCGGTGGACAAAGCATAAATGCGGTTACGAGGACCGCTAGAAGCTGAGACCAGCGTCACGACCTGCGCGACCTGCCGGTCCGTGAGTACCTTGCCCTCAGGCGAAAGCTGTCGAGGATGAAGACCGGCGAAAGAACACGTGGTGACCCACCATCAGCCTTGCCGCTTGGTGGACGGTTCCTCGCGTAGTGACCTGCGCCTGGCCGAAACAAACTCCGTAGCGCCTGACTCGAAGTGGGATCTGCGCGGCCACCTGAGAGGTGGTCCGTCGGCGATACCTCTGCGGCTCTGGGCGTCACGAAGTCTGAGGGCCACAGTGCGCCCTCGAATATCTGGTCTTTGAGGCCGGCGCGAGTGCTCTGGTAGGCGTGGTGCAAATCTAGGCTAGCTGCGAGGCCGCCCACGATAGCCACCAAAGACCCTGCCGTCTGGTCTTAACCTGCGCTGTCAACGGCGGTCTCTACCTCCTCGCATCGAGCATGAGCTGCGTGCGGGTAATGTCATACGGTGGAGAGAAACACCGCGCATGACTCGGCCATATAGTCGTCTAGCGGTGACATGGCGGTGCACCACATCCTCGTATCTGCTGCAATCTTTGGGACATATCGAGCGATGAATCAAACTCGACATTGTACTCACGGTATGCGTCCTCTGCGCCTCGATGGTAAAAATCTATCGGCCGCGCCCTCGCCGTCTGTGGAGGCAGAAGTGAGTGAGAAAGCCTCGAGAACTCATCCCAGTAGGCGGGGCGCGTGCTCTCCCGGGATAACTCCGTGAATCAAACCAATCGGCTGCGGTATCACGCGGCCGTCTGAACAAAGGTCACGGACTCGTCTCTGAGGCCTTGATCACCTCGTGATCCTCGAAGGCGGCGGATGAACTCTGCGGATCATCCTCCGGCCTCGACAGTAAAACTCTGGCGGGCTCTGACTCGAAATCTCGTAGCCTCAGCTATACGCCTCGGGTGTACCACGGGTGCGGCCGTATTTGGGCTGAGCCAGGCTGCGCGTCCGGCCTCTCTCGTGTCGGGCCTGACTTTGCCAATAGTGGGCCGTCTCCTTGTACCTAACTCCTCGCCCGGTGTGGGCGGGAGGTGTGGGTCTTGTGGTCTCTCTTTGAAATTGTGGCGTCATAGAACTCGTAGTCTACGGTATAGGCGGGCACGAGCCCTCGTGACTCTGGGTGTCTGCTAGCGACTCCTCGGCTGCCTTGCCCATACGGGCCGGGTTGCCTTTCGTGGAGGCATAAGCATTCTGAAAGGAATATGTTAGAGGGTCCGACCTATAACGACTCTAAAGCGCGATCTCGAGAATGAGAAGAATGAAACCAATCCTAAATATCTTATAGCCTCACGATTATTGGTGTGGTGCCTGACACAGATAATCAAGACTACTAGATACGATCATAGACACTTTCAGAGGATTAAGCGCTCACGATACCACTTTTGTCGACGTTCGGGGCAGTGGTAGTGTCTTCAAGGGCACCAGTAGTCATACATCCGAGTGTCAGCGGAAATATAAAGCAAGACATAAACGATTTATAAAATAAGACAAAGTTTATGTGAGAAAACATCGCCTTCGGCATATATATATAAACATGGTTTAGCGATTACATCAAACATGTCTGACATGACTCTGAACCTCTGGAATTATACAACTATGGCGGGACGGCCCGCCATACCACTGGCATACAAAACTATCTACAACGGGGAGATCATACCCGAAAGTAGAGCCTCGGAAAGATGGAGCTCAGGCACAGCGTAGAGATCCAGAATGTGGATCTAGCACTGCTTTGCCGCCTGCGGCATGACGCGGCCCAGAAGGAGTCGATCAACGGTACTAAGTATATGAAGCGCAAAAATACTTAAATGAACATATCATTTAAAGCAGTTTTGCAAGTATGTATGAAACAACGAAAACCGCATAGTGCCACATCCAAACAAGAGCGTGATAGGTAAAGCGAGTCTTTTCTAGGCTGCGAATGATCAGCAGAGGCGATTGCGTAGTATCACCATGCAAGCCTAATCACGGACTCCGTAGTCGCGTAGGCCAATCACATAGGCCGCGTAGGTACATAACCCGCGTCGAGGTGCTACTCCTCGGCGTAAATCTGGACTCGTCGTCCGCGCCACATAGACGCGTGAGGTATAACCCGCGCGCTAACACGGAACTCCGTAGCTCGCGTAGGTCCTTGGACCCGCGTGAGGTATTCTCGAATCATGGTCCCGGACCGCTTTGAGTCTACCGCGTGGAGGCGGTTTAACCCCGGTAATATGTCGAGGTGAGTGATGCTACTAACCTAACGACTGTCGTTAAACAACATAAGCCTGACAAGAATACTCTTTTTCACAAGCGTTACAAGACACTAACACACGTAGCATCATATCATGTCTACTTATCAAACCATCTTATTATTCTTTCACGATTGATATAAATGCATTATAAACACATAGGCAAGCTGTTTCTTTTATCAATCTTAAGTGGTTATACTTAACTTCCCATAAGGCTAGTATAACTCTTAAGTTTACGTTTAAAAACCAATTAGTTCTCTTACATTAAAAGTGATTGATTATTAACTTTTGAAATGCTTTCGGATCTTTATTATTCGGGCTTAAGCGTGAGGCATTCTTAGTAAGTGTTATTCGGGCTTAAGCGTGAGGCATTCTTGTAAGTATTAATCGGGCTTAAGTCAAAGACATTGCCGTAATTATATATATTGTAAAATATCATGCTTTAGGAAGAATCACATACCTTCCGTGAAAACCACCGCGAGTTGAATATGTGTAGAGAGTCACCTATAATAGTCATGAATATCTATCAAAGACTACTCGAAGGTCATTCTAAGCGGAGGTTCACAATTCTACGGAAAGTGGGCACTTCCACTGCGGTGAGCTATATAAGTCTCTTGTAACGATCTATGTAAATCTGATTGATTATTCTTCTTTTAAACCCCTACTGTGGTAGCATTCAATTATTCTATACGATATTCTTCTAAGTATTTAATACTTATTCTTATACTACTACGGTATGTATTCTATAATTCAAAAGAGGTTAGGATTAGTTACCTCGGTAAGCCCGATAATATCCTAGAAAAGTGGCGCTGAGCAAGGTTTTGCTCTAAGTTGTATGCTCGAGAAACCTTAGAAGTTCTTCACAACCTACTAAGTACTAAGGTATTTGGGCTAGGGTATTTTGGGCATTATAACAATACAAGAAGGCAACTTTTCTACCAAGGGAGGGTAGGTTTTGGCTAGGCTAGGGGCCTCGGCCAAACTACTAGGCTAGAGGGGGTGTATTCGGCCAAGGGCCTTCCTGAGGAGGGAGGTGTTGGGACGAAAGGCTACAAGGAGAGGAGAGGATTTTCAAGACTTGGAAAGATTTGTGGATGAAGAACTCTTCGTCTCTAAGGGGTATTTATAGGTCAAGAAGTGGCCAACCAATGGCGAAGATTAAGACAAGTGCAAGGCAAGTGTAGGGTGAGGATTAACTATACACAAATATCCTACCAACTCCTTGACTTTGTGCAAGGCCAAAAAGCGTGCCCAACCTCTCCATTTTCGTCAATGGGCGATTCAAGTCCATCAATGGGAGGGTGCCAAGTGTAGCCCTCCGTTGGTCCAAAATGTTTAGTCTCTCGGAAAAATCCATAAAAATTAGTAATGGCATGGCGGAATTTACCTACGAAGTGTGGAAACGTTTCGTCGGAAAACTATTCGTTTTGTGAGTTGTGCCCAAAAAAACGTTTTGCCTAAACTTTAAGGCTAGACTTTTTGTACGTATTCCCTTACGTACGTACTCTGGAAATACGGGGTATAACAATAAAGAACTTGAAGTATATCAAAAGATTTTTGAATCATTTTGAAAGAAGGAGTAATACTTGGTTTTTGAAAACTTAGAGTTATACTAGCTTTATGGAAAGTTAGGTATAACGGCTTAAGAATGTTTCTTGATTTGAATCGAATGTGTATCGACAAACCACTGCGGCGTTAATAAAAGGAAATGTTTTGTGATTTAGTATTATTAAAACCGGTGAAACTTCCATCTGTAGAAGCTAAGATGAGACAAAATGATATTTCTAGATCATGGTCTTTGTAATAAGATTGTTATAAACAAGAATATCCTACTCACACATAAGGCTTATGTTTCTCGGATAGTTTAAAGAAATTATATTCTTAAATGAATAAGACTATGAAATCTGAAACCTTTCTAAAATAAGAGCAGTGAACATTTTAAATTAGGCAAACTTGGGCGTTTGGAAAATAATGTTGTTACTTGATTTTACAAAGGTAAGTGTTTTGATTTACTTGAAAGATAACCACTCTATTTTCATATACTACGGGTATTGTGTGGTTTTGTGAAGTAACATATCTCTAAAGAGTTATTGTATAAAGTACTTTGGGGATAAAAACCCGATCTAGATTAATCGTATAGTAGAAAGTACCTTATGTGTGAATAACTTGATTGTATTGGTTTGTGATAGCCTTGTAATACCCGTGTTGATTTGATAAGTAAACATGTTAGGATGCTACGTGTGTTAGTATCTTGTATGATCATGATGTAAGGGGGTCATTCTTGTTGTTAAACGTTAAGCCTGTTGTACTATTATTATATCACATACCCCTTTGACTTATTATCTGAGGCTTGCCACCCTTGATGCGAGTCTATCGGCTATCGATCCTTGTGACTATGCAGTCACGGTACCTCGAGATTGATCATTCGGGTGTTTAGCACGATCGCGGGATTCCACTATGCGATGCAGTGAGACTATGCGGTCTTTTGAGACTATGCGGGTTGCGGGAGCCTAGGCGGATACGAAGGTTAAAGCACGCCGATGCGGGGTGTACCTCGGCGGTCTAGGACCATGATTCGAGAATACCTTATGCGGTGCAGTGTGTGACCTATGCGGAGTGCGAGAGTTCGAGGATGAACCGCGCATTGATCTGCGGGCAAATGGCGGCTTTGATCATGTAGTGCGATGCAGAAAGACCTCGTGATCTGATTTATGGCATTTGTGGTGCGAGGTCTTAGTAGTCGGCTATGCGCCGTACTTACCCACCGTGCGGTTTTCTTGTGATGACTTTGAGGCGTGAGTCCCTAACTTGACATATTTGCTTATTTATTGTGAACGTAGTTTGGTTATCATACATGTCTCACTGCTTTATATAGACTACTATGATTTCATTTCTGATGTTATTTTGATTTCACATACAAATTTTTGTTATGCGACCTCGCTTGAAGTGCGTTCATACGCGAGTAAAGGTACACGATCGTTGATCCTCGCTCTTAGGGTCCGATTCAGCGTTTGGGAAGCTCAGTTCCTCGGAGGCTTATCTTGGTATAGTCCTGTTGTTGTAGGTGTTTACATTCGGGGTATGGCGGGCCACTGTCCGTCGTTGTTATCATATCATTCGTAAGTGCGTAATCTTTGTTGTGGGTAGGGTTTGTAAAAGGATTAAAGCATTGAGTTGAAAGAGTTGATGTTTCTATATATATGCGTAAGCGAAGTTTCCTGAGTTATTGCTTATACTTACATTTATTTTATGTTATTGATTTATGTTCCTGATTTTCTCGATGTATGACTCTTGGGGTGCAGGGTAAGGCACGATCCACGGGCAGGTTGGTCGTGTGATTTGTACATTCGGTATGGCGGGGCCACATCCGCCATAGTTGTTTATCTTCTTAGAAGTGCAGTAGTCTATTATGCGGTTGGGATGTAGCTGCAAACTATGTTTATATATATGCGAAAGCGGCGTTTCTCACATAAAGCGTATCTCATTTACAAGCTGTTTCATGTCTTGTTTTTATATTCCGATTACTACGATGTATGACTACTTGGGTGCGGGTTAGGCACGATCACGCGAACGTGAGCAGTGCGTGACGTTCTTGATCCATTTGGCGCACTTTCGATGGTTGACATTTCCTTGTAATACCCAACCATTCTTTTGTGTACTTCGAATCTTGTCGGTGAAAGGGCATGAAAAGAAGAGGTGAGATCTAGTCTCGTTGGCACTCTTGCGAGAAAACACGATTTGTCTTCTATGTTGAGGAAGGAGAGAGTATCTTTGGTAGCAAGGCGCTTTCTACAAGTGAGCCAAGCGTGAATGAGAATTTAGGAGGAATAAATCCTTTCCAAATTTGCGACATCAAGCTTGTGCTCTCTTGGTGTCATGAGCGTTATCTGTGAGACCGAATCAAATCTTCCGTTTATATAACACTTTTCCAAGCCAATAATAGTGTTACCCGTATTCCAGATGCTTAAGAAAGTGTCACGAATGCAACAAAGCCTTTTGAATGAGGAGAATCTCTAGAGCGCATTTCATTCTCCCAAATGGATTGATTCCTTAAGTAGTGTCTATTGATCCATTGGACCCAAAGTGTATCCCGCCTTAAAATGTGCTTTCTAGATGGAATGAGAGAGTAAAGCGTGATTCCATACCTTGATATCCATGAGGCGAGGCCTTCGCCAGTTGAGGCACCTGAATTTCATCCCGAAACTCTGGGTGGCTTGCCCATAGAAGCTGGATGCAGCGAGCGGACCTTGTTGAGCACGGAAGAGCTAATGGGTAGAGCACGGAACCAAAATCTCTCGACCCACGAACTCTGAGCACGATGAACTCCAATTTACCCGCGTAAGAGGCGGTGATGACCCGTTTCTGAATGTAACCAAAGATTGCACTAGTGAAAGGGGCAAACTGATCCATAGTGACAGAGATAGGAGACAAAGGGACACCTAAGTATCTCACGGGAAGACTCACGAAGGGCGTCGACTCTAGCCAAAATCAAGTCGCGGATAGAATCATGAACTCCATGATGTAGATGGATGATTTTGATGGGTTTAGTGTTGTTATACCCGTATTTCAGTATGCGTGAGGGCGTGCGTGAAAAGTTTGAGCCTTAAAGTAGGCAATGGCGAAAACTTTGTGCATAACACGAAAAGAATCGTTTCAGAAAGCGTGTTCCAAAGCTTGCGTGGGAAAATTAGGCTATGTCATTTATTATTTTTGCGGATTTTTCAGAGAGGCGAAATATTTTGGACCAGCGAGAGGCGACACTTGTCACCCTCTAATTGGTGGACTTGAGGCGTCTTTTGGGCCGAATTGGAGAGTGGGAGTTGGTAGGATATTTTGTTTAGTTGTTGAGCAAGTGGGACCACAAACACTTGTCCAAATCTTGACCTTACACTTGCCTACCACTTGTCTTGATCTTGGCCGTTGGTTGGCCTATAAATACCCCCTTAGTTGAAGATCTTCTTCGTCCACAAATTGTTCTAAGTCTTGAAATCCCTCCACTCTCTTGAGAGCTCTGGCAGAGCACCACTCCCGTTTGAGAAGGCCCTTGGCAGTACACCCACTCCTAGTGGCCTTGGCCGAGGTACCCCACCTTGAGTTGTTTTAGTAAAATACACCCCTCTTGGTAGAAATACTCTCAGTATTGTTACTATACCAAAATACCTTAGCCTTATACCTTGTAGTATTCCAAGGCTACAACATACTAAAAGCCGAAATACTATTATACTTCCTTGATCACTAAATGAAACCTAAGGAAAATCTTCACGGTTGGTTGAAGTATTAGGAATAAGTTTGACGAACTTAAGGAGGTTATTTGGAGCGGGTTGGAGCACCAGTAGGAGCTAAGCGTTGCTCGGGATCGACGTTAAACTTGGATAATTTTGGGCTTACAGGGTAAATAATCCTATCCTTCTATTGTAATTGGAAATTACATCTGTAGTGTATAGAAATGAATATAAGATTCATAGAAGAGATTTGAAGCGTAATAGAAGGATATTCTGAAAAGACTTGAGCGAAATCACGTGAGAAGAGTATTAATGTAGAAGTTGATAGACCTATATAACCTTTATAGGTTGAATGTTACTGAGTAGCATGTACTACTTGAAAGGTGGACAAGGCTAGCGGGTTATAAGCGTGGCGCGTTTTGCTAACGATCGATAATCGTCGCGAGGTATGTGATTCTTCTATACTCTTGGCATGATATTTTAAAATATATATATAATGCGGTAGGCGTCGTGTGTTAAGCGAATAATAATTACGGCAATGTCTTTTGACTTAAGCACTGAATAATAAGAATCTTGAAGTATTTCAAGAGGATTAGAAACCTTTTGAAAGAAGAGTAATACTTGGTTTTAAAAGCTTAAGAGTTATACTAGCTTTATGGGAAGTTAGGTATAACGACTTAAGAGAAGATAAAAGAATGGTTTATTAATTTTAGAAGTTAAGAGACTTGATCTTAAGAGATAAGAGACTTGGCGTAAGTAATTAATATGAGTTTTGTGTGAAACCTCATTCGTGAGTAATGAGTACTTGGTTTGTAAAAGGAATAATGTTTCTTGATTTGAAATGAGAATAAGTATCGAACAAACCACAACAAGCGCTAATAAAGAAATGTATTGACTAATAAAGTATTATTAAAACCGGTGAAACCTCCATGCATAGAAGCTAAGATGAGACAAAATGATATTTCTATATCATGGTGCTTAAATAAGATTGATTATGAACAAGAATAACCTACTCACATATAAGGCATATGTATCTCAAATTGTTTTAAAGGAGAATTATATCATTAAGTGATTAAAACTATGAACTACGAAACCTTTCGAAAATGAGAAACTTGAGCATTTGAAATTAGGCAAACTAGAACGTTTGGAAAATAATGTTGTTACTTGATTTACAAAGGGAAGTGTTTTGGTTTACTTAAAAGGATAGTCACTCTATTTTTATACTACGGGTATTGTGTGACTTTTTGAAAGAAACAGACCTTTTAAAAGAGTTAATGTATGAAGTACTTTGGGGATAAAAACCCGAAATTGTTAACATAAAGTAGAAAGTACCTTGTGTGAATAACTTGATTGTGTTGGTTTGTGATAGCCTTGTAATACTTTCTTGTTGATTTGACAAGTAAACATGTTAGGATGCTACGTGTGTTAGTATCTGGTGATGTTTATGTAAAGGGGTTTCCCTTGTTGTGCTTATGTTGTTTAACGATAAGTTGTTATGTTATTATATCACATACCCCCTTGACTTGTTATCACAGGGCTTGCCACGCTTGATGCGGTCTATCGGCTATGCGGTCTGCGTGACTATGCGGGCTGCGGGAGTTCAAGGTTGATCATTCGGGTGTTTTATCCGTCACGGGGATGCCCTATGCGGTCTGTGTGACTATGCGGTCTATTGAGACTATGCGGACTGCGGGAGTCCAGGAGGGTACCGGGGGTTAGCTACCCCCGATGCGAGAAATACCTCATGCGGGTCTATGTGTGACCTATGCGGACTGCGGGAGTCCAGGGTTAGGCATGCATAATGATACTATGGGCGATTGGCCTTGCTTCGATCATTCGCGGCCTAGGAAAGACACATTCTGATTTACCTATTATTGCTCTTGTTTTTGATATGGCACTATGTGCAAATTGAACTAATTGTATTTGCAAATGGTTTTAAATACTTTGATTTCATTTAAAGTACTTTCTGATTTCACATACTTGGTACTGTTATCTTGACCTCGCCGAAGTGCGTTCATCTGCGAGTAGATGTACTCCTCTTGTTGATCCCGTTCTTAGGATCAGTTTCAGCGTTTGGGAAAGCTCCGTTTCTCGAGGCTTAGCATTTTGGTATGGTCACTGTCGTTGTAGGTATTTGCATTCGAGGGTATGGCGGGGCCTGTCGCCATTGTTATTATAAACTCTTAAGTGCGTAGTCTGTTGTAAAGTTGGGATGTAACTTTTCATTTTGGGTATTTATATATATCTTGAAAAGGCAAGTTTTCTCAGATAACTGTTTCACATTTCATATTATATCATGTCTTGTTGTATGTTCCGCTGATTACTCTGATGTTGTATCACTAGGGTGCCCGGGGTAAGGCACCAGTCACGGGCCCGGGTTAGGGTCGTGACAAGTGTTAGGCCAGAAGCCGCCTCTAAACTATCAAGACAATCCATAAGGACACCAACTGAAGAAAGGTCACCTTTGGCAAAGAGCGTAAGGTCATCCGCAAAGGCAAGGTGTGAGATGCACAGACTTTTGCGCCGGATGAAAGGAGAAGGATTTATCCGAAGTTAGAGCTTGATCATTACGGAAGGTATTGATGCAAAGGATAAAGGCATGGGAGACATAGGATCACGCTTGCCTCGGACCGCGTTTACGTAAAGAAGCCGTGTAACTCTCCGTTTATTGAAAGTGAGAAAGAAGTTGAGCTTACACATTCCATAATCCACGCTTGTAAATCTGTCAGGAACTTGAGACCTTTTAGCACCGATTCGAAAATTCGGAAGCGTATCAAAAGCTTTCAGGAGATCTATCATGAGCATACATCTTGGGAAATTCTAGTTACTGTTATAGCCTCGCGAGTTCTGGGCAATGTAGACATTTTCTACCATGCTTCTTCGCTTTCACAAAAGCACCTTGGCATTTATCAACTAAGGAGGGTAAAAACCTTGCCATCAGGTTAGCTAAAATCTTGGAAATGATCTTTTATACCACATTTGTTAATCGATAGGTCTAAAATCACTCACCTTGGGGTCCGATCAGATTTGGGTAGAAGGGTGATTATAGTATGATTCATTTGCTTCAGTATTACACCGGAAGAGAGGAATTCTTGTGTACTCCTAACTACATCATGCCCCACATCCTTCCATCTATTCTTGAAGAAGGCGGCTGAAAAACCGTCGGGCAGTGCCTTGTCATTACCGATATCTGAAAGAGCATCCCAAACCTCATGCGGGGATACGGGATGTATGAGAAAGAACCGTCCTCCTCCCTAATTTGGGCCACAATCAAGTACGCGAGTCTACTCTTATTCTGGGTTGAGAGGAGCCAATAAGTCCTCTATAGAACTCAACCAACAAATCTGAGACTTCACCGGGAGATGTTGTTGTGTTGACGTTGTCTTTAACAAGATAAGAAATCGAGTTCTTAACATTGCTTCTCTTGATCATCTTGTGGAAGTATTTGGAGCATCTATCACTTCCGATCAAATGTTTTACGCCTCGCCTTTTGCCTTAAGAAGTGCCTCTCAGTTCAAGGAGGTGGTTGGCCTTAGCTCTTAAGCACTTGACCTTGGCTTTTAATCGCCGTCAGCGGGATTAACCATATGTTCATTTATAACTTCTTTGAATTCCATGTTGGCCTCATTTGCTCTTTGTTCAATACTCCGAATTCACTAGAGTTAAGATCCTTAATGGCTTCTTTGCGACTTGATTTTGTGACCAAAGAATTGGGCGATACCAAAGCGTGCTTCCTCGGCGTGAAGAAAGGATGTTCTCAAATGCGGGATGTGATAGCCACGTGTTCATGAACTTGAAAGGCGTTTCCCCAGACTACAAGGCGAAATTAGAAACAATCAGGCGATGATCAGAGGCGGTTCCATAGGAAAAAGCTTGTAGAGCATTCTAGGTTCAAGTCACTCCAATTCTGGTTCATTAACACTCTGTCAAGTTTGGACCAAATAGGCCGTTAGTCCAGTGTAGTAGGGCCCTTAGAAGGAGTGTCTACAAGCCGTGTGCAGTTGAAATCTTGAGATCCTTAAGTACATAGAGGCGTGAGTGGAGGGCCATGACTTGTCTTGAGGATAGCAATAAGTGTTAAAGTCTCGATAATCATCGAGGCATGACAATACGTACCCAGTGAGTAAGGTGATGCCAAGCTTCCTTCTTTTCGGAATGCTATATCTGGGATACGAGCGTAGCAAGGAGGTTACTTGAGAAATCTTGCAGCATGTTTGGACATGGATATGTTGATAGTCCATACTAAGCACATCACAACTAACGCTGGCGGGGTCCTCTCGCACTAGCATTCTCCCGCCATCTATGAACGCAAGGTTGGAGCAGAATTTCCAAATGCGGAATCGTTGAGAAGCAAAGAGTCAATCCATGATCGGTCAAATTTTGTTTCTATTAGACAAATCGAGCCACGTCATGCTGTATTGCGAGCCTACACAAGAGCTTGTGTGGCTGCCCTATCCTCTGTCGCGAAGACCACGGACATTCCAACAAAGAATTTTCATTAGGAAACCATGGAGGTTTAGGAGCCCTCTCCGACAGCTTTTCTTGCCAAGCTATTTCTTCTTGTAGTTATACATCGACCTTCATCCTTGTCATTAGGAGCCAAGGTAGGTGACTCAAAGTTGTTATGTTCACCGCTCAAAGGTAATGCAGCGAGTTGCAATATTGGGCGCCGTTAAATTCGCGAGAACCCGTATACGGAGAGTGTGCGGGTTAGATGGTGTGCTCTTTTCAGATTGCATGGCATCCATACCAAACCTCTCTTGATGCGTGATAGCGATGTCGGGTAGGTGAGCGATGGACCGCCGAGAGAAACGTAAGTTCAAAAGTCGAGAAAGACATGATCGGTGGGATTTGGAGGTTTAAGCGCCTCCCGACACTTAGGGGATATGCGTCTGATTGTTAAATAATATCAACTTCCTTCAAGCTAACATTACCACGGGATGAAGAGGGGTGGTGGATCGGCATTAGGGGACGAGTGACCAGCGACGAAGGATGGCCGTCTTTAGAAGAATCGACTCGCTGCGAGGAGGAGCTAAAGAAGAAAGTCGGCTTTCGGGCTTCCTAGAGAGTTGTCTTGCATCAGAATCTTGCACTTCAAATGGTTATGACCAAAGGAGGTGCAATGATAACAAAAATCAGGGTAGTTCTCATATTGGACCTTTTGGATGTATCTTCGTTTGTCAGGCAGTTTGACTCCAAATTCTGTGACCGGTTTTTACTAACATCAACCTCGCTAAGACTCTGGCGTAGTTCATCTTAGACTTTTCTGTTATACCGTATTTCAGTATGCGTGGGGCGTGCGTGAAAATTTGAACTTGAGAATAAGGCTTGGCGAATTATTTTTATTACCTGACACGGTTAAGTCGTTTTTGAAGCGTTTCCACGACTTTTCGTAGGAAAATTCGGCTATGTCATTTTTAATTTTTGCGGATTTTTCAGAAGCGAAACATTTTGGACCAACAAGAGGCGCCAGCACCCTCTCATTGGTGTGATAGAGTGGGCCAATTGCTTGGCTTTTGTCAAGTAGTTGGTAGGATATTTTGTGGGTAGATGGATAAGGTGCACTTGGCATGATCTGGGCCTACACTTGCATAGCACTTGGCTAGATCTTGGCCGTTGGTTGGCCTTGGCTTGTACTATAAATACCCACTTTGGAAGACTTCTTCATCCGTTCCTAAAATTCCTTAAGTGTTAAAATCCTCCTTCCCTTTGTGTAGTTGTTTCGTCCCACCCACTTTGAGAAGGCCTTGTGGTGAGAGTTCTTTCCCCCAGCGAGAGTCCCCACACAGTGGGGTAGTAGAGGGTATACACCACTCTTGGTAGAAATACTCTCAAAGTATTGTTATAATGCCCAATTACCTTAGTAGTATACCTTGTAGTATTCTAAGGTTATACCTATACAAAAGCCAGTTATACTATTATACTTCCGTCGGTCACAAAACGAAACCTAAGGAAAATCTCCGTTGATAGTTGGAGTATTAAGTAGAAGTGGGTTAGAACTTCTAAGGGTGGTTCGGAGCGGGTTGGGCGCGTGGAGTTGGAGCTAAGCGTTGCTCGGGGCGACTTTAAACTAGGATAATTATGGGCTTATCGAGGTAAATATCTTGTCCTCTATTGTAATTGGAAATTACATGATTGTTAGACTATATAGTTGAAGTATACTATATATAGAAGCGAGCGTTGTTATCGGCAATGTCTTTGGACTTAAGCACGAATAATACTTACAGCAATGTCTTGCGACTTAAGCTTTGAATGTAAAGAAAATCTTGAGCTGTAATTACATAGGTGTATTCTGATGAACTTGTGTAGTTTTTACGTGAGGTAGAATTGTGCACATCCGGATTAGGCGTATAACCCACGGTTGGCTTGGTAGCGGCCAGATAGAGGAGGAGATTTCTGATGTTGCGGGAGAGTCTTCTTAGAATTTTACGTAGAATGTTCTCTGAAGAGACCTAAATGTTAATAAGCGCCTTGTGGCCTTATAGGTTGAAATCTTGCGTGTGGCGCGATCTACTTGGCTTGAGGAGTGGCGAAGCGGTTGGAAGTATTTGGAGCATTTTGCTATTAGTCGATACTCGTCGCGAGGTATGTGAACCTCTTATATCTCTTACAGCATGATATGTGTGTAACTATGTAGTGCGATAGGCGTACTGTGTTAAATGTATTTGATTGGTCTAAAACATAAAGTGTTATAACGGCTTTATGGGAAGTTGGTTATAACGACTTTATGTAGGTAAGAAAATACTTGTGGTTTTTAAAAAAGATGGCGATTTGAACTATAAGCGGGTGGTTATGTAATAATAAGAACTTGAAGTATTTCAAAAGATTTTTGAATCATTTTGAAGAAAGAAGTAATACTGGGTCTTTGAAAACTTAAGAGTTATACTAGCTTTATGGGAAGTTAGGTATAACGGCTTAAGAATGTTTTACTGATTTCGGAAATCAGAATGTGTATCGACAAACCAACTGCGGCGTTAATAAAGGAAATATTTTGTGATTAAGTATTATTAAAACCGGTAGAAACTTCCGTCTCATAGAAGCTAAGATGAGACAAAATGATATTTCTAGATCATTTCTTTGTAATAAGATTGTTATAAACAAGAATATCTACTCGCATATAAGGCTTATGTTTTCTCGGATGGTTTAAAAGAGAATTATATCCTCGAATGAATAAGACTATGAACTACGAAACCTTTCTAAAATAAGGCAGTGAGCATTTGAAATTAGGCAAACTTGGGCGTTTGGAAAATAATGTTGTTACTTGATTTTACAAAGGTAAGTGTTTTGATTTACTTGAAGATAATCACTTTATTTTTCATATACTACGGGTATTGTGTGACTTTTGTAAGCGTAACGTATCTTTTAAAAGATAATGTATGAAGTACCTTGGGATTAGATACGATCTTGTTAATCATATATTAGAATGTACCTTGTGTGTATAACTTGGTTGTGTTGGTTTGTGATAGCCTTGTAATACTTTCTTGTTGATTTAATAAGTAAACATGCTAGGATCTTACGTGTGTTAGTATCTGTGATGTTACTGTGTAAAGGGGTTTTCCCTCATTTGCGCTTAAAGTTGTTTGACTCTCGGTAGTTATGTTGGTATTGTACCACTCACGTGACTTGTCTCGGAGGTTAAAGCGCCCTCCGTCTGGGTAGACTTCGGTGATGCAGGACCGTGATTCGAGAATACCTGCATGCGGGTCACGGGGACTGTGCGGAACTCTGAGAGTTCGAGTTAGTTTGCGGCCTTTATGGTCATGCGGTCTTTGTGGCCATGCGATGCGAGTCGGGGCGATCGGGAGTAGCTACCTCGTCGATGCGAGAATACCTCATGCGGGCTATGAGGTTGGCCTATCTTGAACTACGGAGTTCGGGGCTAGGCGAGCACATTTGATCTGCGAGCGAGTGACGGCTTTGATCATGTAATGATGCAAGCGGATATCATGATGATTTATGACCACTGTTAGTCTTGTAGGTGTTAGTAGTCGGTTATGCCTTCGTACTTACCTGTACTATTTTATTAGGACACAGTGGGACACAGTGTTCATATGTATTTCTTGGTGCTTTTATATCATAAAGCTGGCGGTGAGGAAAGGTATTCCACGGGCATGATTGATGTTATGGGCGTGAGACCCATAGTTACATTTGAGTGATGACTTTGAGGCGTGAGTCCACTGAATTGACATATTTGCCTATTTATTGTGGCTGTAGTTTGGTTATCATACATGTCTCACCTTATAGACTATTATGATTTCATTTCTGATATTTTGATTTCACATGCTTGGTACTGTTATCTTGACCTCGCCGGAGCTGCGTTCATCTGCGCGAGTTGAGAGTACGCGATCGTTGATCCTAGTTCTCGGGTCTGATTCGGCGTATGGGAAGCTCCGTTTCTCGGAGGCTTATCGGTGGTATAGTCACATGCGTTGTAGGTATTTACATTGAGGTATGGCGGGAATACTGTCTGCCCATTGTTGTCGTATCATTCTTAGAAGTGCATGTAATGCTTGTTGTGGCGAGTTGTAATGGGATATAGCTGTTCGGTTTAAAATTGATTTTTATATATGCGTAAGGCAAGTTTTCTCAGGTCTTGTTTCTTACTTCATAATATTTTCATGTCTTGTTTTATGTTCTGATTACTCGATGTTGTATCACTAGGGTGCGGGGTAAGGCACGATCACGGGCAGGTTGGTCGTGAGAAAAAGTGGTATCGGAAGCGATTAATCCTCGGAAAGTGTCTGAAGTATCGATGAAGTCTTGATTATCGGTGTGTTGTGCACCACGCGATGTCGAGGAGGCTATAGGATATTTAGGATTGGTTTCTATTCTTCTCACTCTGAGATCGTGCCTTAGATTTGTGTTGTAAGTTGGACCCTCTAACGTATTTCTTTCCCTTACCGTTATGCCTCGCGTGAAGCGGCCGGGCGGGAGGGCAAAGCGGCCGGAGGCTGCGAGTAAATCTGATGGATTCTGAGGGCACGAGCCCGACCATCAGTGAGTTAGGTGCTTGTCGGGAGTTATGCTCGTCGCGGCCAATGAGTTTAATGCGGCGGCGATTCCTCTGCGGTCATGATATATGAACGCCGTTCGCGGCCAGGGGCGAGAGAATATAGATTGCAAAAAGCGACCTGTTACTAACTATGGATTTGACTACCGAGTATACCGATGTACGCGAGTCTTGATGAATATCAGCGAAGGTTGTGCGAAGTAAGTTCTTCGCCAGGCTTGAGCATGGCGCTTTATGCGGGCTTATCGCGCGGCCAGAAAGCGTGAGATCGGCGGGTTAACGAAGGGCGAGAAGAGGGCGGGCGGCAATGTCCTTTGGTAACTTTGGCGAGTCGCCTCGCGACAAATTAGATTATGCGCATCCACGGTGCGAAAAGGTCCTCGCGGGGTTTAGGGCGTTCGGGGTATGCGAGGAGTTGGTCGAGCTCGAGCTTAGGTTCGCGACTGCGTAGGTTCCGGCCGGCCGGATTGAGTTTTTCCCGGTGTTCCGCGGTGTGAGCGTCGTCGGGAATGTCCTCTTTTAGTTGGTACTTGTTTTACTGCGGCCGTCGAGGGCCATGTGTCGAAAGGATGTCTAGTAGGAGGACTCGACCTTGAGATCGGTGGGTAGTTAAATCGTCTCACTGGCTATGTGCCTACGGGGTAGGTTTGTTTAGAGCGACTAAGGAGAGTGAAGCGATGAATACATATAGATCTTTAACCTTACAGGGTTTAGTATGTGTGATAAGGTGAGTATACCTTAAGTGTTATATTACGATAGCATGGTGTAAATTGTAATTAGAAATCTTGGTTAGTTAACCAAGTAAGATTTGAGGATAGAAGGTGTGAGCCTTAGAGTTTTATGCGTGGAGACCTTAGAGGTAAGGCCACCTCGATTAAAGGTGTAGTGTTCATGTTTGACCACTTATAGGAGTGCATAGTGCGTAAGCTATGTCTTGGGACAAGTCACGAGTAGTGTGGAATGAAAGAGGGTAGTTGAGCTAAGAAGACCGCTAGGTTTTGTAGCGTGATTAGTGAGAGTTTTTCTTGGGAGCTAGCGTTTTGCGGCGTTCTTGGGTCGGGTTAAGGCCGCGTTGCGGGTCAACCAGCGGCATGTATGGTGGTGAGGTCAGTTTGTGGTGGTCAGCCTTGTGGTAGGAGTCACGCGGTGTTAGGCCCAAGTTTAGTTAACACATGTCTGAACTTCGTGGATGCGTTCGACCCGATGAAGTCGGTAGGAAGTCGGCCGTCTTGTCTTAGCAAAGGCCGTTTACTCGGCGGTGTTGATTTTTTTGAAAGGTTGTAAGGCTGCACGAGGTGCCTACCTTCACCTTATGTCGAGATGGAGCCAGTGCGGCTGTTTTTGTTTGAAGTGTTACAGCGAGGTTAAGAACTCGAGGCAAGTCTCGAGAATCGCGTTCGCCTCGGGCGGTGTGTGGATTACGAGGGTAGTTGTGGGGATTGTTGTCTCCTATGGAGGAGTGTTTAAGCTACCATTTGGTGTTCGGATGTCGCCTTATGAAGCCGTGTAGGGCGGATGTGTAAATCGCGGTCTATTGGTTCGATGTTGGCAAGATTCGAGATAGTTGGTTGGTGGTTCGGCGAGAATGTGGATAGAGTAAAGCTTGTCTAGGCGGTTACAGCGGCTCGGAGAAATCGTGCGGATGATCGGCGGCGGCTTAGAGTTCGAGTTGGCGGTCGGTCTTCTTGAAAGGACCACCGGGTTGGGTGTGGCGAGTTTTGGAAGCAGAGGAACTTAGCGAGTTACTTTGGGCCGCACGAGTTCATGTGAAGAATAGGCGGGTTGCCTATATGTTAGCTTTTCTTAGTCCGACTTAGGAAGCGATGCGTCGATCTTCGTATTGATATGTTAGGAAAGTATCGGAGATCCGTCAGTGTTCGATTAATGATGACCACGTTAGAGATAGTAACCCGAGTTTTGGAAAGCTGACGATGTCGGAAATATGGTAAGGATTCAGTGTCACGACCTCGGGGATCGCATGCGATCGGTACCATTTGTTGGGTCGCCGGAGTGACACTAGAACCTCGCGGCAAAGTGACAAAGGTGGTATCGATGGTATCGCGAGCATAGATGTGATCATTTTCTTTTTGTGTAAAAGAAGGTCACGAAGGAAGTATATTTTAGACCCGGTGAGAGGTGTTTTATGGTGATGTTAGAGTGTTTCCTCGTGGACTTGGAGAGTAAGTACTTTGCGCAAGTTGGTTCAGTGGCCATGTGTGGCGGGATTGTTCCCATGAAGTATAGCGGTGAAGACTATCTTGGCGCGTGTTTGTTTGAGACTTAGAAGGAACATTCGGGGCGAATGTTTCTAAGGAGGAGAATGTTATACCGTATTTCCAGTATGTGCGTGGGGCGTGCGTGAAAATTTGAACTTGAGAATAAGGCTTGGCGAATTATTTTTGTGCCTGACACGGTTAGAGCCGTTTTTCGGCAAAGCGTTTCCACGACTTTCGTAGGGAAAATTCCGGCTATGTCATTTTTAATTTTTGCGGATTTTTAGAGGCGAAACATTTTGGACCAACAAGAGGCGCCATGGCACCTCTCATTAGTGTGATAAGTGGGCCAATTGCTTGGCTTTTGTCAAGTAGTTGGTAGGATATTTTGTGGGTAGATGGATAAGGTGCACTTGGCATGATCTAGGCCACTACCTTGCATGCACTTGGCTGAATCTTGGCCGTTGGTTGGCACTTGGCTTGTACTATAAATACCCCTTTGGAAGACTTCTTCATCCGTTCCTAAAATTCCTTAAGTGTTAAAATCCTCCCTTCCCTTTGTGTAGTTGTTTAGTCCCTCACTTTGAGAAGGCACTTGTGGTAGAGTTCTTTCCACACAGTGGGGTAGGTAGAAGTATACACCCATCTTGGTAGAAATACTCTCAAAAGTATTGTTATAATGCCCAATTACCTTAGTAGTATACCTTGTAGTATTCTAAGGTTATACCTATACTAAAGCCAGTTATACTATTATACTTCCGTCGATCCAAAAGCGAAACCCTAGGAAAATCTCCGTTGATAGTTGGAGTATTAAGTAGAAGTGGGTTAGAACTTCTAAGGGTGGTTCGGAGGCGGGTTGGGCGCGGGAGTTGGAGCTAAGCGTTGCTCGGGGCGACTTTAAACTAGGATAATTATGGGCTTATCGAGGTAAATATCTTGTCCTCTATTGTAATTGGAAATTACATGATTGTTAGACTATATAGTTGAAGTATACTATATATAGAAGCGAGCGTTGTTATCGGCAATGTCTTTGGACTTAAGCTTTGAATAATACTTACGGCAATGTCTTGCGACTTAAGCTGAATGTAAAGAAGAAATCTTGAGCTGTAATTACATGGGTGTATTCTGATAGACTTGTGTAGTTTTTACGTGAGGTAGAATTGTGCATATCCGGATTAGGCGTATAACCCCATGGTTGGCTTGGTAGCGGCCAGATAGAGGAGGAGATTTCTGTTTGTTGCGGGAGGTTCTGCCAATTTTACGTAGAATGTTCTCTGAAGAGACCTAAATGTTAATAAAGCGCCTTGTGGCCTTATAGGTTGAAATCTTTGCGTGTGGCGCGATCTACTTGGCTTGAGGAGTAGCCGCGGTTGGAAGTATTTGGAGCGTTTTGCTATTAGTCGATACTCGTCGCGAGGTATGTGAACCTCTTATATCTCTTCTAGCATGATATGTGTGTAACTATGTAGTGCGATAGGCGTGCACTGTGTTAAATGTATTTGATTGGTCTAAAACATAAAGTGTTATAACGGCTTTATGGGAAGTTGGTTATAACGACTTTATGTAGGTAAGAAAATAATTGTGGTTTTAAAAAGAGATGCGATTTGAACTATAAGCGGTGATTACGTAATAATAAGAACTTGAAGTATTTCAAAGATTTTGAATCATTTTGAAGAAAGAAGTAATATTGGGTCTTTGAAAACTTAAGAGTTATACTAGCTTTATGGGAAGTTAGGTATAGCGGCTTAAGAATGTTTTCTTGATTTGAAATCGGAATGTGTATCGACAAACCAACTGCGGCGTTAATAAAAGGAAATATTTTGTGATTAAGTATTATTAAAACCGGTAGAAACTTCCATCTGCGTAGAAGCTAAGATGAGACAAAATGATATTTCTAGATCATAGCTCTTTGTAATAAGATTGTTATAAACAAGAATATCTACTCGCATATAAGGCTTATGTTTTCTCGGATGGTTTAAAAGAGAATTATATCCTCGAATGAATAAGACTATGAACTACGAAACCTTTCTAAAATAAGAACAGTGAACATTTGAAATTAGGCAAACTTGGGCGTTTGGAAAATAATGTTGTTACTTGATTTTACAAAGGTAAGTGTTTTGATTTACTTCAAAGATAATCACTTTATTTTTCATATACTACGGGTATTGTGTGACTTTTGTAAGCGTAACGTATCTTTTAAAAGATAATGTATGAAATACCTTGGGATTAGATACGATCTTGTTAATCATATATTAGAATGTACCTTGTGTGTATAACTTGGTTGTGTTGGTTTGTGATAGTCTTGTAATACTTTCTTGTTGATTTAATAAGTAAACATGCTAGGATGCTACGTGTGTTAGTATCTGTGATGTTCTGTGTAAAGGGGTTTTCCTCATTGCGCTTAAAGTTGTTTGACTCTCGGTAGTTATGTTGGTATTGTACCACTCGCGTGACTTGTCTCGGAGGTTAAGCTGCCCTCCGTCACGGGGTAGACTTCGGTGATGCAGGACCGTGATTCGAGAATACCTCATGCGGGTCACGAGGACTATGCGGGCTCACGAGTTCGAGTTAGTTTGCGGCCTTTATGGTCATGCGGTCTTTGTGGCCATGCGGACTGCGAGTCGGGGCGATCTTGGGAGTAGCTACCCTCGATGCGAGAATACCTCATGCGGGCCTATGAGGTTGGCCTATCTTGAGCTACGGAGAGTTCGAGGGCTAGGCAGCGCATTTGATCTGCGAGCAGTGACGGCTTTGATCATGTGATGCAAGCGAGATATCATAATCTGATTTATGACCACTGTAATGCGTAGGTGTTAGTAGTCGGTTATGCCTTACGTACTTACCTGTACTATTTTATTAGGACACAGTGGGACACAGTGTTCATATGTATTTCTTGGTGCTTTTATATCATAAGCTGGCGGTGAGGAAGGTATTCCACGGGCGTGATTGATGTTATGGGCGTGAGACCATAGTTACATTTGAGTGATGACTTTGAGGCGTGAGTCCACGACTTGACATATTTGCCTATTTATTGTGAGCGTAGTTTGGTTATCATACATGTCTCACCTTATAGACTATTATGATTTCATTTCTGATATTTTGATTTCACGTATTTGGTACTGTTATGCTTGACCTCGCCCGAGCTGCGTTAAATGCGCGAGTTGAGGTACACGATCGTTGATCCTAGTTCTCGAGTCGATTCGGCGTATGGGAAGATCCGTTTCTCGGGAGGCTTATCGGTGGTATAGTCCTGTCGTTGTAGGTATTTACATTGAGGTATGGCGGGGCCTGTCCGCCATTGTTGTCGTATCATTCTTAGAAGTGCAGCAAATGCTTGTTGTGGGCGAGTTGTAATGGGATATAGCGTTCGGTTTAAAATTGATTTTATATATCTTAGTAAAGGCAAGTTTTCTCAATTCTTGTTTCTTACTTCATAATATTTTCATGTCTTGTTTTATGTTCCGCTGATTACTCTGATGTTGTATCACTAGGGTGCCCGGGGTAAGGCACCAGTCACGGGCCCGGGTTCGGGTCGTGACATTTCCTTGGTAAATTGATCCGTGTATAGGGGTTTCCCTACATGTGATGCAATCTTGCTAAGGCATGAGGCACTCCAAACCGAAAGGGGGATGTCATGGAAAGTGACCCAAATTGGGATATCCATGAATAAGTCATCCGTAAGTAAAACTCCTTTATCAATTGGTTTTAGCATCATAGTTTTGCCGAAGGCCATGTAAGAGCCTCAGTGGATGCGTTAGTGCGTTCCTCTCCGTCGTGAATTTAAATATTGTCCGTCGCTTTGCGTAAGGAATGATCGACACTTAACTCCCTGACCTTTTACAATAGTGTTCAACGCTTCTCTTCCGGGAAAGGACAGTGAAAGCGACTATGAGCAATATCCCGTGTTTCAATGAAGGGGACTTCGTCAGTTGATTCAAGTTCTCATCTTCTCCTTGTTGATTAATGAAATGAAGTTGCAATCCTTTTGCTTAGTGCGGAACCATGAAGACTCGCGTAGGTTTTCCTTTGCGTATTGGAAATTGTGTTGAGGAGAGGCGTTGCACCCTTAGAGGATTCTGGGATGGCGTGTTATGGAATTTGGAATTATCAATAGGTATAAAATCATCAGACATACTACGTAGTGTAGAATGAGGGGTGGTGTTAGAGGGAATGGAGTTTGGTTCGCATGCGGAGATAGTATCACGGGTACCATTTGGGAGGAGTGGGAAAGAGCGGGTATTTGGTGTGGGTGAGGTTGTGTAGGGGGTGTGTGTGAGTCTTTATGAAATCTGAAGGTCTTGAAGAAGTAGAAGAGGAGAGAGGTGGAATATTATTATCGTTTCCATTGACCAAGGAAGAAGTAAATGAAAAGGGAATATTGGGGTTTCTATGTTGAATGTCGTTTAGAAAACTGGTAAGGGAGGGGAAGGGGTGGTCCGTGTTTTTAGGAGGACTTAATGAAGGATGATTATTCAAGATGTGTGACTCTTTGGTATCGCGCGGGAAGGCTGCCCATTCAAGGCGTTAGACTCGTTGACTTGCACCGTTAAGAGCGGATAGTTACTAGGCCTCTTGGAACTAGCGGACCGCCGGTATCCACATGTGAAGTACCTCGAGGTCGATGGTTAATGTAGACCCGTGGATACCCTCACGACCACGCCTTGCTCAATAGACCCGCCAAACCGACCGGCTTAGGCCCGAGAATTCCTTCGTACAAAGTTCCGCGATCGAAATTCCTCGGCCGAAAATCTTAGTCTTTCAGACTCTTACGGGCAATAAACCACTAAGGGATGTGTTCTTAATGCTCCGTGGTTACCCTTCTCCTCAGTAGTGGTCGGAGTTCACCAGTTTACTCGCGCGTGAAGTGGCGTTCAAATGAGAGGAAGGAGTGTCTTTAGTTATGCGAACTTCAATAGAATCATTTGGGGGCTAAGGGGTCATTGTCGAGGCTTGTGGGCGGAGGAGAGTAACATTCGTAGTATTATCATTTTACACTTGCTTCTTTACGGGCTAGCAATCTCTATACCTTTTCCCCGATCATGAATCCTTTGTAGCGTGATATCATCCACCACGTGTTCTAGTGAAAGCTAATCGAACAACGTGTACTATCTGAGAAGTGCGAGATAGTGGTATTAAGTTTTCATTCACAATTGTTGGACTTCGCATTCTTCTTCTTTTTCTTGGTTCTAGATTTGGGCGAACCACGGAACCGGAATCATTGCTAGAGCGTGTGAACCTTTTAGTCTTTCTCATGACATGAACTCAAGCGTAACTAATTGAAGAATCAAATGAGAGTGAGAGATTAGGAATAGAGGATGGGCGAGAACCGTGAGGAGCGACCAAGGATAAACGTTGAGAGCGTTTTCCTTAGTGAGAGAAACTTCTTTGTAACACTTAAGAGACAAGATTATTACCTCGACGATTCTTAGTCCAACTTCAAATCCAAAGTCAATCCTTAGCACTTAGAGCCTCTTCTTGACACTTGATCCACCACGAGACCGCCAGAATATCACAAACCACTTCCTTAAATCTTCGATCAAAACCTAGAAAAGCAACTAGGTTTTCACCTTGCGACTAATCTGGCAGCTAATTTTCGGGATCTTTCTATTGAGATACCCTTACAATACACTTAGGAACCTTGGTTTAAAGTAGGAGATTATTGGAATGATAAACAAATTTTTTCTCTTTTTCTTGTAGTGAACAGTGAGCTTCACAATAGCAGAACTAGTTTCTTGAAAATTTTGCTAAGTGTGGGAGCTTGTCTTGCTAGTAGTGTTACTATATAGAAACATGGAGGTCGAATTAAAACAAATGTGTGGTTTGGATGCACCTCTTTTAAATATCAAGCTAAGTGGTCCCATTGACCAAGTCAATATTATCAAGCTCACTACTTGCAAGACTTGGTCTTCTAAACAATGGTCAAATGACCCTTTTTCCCATGTAATTTTCGTCCAAGACATCATAAGGGGGGGGGGGGTGACACGTGTCGCACTCTCATTCGTCACAATATTACGTTTTCCGAAAATTCCATAATTCCGATAAATTTTTACAAGTCTCAAATCTTAACATTTCTGAGTTCTTACGTACGTTCTTAAAACATGTCCTGTAAATACGGGGTGTAACAATAAACAAGCATGAGATATGTATTGGAGATTTATAAGTGCTATGGATATTGGAAGCCTAAGATCCGAAATGACCTTGTTAGCCATTTTGAAATTGAAATACATTTTGGTCGATAGTTAGAATCGTCGCATGTTATCTAATTGAAGAATGTAGTTGTTTTAATCAATTGCGGCTATACAACATGTTAGACTAAACAACTTGGATTGAATAAGGAATTGGATAAGACCTAGTAGTGTGATGCATTATAGCCGAGAATGGCATGGAATTATTGGTTTGTTTTGTATTATTGTGGGGCAGAATTTTACACGTCCTGTTAAGGCATGTAATCCCCTTTGGATAGCTGAATTGTTAGGCCTTAAATGTGGCATGTTTGGTTGTTAAATTTGGGCCTTGAAAAAGGTGGAAAAGTATGTAGAAACAAAGGAAGTGCTGTCCGATTTTCCGTAGAATTAGGTGACTTTACACTTAGAATATTCTACGTTTGAAGCTAGAGGTTAATGGACGTATTATGACCCTTATAGGTTGAAGTACTAAGTATAGCGTATTCTACTTGAAGGATGGAATAACTATCAAGGTTGAAGTACTTTGGAGCATTTTGCTACTTGTCGATAATCGTCGCGAGGTATGTGAACCTCTTCCTTCTTTTGGTATGATTCTATGTATGGAATATACATGTGGTTCTATTTCATGATTCCTTCTACTCTTAGAAGTTAAGAGGTATGTATGATGATTTACTCTATGTAAAAGTTACGTCTAAGTTATCCTAAGTTCTTACCAAGTCTTGGGGGATATTGGTAAGAGTCGTTAGGAAGTATTTGGAGTCGAGTTGACTGTGCTAATTTATTGTACTGCACGAATGAGAATAAGTATCGAACAAGCCATTGCAACGTTAATAAAAGAAAATGTATCGACAATAAATTATATTAAAATGAGTAGAATTCTCCATCTGCATAGAAACTAAGATAAGACAAAATTGTATTACATTTTCTAGATCATGGCTGCTTTAATAAGATCGTTATAAACAAGTATAATCTATTCACAACTCATAAAAGTATATGCTACGTAAATTAAAAGAGTTTATGTTATGAAGTTTTAAGACTATGAACCTTGATTTCTAAAAAGGTTATGAGACTTTACTTTTCAAGTTATGAGACTTGATTCTTAAAGAAATGAATGATTTGAGTTAAAACGTTTGGTTGCCAAGAATTATTTCAAAAGTTAAGAGGCTTGAGTTTTCAAAAGAAGAAGTTAATTGTTTTAAAAAGAGAAGGAGTTTTAAGATTCTTTTTAAGTATGTATGTACGTAGTACTTTTGGGTTTAATTTTCCCTAAAGTAATAAGGAATAAAAGTGTCTTAAGTTCTCTAAAGTGAAAAGGTTGTTATAATAGCTTTATGGGGAGTTGTTATAACGACTTAAGAAGAAGTGAAAAGATGGTTTAAAATGTTATGTAAAGTGATATTATCGCGTCCCAGGAATGGGCCGGGCAGTATACCTTTATGGGCAGACTATATGACATTATCGCGTCGAGGAATGGGCGAGCGTTATACCTTTATGGGCGGACTATATGACATTATCGCGTCGCGAGAATGGGCGAGCGTTATACCTTTATGGGCAGACTATATGACATTATCGCGTCCCAGGAATGGGCCAAGCAGTATACCTTTATGGGCAGACTATATGACATTATCGCGTCCCAGGAATGGGCCAGGCAGTATACCTTTATGGGTAGACTATATGACATTATCGCATCCCAGGAATGGGCCGGGCAGTATACCTTTATGGGCAGACTATATGACATTATCGCATCCCAAGAATAGGCCGGGCAGTATACCTTTATAGGCAGACTATATGACATTATCGCGTCCCAGGAATGGGCCGGACAATATACCTTTATGGGCATACTTACATGACTTTATCGCGTCCCAGAATGGGCCGGACAGTATACCTTCGTGGGAAGATTTTTTTATGAATTATTTGTGTCCATGAATGGGCGAGTTACATTATCACGTATGGATAAATCAAGTGAACTCGAAATAAAGGCGTCCTCCATAAGGGCGGATTAGTTTAGGCAAGATACGTATGTTATATGTTTATAAACTCGGTGATTTTTCCTAAGTATGTACGTAAGAAGATGACTATAACTTTTATTGAACAATGGGAAAAGATAATAAAGTGTGATTAAGTTCACGAGATTGTAATGACACGGTAGGATCTGGTATTTATTTTGTTTATATACTTGCCCTTTGTCATTCTGGCATGCAGATTATGATTTGTTCTTGTACCTTATTTCCGTTCCATATTAAGTACATGTTATGCTGACCCCTTGAGCTGCGTTAAATGCCGCGGTATTAGGTACACAAGTTGGTGATCCTTGCTCTTAGGATCTCGGTTCAGTTTTGGGAAAAAGCTCCATTTACTCCGGAGGCTTATCTTTTGGTACGGTTTCCCCTGAGGTTGTAGATTCATGTATATTCAGGGGTATGGCAGGGCCCTGTCCCGCCACAGTTGTTATGTTAAACTCTTAGAGGTCTGTAGTCATATATTGTGGGTCAGTTTGTAGAGGAAATGATGTAACTGCTTCGGTTATGTATGTATATACGTTCAGGGAGGTAGCCTTATCGGCTAACCTGTTGATTTTATTTTGTTGATTTATTTTATAAGTTTCATGTATGTTCCGTTGATTATCTTTGATGTATACCTGTAAGGGTGCCCAGGTAGGACACTAGTCGCGGGCCCGGGGTCGGGTCGTGACAAGTTGAGTGCGATGGTGGGTCAGATTGAGGACCTATTACGGGTCGCCTTATAGTTTGAAATGGAGTGGTATCAGTTGGTAGTTGTCCCTCTACGTGACAGGGTCACGAGGGTGCAAGGCCCAAGTCTAATTAATTATTTTACGGGTTCGTAGACGCGTTCCACCGGAACTAGGTCGTGAGAGCCGGAAATGGCCTTATATGGTTCTATTTAGTAAACTCCAAAGATCGGAGGGCAGAACCAGTATGGAGGTTATGTACGTATGCTAGTATGAGTTGGAAATGCGGAAGAAATCGACCCGATGAAAGAGAGGGCAACCAAGTGTAGAGGAATAGAGCACGAATCCATAAGAACCTTTCAAGGTAACTACGCGTGAGTGTTTGGGTGGTAGTTGGCGGGTATATGAGATTTTCGGTGATAATCTGATCGTCGGACCACTAGCGAACCTAGTAGGCGGGATCGGCGGACTTTAAGGTCATTATTAGTATGGACTAGTTGACCGTGGGTGCAATATTGGTGTAGAGAGAGGTTGGTTCGCGTGGCGAGGTTGAATAATTGGCGGACTTGACTTAGCGGGCTTTGGATGGTAGCTTACCGGGAAAGATTATTAGTAAAGCTACGAGTCGGTAGAAGCTTTAGGCGGATAACAAGCGTCGACACGAGTCGATTTACGTTTTAGTATAAGTATTGTTATGTGGCCATGGGTGGAATATCTTTGTATGAAGGGTGTAGTAAAGGAGACTATGTAGCTATCTATTTAGATTGGGCTCAGAAAGAACATTCGGGGGCGAATGTTTCTAAGGGGAAGAATGTTACACCAGTAATTCGAGGACATGAATAAGAGAGTAGGCGAGTATGAAGACTTGAATATGGAGTGCGAAAGAAAGAATTGTTTTTAGAAGGAAAATCTTGAAACGTCGGAAAGGAAAAATGTTCGTTGATGAGAATTAGATTTTCAAAATGCATTATTTGAGGAGTATAGAATTTATTATTATTATGGAAATGTATTTTACGGATTTGGTCACGTAGGGCCCACCCGAGAAATTTTACGTTGTGTGGGGCCCACGAGGGTTACGAAATTCTATGGACGAATGGGAGGGCGACACGTTTCACCCCCCTACTTAGGCTTGTTCAAATTGTGCCAAGGGCAAAATGGTCATTTGAACAAAGTATAGATGACCAAGTCTTGCAAGCTAAGAGCTTGAGATAATTGACTAAGTCGAGAGCCAGCTTGATATTTTAATCTCATTCATCCAAAGCCAACATGTGTTGTAATCTAGACCCTCCATAGTGTTATATAAGCACACTAGTAGCAAGACAAGTCTTCCAACACTTAGAAAAATTGAGAAAACTTTAGGTGCTCCTTTCATGCTCTCGGCTTTGAGCATTTTTGAACAAGAAAAATTTTCAATTGTTGTCCAATATTCACAAGACTTTAACCCAAGGTTCCTAGGGGTATTGTAAGGATATCTCAATAGAAAAATCTCGAAAAAGCAGCGTTTTCGTTAGTCATGGCGAAACCCTAAGGTGTTCTTCAACTTTGAAGATGGAACTTGAAGAGGAGTTCTTCATGAGCTTCTAAGGAGTGCTTGGAGTGGATTGGAACATAAGAAGAGGAGTTAAAAGTTGCTAAGGATCGACTTTTACGCTTGGACATTATTAGGGCTTATTGAGGTAAAATCCTTCATCTTCTTAATGTAATTGAAGATTACATGTTATAGTAGTTAAGAAATGAACATGTGGTATATAGAATGATGTTTGAAAAGATTTGGATCATGTCGACATGTTAAAAACGTAAAATGGACAAGTTAGCCATTAATGTTGTAATCATTTTGGTCGATAGTTACAATCGTTGCATGTTAAGGAAGAAAGTATTTATAGTTGTTGTAATTGTTATTATGTATGTAACATGTTAGAATAACAATTTGTATTGAAAAGGAATTGGAATGAACTTTATGTTGTTACACATTTTGGTAGAAATTGCCTTAATCTTTGGACAGTTTTGTATTAATTGTGGGGCAAAATTTTACACGTCCCGTTAAGGCGTGTAATCCCCTTTGTATTTACTGAATTGTTGGGCCTTAAATGTGGCATTTGGTTATTGAATTCAGGCCTTGAAAACGGTGGAAAAGTACGTAGAAGTAAAGGAAGTGTTGTCCGATTTTCCGAAGAATTTGGTGACTTTACACTTAGAATATTCTACGTTTGAAGCTAGAGGTTAATAGACGTATTATGGCCATTATAGGTTGAAGTACTAAGTATAGCGTATTATACTTGAGGGATGGAATATCTATCAAGGTTGAAGTACTTTGGAGCATTTTGCTACTTGTCGATAATCGTCGCGAGGTATGTGAACCTCTTCCTTCTTTTGACATGATTCTATGTATGGAATATACATGTGGTGCTATTTTATGATTCCTTCTACTCTTAGAAGTTAAGAGGTATGTATGTTGATTTACTCTATGTAAAAGTTACGTCTAAGTTATCCTAAGTTCTTATCAAGTCTTATGGGAGATGTTGGTAAGAGTCGTTAGGAAGTATTTGGAGTCGAGTTGACTTTGTTAAGTTACTGCACGAATGAGAATAAATATCGCACAAGCCATTACAGCGTTAATAAAAGAAAATGTATCGACAATCAATTAAATTAAAATGAGTAGAATTCTCCATCTGCATAGAAGCTAAGATAAGACAAAATTGTATTACATTTTCTAGATCATGGCTGCTTTAATAAGATCGTTATAAACAAGTATAACCTATTCACACCGCACAAAAGTATATGTTACTTAATTTAAAGAGTTTACGTTTTGAAGTTTTAAGACTATGGACCTTAAATTCTTAAAAGGTTAGGAGACTTTATTTTTCAAGTTAAGGGACTTGATTCTTAAAGGAAGGAATGACTTGATTTAAAAGTATAGAATACTTGATTTGGAAAGTATTGATTTCTTGATATTCTAAAGATAAGAGACTTGATTTCTAAATTTAAGAAACTTGATTTCTAAAGATAAGAGACTTGAAGTATTTTGAAAGCTATGTAACTTGATTTGAAAGTATAAGTCTCTTGGTTATAACAAGAATGAATTTGTCTAAGACATAAAGAGTTATAACGGCTTTATGGGAAGTTGGTTATAACCACTTTATGGAAGGTTAAAAGAATGGTTTACTCTAGTAATGTAAACAAAGAAATGACTTGAAATAAAGAAGGGCAATTTGATTTAAAGGTATCAATTGCTTAAAGTTTTAAAGTAAGGGTCACTTGATTTAGAAGCCTAGAAATGTATTTCTAAAAATATAGTGACTTGTTTGAAATGTAGACATGTCTTGATACTACGGGTGTTAGTATCTTGGGGTTTTATATGAAAAAGAGTCTTTTGAAAAGAATGGAAGTACGTAGTACTTTGGGTTAAATTCCCGGATTTCTAATAACATGTTAGTGTCTTAAGTTAACTAAAATGAGAGTACATGATAATTAAGGCTAATAAGAAGTTAGGGGATTTCTTAACTTGCTTATGTTATGTATGGTAAGTCGGTGGTTCTTATGTTATGTATGATAAGCAGGTAGTGCCTATGTTATGTATGATAAGCAGGTAGTGCCTATGTTATGTATGATAAGCCGGTAGTGCTTATGTTATGTATGATAAGCCGGTAGTGCTTATGTTATGTATGATAAGATGGTAGTGTTTATGTTATGTATGATAGCCTGTTGTGCTAGTGATATATTGTACATTACGGGGTCATTCCCCAGGTTTGTGGCATTTTCATATTCCGTGGATTTGCTACCCATGATGCGAGGAATACCTCATACGAGTCTGTAGGGCTTATGCGGGTGAAATAGTCTTATGCGGGGCGGACCAGTCCTATGCGAGAAGATTACCTAAATGCGAATTACTATATGACTATGCGAGCGGATCTGATCATCATGCGAAGAAATTACCTCATCAGTCTGCATCACGCCCGAACCGGGCCGTGGCGGTGCCCTACACAGGCACCCTTCTACATAACAATACAAGTAAATGCGGAAATTAAATAAAACCTCATTTTTTCTTTTAAAACAACCAAATGCGTGCAAGGGCAAAGCCGACAAGGCTGCCGTATATACATAACCAAAGACACTACCGTCGTGAGTCGATCACGTATGAATACAGACCTCTAGGAGTTAAGCGAAATGTGTGGGACAAGGCCCCGTACCCAGCTGTACAAAGCACATCTTGAAGGACATATACCAAAAGATAAACTCACGGATAGAGGAGCTATCCAAAACCACGAGCGAGGATCCTACACTGCCGATCACCAAGCAGCGTACCTAAACTGCGGCGTGAGCGGCCCAGGAAGTCGATGCGAAGAATGTACCAAGTATGTGAACAATAAATGCGTAATGAAATCATAACGATCTAAGCAAAAGCGGAGACATGTATGATAGCCACTACGATACAAAACACATGGCGATCATATCAAGTCGGGGGCCTTGAAGCCCTCGAGTCACTACTCGAGATATAACTATGGGTCTCGCGCCCGTAATATCAATCATGCGTGGAATCCTTCTCGCTGCTGCGATCCATGATATAACATAACATCAAGTCCCAGCGGTGGTATAGCATCTTGGGGTTTACCCGCCTTATACTCTTACCACGGAGAAGGTGGTAAGCGGTGGTATAGCGTCTTGGGGTTTACCCTCGCTTATACTCTTACCACTGGAGGAGGTGGTGTAACGTCTTGGGGCTTGCCTCGTTTATCTCTTACCCTATCTCAGCCGGCCGTCAAACAACACATAAGCGGTGGTACGGCGTCTTGGGGGTTTACCGCTCGCTAATACTCTTACCACGGAGGAGGTGGTATAACGTCTTGGGGCTTGCCCGCCATTTATACTCTTACCCTATCTCGACCATCAAACAAGACATAAGCACCACCGTGTCTTACATAAAAATCAGAATTTAACCCGAGTACTACAAGTAGCAGGCATGCGTGGAATCCCACATCACTGTCGATGCGTCCGGTAACTTCTGACAAGGCGGTAGACCGCCCAATGGAAGTCGCGACAACAATAAAACATAATACTTGCACTCGAAGGCTATTACCGGCACGTATAGGCAAGTTCTCAATTAACAAGCCAAAGTACTTATCAAGGCACGCGTAGGATAATTCTCGTTTTATCAAGCCAAAGTACTAATCAAGTGTCACGCTTGAAATCAGGGCGTGTTGGTGCCTTACCGGCACCTGGTGATACAACATCGAGAAAATCAGCGGAACATCTGACATGAACATGAAATAAGAGATAATATAAATAAGCCAGCCAAAGCGGTTGCCTTACTGCGTATCGTAAAAAAACCCGAGCAGTTATCCTCTTTGCAACCACACTTGTAGCGATTACTCTGGACCTCACAGAGAATAACAACTATGGCGGAGACGGGGCCGCCGTACCACGAAAGTACAAGAACCTACAACTTCGGAAACCTGCGAGATAAGCCTCAGAAGGAAGCAGACTTCAAGCGGCGGCGTGATCCTGGCGGGGATCGGCGGACGATGTACTTACTGCGGCGTGAGCGCGGCCCCGAAGGAGTCGATCACGGTACAGTATGTGAAGCGTAAATCTGCGGTTAAATCATAACGATCTATATAAAGCGGGAGACATGTATGATAACCAAAATACGATCTGTGACATAAGCGATCAAGTCGAGGACTCGCGCCGAAGTCACCGCTCGAATATAACTATGGGTCTCGCCCGCGCATCCATCGTGTTCGCATCATGGCGCATGCCCGAGAATCTGCGCCGGTGTAGACATGTCGTGATGCGACAATAATAACAAGGCGCGTGGCGCGTACCGAGAATCTGCGCCGGTGTAGACATGCCCGTATAACCTCGATATGATATCTTGGGTGGTCGACCACGCGTGACCACGTGCCGGGAATCTTTGCGTCGGTGTAGACCGCGTCCGTGTTGCGATAATAACCATATATCGGGTAATCAACGACGCGTGGCCGCGTACCGGAATCTTTGCGTCGGTGTAGACATGTCCGTGTGACATCAGCAATGAGCCAATCAAAATGGAAACATGCGTGGAATTCTCCGTCATTGCCCGGCCGTCGAGTAAGTTCTCGACAAGTCGGCCAGGCCTCTATCGAGAGGCGGTAACGAAATACCGCACTTGCACAACAAAGGCTATCATCACAAGCATAGGCAAGTTTCACGACAACAAGCATAGGCGAGTTTCACGCAACAAGCGTGCGAGTTTCACCTGACTCAAGTACTTTCATTTTATGCCAAAGTCGGGTTTTCAACCCCAATACTACATCGTTAAGTTACATTAAAAGAGATCCATTACTTTTATAAGCGTCACGATACGTAGTATTAGAATGACCAACCCGCATTCCTTTTCAAAATCAAGTAACAACATTCTTTTCCTAAGTTCGGTTTGCCTAGTTTGATTACTCGAAACACCGTTTTCAAATGGTTTCATAGTTCCCAAACTTAATCACTTGATTCCTTTTAGAACAATTGAGTAATATATGTCTCACGTGAGAGTAGGTTATTCTTGTTTACAACCTTCTTATTACAGTGACCATGATCTAGAAAATGTAATATCATTTTGTCTCGTCTTAGTTTCTATGCGGATGGAGGTTTCTCTGGTTTTTAATACGATCATCATTATCGATACATTTTCCTTTATTAGCAGCTGCGGTGGTGCAGCCGATACACGTTCGATTTCCAAAATCGGTAAAACATTATCCACTTACCTTTCTTAAGACATTATACCTAACTCCCGTAAAGCTAGTATAACTCTTTTTAAAACCTTTAGAACCAAGTGTTACTCTCCTTCAAAAGCGATTTATAAATCTTTTGAAATACACGAGTTCTTTATTATAACTAGTGATTATAATTCACATTAGTTACCTTTTAAAAACCACAAAGTATTTTCTTACCTACGTAAATTTGTTATAACGACTTCCCGTAAAGCGTTATAACACTTTATGTTTAACAATCAAATACAATTAACACGTATGCGTCTGCCGTACTACATAGTTCACGCATATCATGCTAGAAGAGATAGGAAGAGGTTCGCATACCTGCGACGATTTAACGACAATAAGCAAAATGCTCCAGTACTACAACCTTGCTAGCCACTTTCCACTCGCCGGTAGAATACGCTACTCTTGTACTTTCACTATAAAGGTCCTGGCGTCTATTAACCCCAAAACACAAGTTTATCTTTCTGAGAAAATTAGTGGCCTCCCCACATGACAGCGTAAATCTCCTCCTTTATCGGGCGGCTGCAAGCCAGAAGTGCTTACACGTCTAACAGGGCGTGTACAACTCTACCGATAATACTACACAAGTCTCTTTGCTGATCCTATGTAAATCTGATTCGATTCTTTTCTTTATTCTTGGGCTTAAGTCAAAAGACATTGCCGAATACTAAGTATAGTTCTATATATAGTATCTTGACTATATAATCAACAACGAGGTAAACTCGATTACAATAGGGGACAAGATTATTTACCTCGATAAGCCCAAAATTATCAGAGATAAAAGTCGATCTGAGCAAGGTTTAGCTCACTGCTCAGCGCTCGAACAACCCTTAGAAGTTCTAACCAACTTACTCAAATCCTTGACTAACGATGAAGATTTCCTTAGGGTTTCGGTTTGAGACTAAAAGGACAAAAGGTAGTATTTAGGACTCTACGTATAGAGGTATCTTTGGAAAACTACAAGGTATAAGGCTAAGGTATTTTGGGCATTATAACAATACTTGGAGGAGTATTTCAATACCACAAAGGGGGGGTATTATCTGAAACAACTAGGCTGGGGTACCACGTGGGCTCGCGAGGGGAGGAGACCTGCGGCCAAAGGCCACTTTCAAGGAGAGGAGCTCTTGGGCGAGAGTCGACAAGAGGAGGAGGGGTTTCTCAAGACTTGGAAACATTTGTGGATGAATGAAGTCTTCCAAAGGGGGTATTTATAGCAAACCCAAATGCCAACCAATGGCGAGATCAAGCCATGTGCAAGGCAAGTGTAAGGCCTTGATCAAGCCAAGTGCACCTAACCTACTCCACAAAACAAGCCACAAAACAAGGCCAAAACAAGGCACAAAACAAGGAACCAATAGGGCCCAGCGTGAGCCACAATAACAATCAATTCGTGAACCAATCGTCCACTTGGGCGCGACTTCGATGTGAGGTGACACATGTCACCCTCCGTTGATCCAAAATGTTTCGTCTCTCGGAAAAATCCATAAAAATTAAAAAGGACATGGCGGAATTTTCCTACGAAAGTTGTGGAAAGCGTTTAGTCGGAAAGCGACTCTAGTCGGCACTTGTGCCCAAATTTCGAACCAAAGCCTAACTTAAGGCTCAAATTAACATCGTGCGCCCTCGTACATACTGCGGAAATCTGAGGTATAACATTCTCCCTCGCCGAAACATTCGTCCGAATGTTCCTTCTAGATCTCAAGACAAACATCGCCAAATACTTAAATCCGGGCTAACTAGGAATCACCTCGGCGATGCGAAACAATACAAATTCTCACTCGCGGTCGAGGAACACGTCCTCGCATCTTGACTTCACAAAGAAAGCGATCACACGCGTCCACTTCTCCCTATCTCGTTGTACCCTTCTCGAACACTCGAACTCTTACTAGTATCCGTACCGCATTTAAATCGATGTACGCTTCCAACCCTTGGAGTCACTACCTCGAACTTGGTCAACTTACTAACCTCGATTCTTCGCCAAGGCCATTCCGGCCTTCGCGATCGACACGGTCGAACATATCCACGAACTCATCGATGGTCATCTAATCTTGGGCCTAGCACCGTGACCACTGCCACTGGCGGGACCACCCGAGCGACCGCCGCCGAAGCGGGGCGGGTTGGCCAGCGCAACTGACCCGACCAGCGTGGCGCCGACTTCCGCTCGCCGACCGCGGAACCACATCATGGAAGCTACCACCTCCGTCTCACACTAACGATTTTTAAATCACACTATAGCACAAAGCTATCCGAACATAACACTTAACACATCATTAACATCAATACATACAAGTATCTCTGAGGTTAAGGATATACACAACTAGGCGATTGAGGCGCTAAAGCGGGAACTTCCACGCGACCTCTCAGTGGCCCCTTGCTCTAGTAGTCTGTGCTATCTACAGCGCTACCCACAGTCGGACGGTCTCGTCGTATATGGCCTGTTGCGCGAGAATAACAAGCTCCTTGGTACTCGACACTCCCGAAATGCGGTCTACCGCATCGACCACCCAGGTAGTAGGGGTATTGCGTCGGCAACACCCTACTCGCGAACATCCGAAACACAGGAGCCACGACACGCTCACGAATATCGAGGTCCCGAAAGGCTGCGGAGGACCACTCTGTAATGGCGGAGGTACAAAACTAGTATCTTCTTTGGCGGTCGCCTCGAAGGTCGCCAAAATATCCGGCGTCTTGGCCTTACCTGTGGCGGTCCGCTGCGACGATCTCTGCGCTCGCCGCGCCCAGTGTATGAGCACGAATGCGGGCAATGTCCGTGCGGTGAAGAAACACCGCGCAAGACTTCGGCCATATAATCATCTAGCGGTGGCGTGGCGATGCACCACATCTTCCATATCTGCAACTAGGCGAGGACATGCTCGAGCCAAAGAATCGAACTTCGACATTGTACTCACGGCGGTCGCCTCTGTCTCGATAACAAAAATCGTCGGCGTGCCCTCATCTGCGGAGGCGAAGTGCGTGAGAAAAGCCCACGAAAACTCATCCCATCTGCTGAGTGCATGCTCTCTCCCGGAAAGCTCCGCGAATCAAACCAATCATTTGCGGTATCGCGCGGCCGATGCGAACAAGATCCGAACTCGGTCTCAAGCCTTGATCACCGCGTGATCCGTTGTAGGCGGCGGATGAACTCCTGCGGATCATCCTCGATCCTCGACCAGTAAAACTCTGGCGGGAACAACTCGAAAATCTCGTAGCCTCGAACTATACGCTCTCGGGTGCGCAGTCTTCTTTGAGCTGAGCTAGGCGCGCATCCGGCTGTCCTCATGTCGGCCACGACCACGGCGATAAGCGGGCCATCTCCTTGTGACCCGTCTCCTGCTCGGTGTGGGACGGGAGGTTCAGTGCTTGTAGTCTCATCGACCACAGCTGCGGCTCTGCTTTGGTCTTTGGCGGCGTCCAGAAACTTCGCCGTCGGGAACCTTGTCTCAGTCTTGGCCAGGGCTGCGCCCTCGGACTCCTCTGTATCTCGCTAGCGACTCCTCCGCTGCCTTGCCCGCTGGGCGGGTTGCGCTGCGGGCATAGCGGTAAAAGCAGAGACACGTCGGAGGGTCCGACTTATAACACGCTACAGGCACGATCTCGGAATGAGAAAAATAGAAACCAATCCTAAATGTCCTATAGCCTCACGATTATAGATGTGGTGCCTGACACAGATAATCAAGACTACTGAACCGCGATGCTGTAGACACTTTCAGAGGACTAAGCGCTCACGATACCACTATGTCACGCCGAAATCCGGGCGTGGTGGTGCCTTACCGGGCACCCTAGTGATACAACATCGAGAGAAAATCAGCGGAACATCTGACATGAACATGAAATAAGAGATAATATAAATAAGCCAACCAGCAAGCGATTTGCCTTACTGCGTATACATAAAAAAAGCCGAGCAGTTATCCTCTTTACCACACTTGCCGCGATTACTCTGGACCTCTAGAGAGAATAACAACCTATGGCCGGGACGGGGCCCGCCGTACCACAGATGTACAAGAACCTGACTCGGAAACCTGCAAAGATAAGCCTCAGAAGGCGGGCTTCCCAAAGCGAAGCGTGATCCTGGCGGGGATCGGCGGCGATGTACTTCTACTGCGGCATGAGCGGCCCGAAGGAGTCGATGAGCGGTACAGTATGTGAAGCGTAAATCTGCGGTTAAATCATAACGATCTATATAAAGCGGGAGACGTGTATGATAACCAAAATACGATCTGTGACATAAGCGATCAAGTCGGGGACTCGCGCCTCAAGTCACCACTCAAATATAACTATGGGTCTCGCGCCGCCACGTCCATCGTGTTCGCGTCATGGCCACGTGCCGAATCTTGCGTCGGTGTAGACATGTCCGTGATGCGACAATAATATGAGCGCGTGGCCACGTACCGGAATCTTGCGTCGGTGTAGACATGCCCGTATAACCTCGATAACAATATCTTTGGGTGGTCAACCTGCGCGTAGCCACGTGCCGGAATCTTGCGTCGGTGTGAACCGTCCGTGTTGCGGTAATAACCATATATCGGGTAATCAACGACGCGTAACGCGTACCGGAATCTTTGCGTCGGTGTAGACATGTCCGTGTGACATCAACAACAAGGCAATCAAAATGGAAACATACGTGGAATTCTCCATCACGCCGGCCGTCGAGTAAGTTCTCGACAAGTCAGCGGCCTCTGTCGAGAGGCGGTAACAGAAATACCACACTTGCAAAGGCTATCATCACAAGCATAGGCAAGTTTCGCGACAACAAGCATAGGCGAGTTTCGCAGCAACAAGCATAGGCGAGTTTCACAACAACAAGCATAGGCAAGTTTCACCTGACTCAAAGTACTTTCATTTTATGCCAAAGTCGGGTTTTCAACCCCAAAATACTACATCGTTAAGTTACATTAAAAGAGATCCATTACTTTTATAAGCGTCACGATACGTAGTATTAGAATGACCAACCACATTCCTTTTCAAAATCAAGTAATGACATTCTTTTCCTAAGTTCGGTTGCCTAGTTTGATTACTCGAACACCGTTTTCAAATGGTTTCATGGTTCCCAAACTTAATCACTTGATTCCTTTTTAGAACAATTGAGTAATATATGTCTCACGTGAGAGTAGGTTATTCTTGTTTACAACCTTCTTATTACAATGACCATGATCTAGAAAATGTAATATCATTTTGTCTCGTCTTAGTTTCTATGCGGATGGAGGTTTCTACGGTTTTTAATCGATCATCATTATCGATACATTTTCCTTTATTAGCATTTGCGGTGGTGCAGCCGATACCGTTACGATTTCCAAAATCGGTAAAACATTATCCTTACCTTTCTTAAGACATTATACCTAACTCACAGCAAAGCTAGTATAACTCTTTTTAAAACCTTTAGAACCAAGTGTTACTCTCATTCAAGCGATTTATAAATCTTTTGAAATACACCAAGATTCTTTATTATAACTAGCGATTATAATTCACATTGAATTACCTTTTAAAAACCACAAAGTATTTTCTTACCTACATAAAGTGTTATAACGACTTCCCATAAGCGTTATAACACTTTATGTTTTACAACAATCAAATACAATTAACACGTATGCGTCTCCGTCTACATAGTTCTACATATCATGCTAGAAGAGATAGGAAGAGGTTCGCGTACCTCGCGGCGATTTAACGACAATAAGCAAAATGCTCCAGTACTACAACGCTTGCTAGCCACTTTCCGCTCCTCGAGTAGAATACGCTACTCTTAGTCTTTCACCTATAAAGGTCCTGGCGTCTATTAACCCCAAAACACAGTTTATCTTTCTCTGAGAAAATTGGCACCTCCCCATGGCGTAAATCTCTCCTTTATCGGTAGGCTACCAAGCCAGCCGGGAAGTGCTACGTCTAGCAGGGCGTGTACAACTCTACCAGTAATACTACACAAGTCTCTACTGTCTGATCTATGTAAATCTGATTCGATTCTTTTCTTTATTCTTGAGCTTAAGTCAAAGACATTGCAGAATACTAAGTATAGTTACATATATAGTATACTTCAACTATATAATCAACAAGTAAACTCGATTACAATAGGGGACAAGATTATTTACCTCGATAAGCCCAAAATTATCAGAGATAAAAGTCGATCTGAGCAAGGTTTAGCTCACACTCAGGCGCTCCAAACAACCCTTAGAAGTTCTAACCAACTTCTCAAATCCTTGACTAACAATGAAGATTTCCTTAGGGTTTCGGTTTGAGACTAAAAGGACAAAGGTAGTATTTAGGACTCTACGTATAGAGGTATCTTTGGAAAACTACAAGGTATAAGGCTAAGGTATTTTGGGCATTATAACAATACGTGCAGGAGTATTTCAATACCACAAAGGGGTGGTGTATTATCTGAAACAACTAGGCTAGGGGTACTTGCGGCTGGACCTCATGAGGGGAGGAGACCTGCGGCCAAAGCCCACTTTCCAGGGGGAGAGGAGCTCTTGGACGAGAGTCAACAAGAGGGAGGGGAGGGGTTTCTCAAGACTTGGAAACATTTGTGGATGAATGAAGTCTTCACAAAGGGGGGGTATTTATAGCAAACCCAAATGCCAACGATGGCGAATCGAGCCATGTGCAAGGCAAGTGTAAGGCCTTGATCAAGCCAAGTGCACCCTAACCCCTACTCCACAAAACATGGCACAAGACAAGCCACAAAACAAGGCCAAAACAAGGCACAAAACAAGGAACGATAGGGCCCGCGTGAGCCACAATAACAATCAATTCGTGAACCAATCGTCCGCTTGGGCGCCCGAAGCTTCGATGTGAGGGTGACACATGTCACCCTCCGTTGATCCAAAATGTTTCGTCTCTCGGAAAAATCCATAAAAATTAAAAGGACATGGCGAATTTTCCCTCTGGCTAATGGAAAGCGTTTAGTCGGAAAAGCGACTCTAGTCGGCACTTGCCCAATTTCGAACCAAAGCCTAACTTAAGGCTCAAATTAACATCGTGCGCCTCGCGTACATACTGCGGAAATACGAGGTATAACATCAGGCATAGAATAATTCTCTTTTAACAAGTCAAAGTACTTATCAAGGCAGCAGACAAATTCTCGATTTATCAAGCCAAAGTACTAATCAAGGCATACATAGAATAATTCTCTTTTAACAAGTCAAAGTACTTATCAAGGCACACTTAGACAAATTCTCAATTTATCAAGCCAAAGTACTAATCAAGACATACATAGAATAATTCTCTTTTAACAAGTCAAAGTACTTATCAAGGCACACTTTAGACAAATTCTCAATTTTCAAGCCAAAGTACTACATCGTGCATTCTTTTATAAAGACTCCTTTCTATGTAAAGCTCGAATACTAACAGTAGTATCAGCGTGTCTATTTTTCAAAGTAAGTTACTACACTTTTAGAAAACTCATTTCAAAGCTTGAAATCAAGTAACTCCAAATTTTCACAATCTAGGCAACTTATGTAGATTAATCAAAATAGACAACTTTCTAACCTTCCAAAGCCGTTATAACCAACTTCCCATAAAGCGTTATAACCGCTTTATGGTTTTAGACATATCCGTTCCTTGATAACCAAGAGACTTATACTATTAAAACCAAGTATCACGTCTTACAAATCAAGTTCTTAACTTTCAAAAATACTTGAGTCTCTTGTGGTTAGAAAACAAGTTTTCTTCTACTTTTTTAAACCTCAAGTAACTTCACCCTTAGCACAAGTTACTTCTCTTAAATCATGTCATTTCTCCTCTTTTAAATCAAATAAGTAAATCACTCCTTTGACTCCCCTAAAGTCATTATAATGACCTTTAGGTTTTAGAACTAAGGCACTAGCCAAGATTTGGAAACCACTTCCTTTTCAAGTCTCTATGCACTTTAAGAAAAATACCTTCACCTTTAAGAATCCAAACTTCCCTAAGGAAATGGATTATACTACTTACAATTTAAACATCAAAGTACACTCAAGGAAGTACATAGAACAAATTCTATTTTAGGCAAATCCAAATACAAGCAAGGAATGGATCGTTCGAGGAGTAGGACTTACTTTCTTTATTCTAGGGAATCATGCTAGAAGAGAGATAGTTCACACACCTTTTGCTAATATCCACAAGCTAAGCCGAATCGCGTGCGTAGAAGTGTCGACCTATAATGGTCCTGACAAGACTATCGACTTCTAGTCTCAGCGTAGAATAATACTAAGTATAGGTCTACAATTCTCACGGAAAATCGGGCGACACTTCCTTTGTTTCTACTTACTTTGCCACCTTTTCAAGGTCGAATACAATAACCAACCGCCACGTTTAAGGCTCAAACAACAACCAAACAAAGGGGATTACCGCCTTACAATACGTGTAAAATTCCGCCCATGATTAAATACGAAATAGTCTAAGGCCTTAGCCAATTCTCGACGACTTACATAGCAACACTAAGTCTTTTCCAATCCTTTTCCAATTCCAAGTTCTAAGGTCTAACATGTTATCTAGTCGTAAACAACCCAGCAACTACAATTTCCTTCTTTATACAACATGCGGCGCTTAGACTAATAATCAACTTGAATTGTAATCTTAACGCTAAACATGCTAGTTTTGGATTAGGGTTCGATAGCGATAAACATATCAAACTTCATACTATATAACACATGCTTGCTAAAATCCATAGCTCTGACAATAAGTAAGCCTTAACTATTAAAGCGACAAAATTTATACCTTTCAAAGCCCTTAAAATTTCCAAGATTGAAGTCGCGCCTTAGCAATTCTTAGCTCCGTTCCTTAGGTTCCAATCCGCTTCACGCACTCCTTAGCGGCCTATGAAGAACCCGTCTTCAAGTTCGACTTCAAAGTTGAAGAACTCCCTTAGTTTCGCGCTGCGACTAACGTAAAAATACATTTTTCGAAATCTTTCTATTGAGGTAACCTTACAATACCCTTGAGGACATTGGGTTAAAGTCTTGTGGCTAATGGAGGAAAATTACAAAATTTTCTTGTGAGGAGGGCCTGGCCAGAGCTCCCATGTGAAGAACAAGGTGTGTGATTTTTCTAAGTGTAGAAATGAGCTTGTCTTGCACTAGCTTAGCACTTATAACACTATGGATGGCTTAGATAAAAACACTTGTGAGGCTAAGATGAAAATCACATGGATCGAGCTTATGTGGCAAGTTGACAAGTCAACAATGTCAAGCTTAGCAAGACTTATCTTCCACCATGGTAAATGACCATTTTACCCTTGGAATAATTCGACCAAGACCGTGTGGGGTGCCACGTGTGCCTCTCATTAGTCCGTAAAAATTCAGTAACTTTAGTGGGCCACAAAACATAAAATTCCTCGGGTGGGCCAGCGTGACCAAATCCGTAAAAATAAATTTTCATAATATTAATAAGTTCCATACTCTTCAAATAATGTAATTTGAGAATCGATTCTCAACAACGAACATTTTCCTTTCAGGCGTCAGGAAGATTTTCGTCGGAAAAACAATTCTTCCTTTAGTACAAATTTCCAAGTCTTGTGTTCCTTACGTACCTTCACTTACACATGTCCTGAACTTACGGGGTGTAACATTCTTCCCCCCTTAGAAACATTCGTCCCCGAATGTTCTTAGTCGGTTTCAAGCCATACAAACTCGGCGTAAACTCTATACTATGCCTCTCGATCAAAGCGCACAAGACAGCGATGTCACACATGACACCACGTAACATCGTAAACATAATAATGGACCTTAGTCAGTGGTCCCTTCTCACAAAACTCGAAGGTTCTGATCTTCCCAAACACGGGATCCTTAGAGGTTCGCTTTTCCTTACTTGTCATACTTTCTCGTACCTTGAGCTAAATCTAGTACCGTACAAAATCTCAAATTTTGTTTACGTTCCCCAATCCTTGGAGTTACTAACCAACTTGGCCATTATGCTACTTGAATTTCCGCTAAGGCCCTTCTGGGTCCTTACGACCTAGTTCGGTGGAGCAGCGTCCACAAACTTCGTACAACGATTAACTAAACTTGGGCACTGTCATCCTCGGGACCCTATCGCATCGGGACCGTTTCTAGCGGCATTACCCGTTTCAAACTATCGGTGACCGAAATAAGTCCATAACCCGACTCATGCGTCACTCGTAACTTCTCATTCTTAGTGAAATAAATCTCTCTCTTATCTCAGTCTTCTTACCTACCCCTATTCACTAGAGGTTCGTCACATAAGCCAAAGTATTTCTCTTGCCTGATCTTCCTATCGGTCTTACAACTTATGCGGGTAATTACAAGTTGTGAACTCTATACAACTATAGTCTCGATTCACCTATCATTCTTGTCGACATTCTTACTTCTCACTTTACTAATCAAAGTATCCCTAACTGCAGGGTACTATCACTCTTGCTTAGCTGCTATCTTGGTCAAAGCATGCTTCTTCCTCGCGACCACTATAGTCTTCTCCTGGCGAAAGCTGGAGGCTCTGGTCTTTGAGGATTCAAAACTGGCGAAGGACTCGCCATGCGGAACAACATCGGTATAACACAGGCATAAGCCTATCAACTCCACAGTCGACTAGTAGCTCCTGCTACTCCTTTGCCACTACAGGCGGTTGTTGCCCTCCTTGGAGGCATAAGCTGTAACACAACAATCGTCGGAGAGGAATTATCTTACTAACACGGCTACATAGCGCGATCTTAGAGTGAGAAGAATAGAAACCAACTCTAAATGTCCTGTAGCCTCCTGTTTATGGGTGTGGCGCAACACACCGATAATCAAGACTCTACTAGACACGATGCATGACATTCAGAGGCCTGCGCTTTGATACCACTGTCACGCCCGAACCCGGGCGTGGTGGTGCCTACACAGGCACCCTACCATAACAATACAAGTAAAGCTGCGGAAATTAAATAACACCTCATTTTTTCTTTTAAAACAACCGTGCGTGCAAGGGCAAAGCCGACAAAGGCGCCATATATACATAACCAAAAGACCTACACCGCATGAGTCGATCCACGTATGAATACGGACCTCAGGAGTTAAAGCGAAATGTGACGGGACAAGGCCATGCCGTACCCAAAGCGTACAAAGCACATCTTGAAGGACATATACCAAAAGATAAACTCACGGATAGAGGAGCTATCCAAAACCACGGCGAGGATCCTACACTGCCGATCACCAAGCAGCGTACCTAAACTGCGGCATGAGCGGCCCGAGGAGGTCGATGCGAAGAATGTACCAAGTATGTGAACAATAAATGCTTGTAATGAAATCATAACGATCTAAGCAAAGCAGGAGACATGTATGATAGCCAACCTACGATACAAAACACATAGCGGTCATATCAAGTCGGGGCCTTGAGCCCTCGAGTCACTACTCGAGATATAACTATGGGTCTCGCGCCCGTAATATCAATCATGCGTGGAATCCTTCCTCAGCTGGCGATCCATGATATAACATAACATCAAGTCCCGCGGTGGTATAGCATCTTGGGGTTTACCCGCCACTTATACTCTTACCGGAGAAGGTGGTAAAGCGGTGGTATAGCGTCTTGGGGTTTACCCTCACTTATACTCTTACCACGGAGGAGGTGGTATAACGTCTTGGGGCTTGCCCTCATTTATCTCTTACCCTATCTCGGCCGTGTCAAACAACACATAAGCGGTGGTACGGCGTCTTGGGGTTTACCCTCACTAATACTCTTACGGAGGAGGTGGTATAACGTCTTGGGGCTTGCCCGCCGTTTATCTCTTACCTATCTCGTGAGCCATCGAACAAGACATAAGCACCACCGTGTCTTATAAAAATCAGAATTTAACCCAAGTACTACAAGTAGCGAGCATACGTGGAATCGCGTCAACGTCGATGCGTCCGGTAACTTCTGACAAGGCGGTAGACCATGCCCAGAAGTCGCGACAACAATAAAACATAATACTTGCACTCAAGGCTATTACCCGCACGTATAGGCAAGTTCTCAATTAACCAAGCCAAAGTACTTATCAAGGCACACATAGGATAATTCTCATTTTATCAAGCCAAAGTACTAATCAAGGCATACATAGAATAATTCTCTTTTAACAAGTCAAAGTACTTATCAAGGCACACTTAGACAAATTCTCAATTTATCATGCCAAAGTACTAATCAAGGCATACATAGAATAATTCTCTTTTAACAAGTCAAAGTACTTATCAAGGCACACTTAGACAAATTCTCAATTTATCAAGCCAAAGTACTAATCAAGGCATACGTAGAATAATTCTCTTTTAACAAGTCAAAGTACTTATCAAGGCACGTGTTATACCGTATTTCCAGGTATGTGCGTGAGGCGTGCGTATACAATTTGAGCCTTAAAGTAGGCATAGATTCGAAATTTGTACACAACACGGTTAAGTCGTTTTTAAATGAAAGCGTTTCCACGACTTTCGTAGGAAAATTCGGCTATGTCATTTATAATTTTGCGGATTTTCCAAGAGGCGTAATATTTTGGACCAGCGGGAGGGTGGCGTGTCACCCTCGCATTGGAAGAGGTTGGGCGGCAATTGGCCATCCTTAGCGCGTTTTGTTGCCCAATTTTGGTCAAGGGTTAGGTAGGATATTTTTGTGTAGATGGATAAGGTTGCACATGGCTTAATCTTGGCCGTACACTTGCCTTGCACTTGGCACCATCTTGGCCAGTGGGTGGCCTTCACTTGACCTATCAATACCCGCTTAGATGATGAACTTTCTTCGTCAAAATTGAGCAATCTACCTAAGTCTCAAAATACTCCTCCTCTTGTAGTTCTCGTCCAAAGCCTCTCCTCCCCTCCTAGTGGCCTTTGGTAGAGTTTCCCACTCTGCTGTAGTGGTTGGCGTGGGGTACCCACACAGCCTAGTTGTCTCGTATAAATACCCCTTGTAGTGGTATAGAAATACTCTCCTAGTATTGTTATAATGCCCAAATACCTTGGCCCAAATACCTTGTAGTATTCCCAAGGTTACACTTATACTAGCCCAGAAAATACCATTATACTTTCCCTCAGTCGCTAAAACGAAACCCTAAGTAAATCTTCACCCGTAGTTGAAGTTAAAAGTAGAAGTTGGTTAGAACTTCTAAGGGTTGTTTGGAGCGGATTGGAGCACTCGGAGTAGGAGCTAAACCTTGCTCAGGATCGACATATAAACTCGGATAATTTTGGGCTTATCGAGGTAAACATTCTTGACCTTCTTTTGTAATTGGAAATTACATGTTGTAGGAGTATATAGTTAAAGTATACTATATATAGGATTGAACATTGCTGTGCGGCAATGTCTTTTGACTTAAGCCTGAATAATACTTACGGCAATGTCTTGCGACTTAAGCACAATTTAAATAAGAGAAGCTGACGTAATTACATGGGTGTATTCTGATGAACTTGTGTAGTATTACGTGAGTAAAATTGTACGTCAGGTTAGGCGTGCAAACCCCACTCCTGGTTGGCTTGGTAGCGGCCTCGGTAAAGGAGGAGATTAGCATTTATTGCGGGAGAGTCTTTGCCAATTTTACGTAGAATATGGAGCGATGTTAATAAAGCGCCTTGTGGCCTTATAGGTTGAAGTACTACGTGTGGTGCGATCTCGTGGCTTAGGAGTAATGAAGCGGTTTGAAGTACTTGGAGCGTTTTGCTATTAGTCGGCACTCGTCGCGAGGTATGTGAACCTCTTTATCTCTTATAGCATGATATGTGTGAACTATGTAGTGCGGTGAGCGTACATGTGTTGTGTTTGATTGTTTTTAAAACATAAAGTGTTATAACGGCTTTATGGGAAGTTGGTTATAACGACTTTATGTAGGTAAGAAAATACTACGTGGTTTTAAAAGGTAGCGGATGTGAATTATAAGCGGCTAGTTATAATAAAGAACTTGATGTATTTCAAAGATTTATAAATCGTTTTGAAGGAGAGTAACACTTGGTTTTAAAGGTTTTAAAAAGAGTTATACTAGCTTTATGGGAGTTAGGTATAATGTCTTAAGAGGTAAAGAAAATGGTTTCTTGATGTTAGAAGTTAAGAGAGTTGATCTTATAAGATAAGAGACTTATCTTATGTGTTTAATGTGAATGTTTGTGTGAAACCTCATTCGTGAGTCATGAGGACTTGGTTTTATTTAAAGGGATAATGTTTCTTGATTTGAAAATCGAGAATGTGTATCGACAGGACCTGCGGCGTAATAAAGGAAAATGTATTGAATAATGATGTATCGTATTAAAACCGGTAGAAACCTCCATCTGCATAGAAGCTAAGATGAGACAAAATGATATTACATATCTAGATCATGGCGCTTAATAAGATCGATTATAAACAAGAATAACCTACTCACATATAAGGCATATGTTTCTCAAATCATTAAAGGAGAATTATGTTTTAAAGGATTAAAACTATGAACTAAGAGACCTTTTCTAAAAATGAGAAACTTGAGCATTTGAAATTAGGCAAACTTGAACGTTTGGAAAATAAGGTTGTTACTTGATTTTTACAAAGGAAAGCATTTTTGTTTACTTAACAATGTTCGTCACTCTATTTTTATACTACGGACATCGGGTGACTTTTATAAAAGGAATGGATCTCTTTAAAAGGAATTTAACGTACGTAGTACTTTAGGGTTAAAAACCCGGACTTTGGCATAAAATGAAAGTAGCTTGTGTTGTGTAACTTGCCTATGCTGGTTGTTGTGTAACTTGCCTATGCTTGTGTTGTGTAACTTGCCTGTGCTTGTTGTTGCGTAACTTGCTTATGCTTGTGATGATAGCCTTGGTTGTGCAAGAATTGTTATTTTTATGGACTAGCTTTCCATGAGGTCTCTTCTTGTTTGGCCTTGGTCACGGTGGTGGCTCTCGTACTTGCCGTCTCGTGGCGATTCGGCCTTGGTACGGTGGTCGACCCTCGCACTTGCCCGTTCGGTGTAGTGGCGAAGTCTCGTGTCTGACCTTGGTCACAGTGGTCGACCCTCGTACTTGCCCGGTCATTTCGTGGCCGGCCTTGAGTATCGGTGGTCGGCTCTCGCTTGCCGTGTCGGCCGTGTTTTGGTTGCATTATATTATTGAGTGCGGTCGGATCGGTAGTTATACTTGTCTATCGGTTTTATGACACAGTGGGGCACAGTGTTCATGTATACTCCTTGATCTTGTCATATCATAAGCTAGCGGTGAGGAAGAAATTCCAGAACACAGTGATAATTTGGAGGCGTGAGTCACGACTTGATGTAACTAGTTATATGTTATGTCTTGTAGCTTGGTCATCACATGTCTCTGCTTTATATAGACTATTATGATTTCATTTCTGATATTCTGATTTCACATACTTGGTACTGTTATGCTTGACCTCCTTGAGGCTGCGTTAAATCTGCGGTAGAAATACATTGGTGTCGATCCCGCTCTTAGGATCACCTTTCAGCGCATTAGGAAGCTCAGTTCCTTGGAGGCTTATCTTTTGGTATGTGATCCACTGAGTCGTAGGTTCTTGTACATTCGGGGTATGGCGGGGCCTGTCCGTCATAGTTGTTGTAAATCTTAAGTGCAGCCTTTGTGTGGGCGGGGTTTTGTAAAAGGATTAAAGCATTTCGTTTTGAAAGAGTTGTTTATATATATTTTGTTGGAAGGTAACCGTTTGGTTGCTTTGTTTTATTATCTTGTCTCATGTTCATGTTTAAGTTTTATTTCCATTGGTTTTCTCGATGTATTATCACTAGGGTGCGGGGTAAGGCACGATCCGCGGGCAGGATCGGGTCGTGACAAAAGTGGTATCGAGCGATTAGTCCTCGGAAAGTGTCTCTGACCGTGTCTAGTAGAGTCTTGATTATCGATGTGTTGTGCACCACGTCTATGTCGAGAGCTGCGAGACATTTAGGATTAGTTTCCATTCTTCTCATTACGAGATCGTGCCTTAGAGGCGTGTGATAAGATTGGACCCTCGGCGTGCCGTTTTACGATTATGCCTCGCGTAAAGCAGCGGGCCCGAAGGGCAAAGCGGCGAAGGAGGCTGCGAGTAAAGCGTGGCGAAGACCTGTACGAGCCTCGATCCGCGATGCGGAGGCGAGAGGAGATGAGTTACAAAGTGGGCCCGATTAATGGCGGGGTTGTGGCGGACTTGAGGATAAGGGTGGGCCGGTTCGATAGCACCGATGGTTCACCACTAGATCGGATAGTTCGAGGCTACGGGATTTTTACGAGTTGTAGGCGCGAGTTTTATGGGTCGAGGCACGAGGATGATCGCGAGGAGTTCATCAAGCGATTCTGTGGATCGTAAGTGATCGAGGCATCGGAGACCGAGTCGGTGGTCTGAGTTCGCGTCAGTGCGTGATCTGCGATCGGTGGTTTGATTCGTGGGGCTGTCGGGAGAGCATGCACTTCGGCTTTATGGGGCGAGTTCTCGAGGCCTTTCTTGCACATTTCTTGCCTCGTGATGAGAGGCTCGAGCGAACAGATTTTTGGTGTTCTGACGAGCGAGCGTCTGATTCGGTGGTCTGATGTGGAGTTCGACTCATTGGCGATGCGTCCCAGCGTTGGTAGCTAGTATGGAGGATCGAGTGCCGATTTATTCTGAGGCTCGATGATCACCTGGCGAAGTTGTTGGTGTAGCTCTTGTAGGGCATGGACATTGCCGCGTGCGAGCTTATCTGCTGGGATGTGAGGAGAGGATAAATCGTCGGCCGGAATGACGAAGTCGGCGAAGGGCGAGCAGCGAGGTCCTTTGGTGACTTCGGCGGACCGCCTCGGGTGAGCGATTATGCGCCTCGCGGTCTGAGTGGTCCTCCGGCGCCGGGACGCTTGAGATATTCGAGGCGGTCGGGGCTCCCGAGTTTGAATTTTGAGGAAGCGGGAATGCTCGCGGATGAGGTTGCCCTTGTCTCGGTGTGGCGTTGTGGAAAGCTGCATAAAGGAGAGTGTCGTACTAACTCGGGGATTATTATTTTGCGGCCAGCGGGGCCATCGGCAGAAGGCCAGACGAGTATGCTGGCGAGATAGCATGGACTCTTAAGCGATTCGCGGGTTCTTCACCTTCCAGCTTGAGCGGGATGTTCGTACCGCGAGCCGGTAAGTCGCGGTGGAAGTTCCCGATTTTAGCGGTCCTTTGAACGCCTATTTTGGTATATCCTTAACCGCTTTAAAGATTTGTATGCATGATAAGATGACCTTATTATTGTGTGCTACGTTCGGATAGCGTTATGATGGTTATGAGTTAGAAAGCTTGTCTAGTGGAAAGGATTTGTATGGGGGCATGGAAAGTGTGAACTTTAGAATATTTCATGTTGAGACCTTAGATGTAAGGTCGTCTTGAGTCAGTTTTGCAAGTGATCCTTGTCGGAATACATTTTATGCCTAGAATGTGTTGTGTGATAATTTCCTTGAAGTAGTGTTAAATGGAAGTGGTAGCTTTCATGACTGTTGAGTAAGATTGTTAGGGTCGGGAACAGGCGTGATGCGTTAGTGGATCGGGTTGGGGCCATGTTGAGGGCCAACCGCGGCGGTTTCAAAGTGGGGTCGGCTCTGGGTGGTCAGCGGTGGTAAGTCACGAGGTGCTAGGCGGGTTTAGATGACCATCGTATGAGTTCGTGGGTATGTTCGACCAGAATCGGTTCGTGAAGGCGGGAATGGCCTTAGTAAAGAAGTGAAGCTAGTAAGATGACCAAGTTTGGAGGTAGTGGCTCGAGGTTGGAAAGCGAGCGTTGACTAAAGTGTGATGCGTATACTAGAAGAGTTCAAGTGTTAGAGAAGAGTCTGACGAGTAAGGGTAAAAGCGAGCATGTATTGCGAGCATAGATATGATCATTTCTTGTGACGGGAGAAGGTGCGAAGGATGTATATTTTAGACCTCGGGAATCGCATGCGATCGGTACCATTTGTTGGAGTCGTGGGGTGACACTAGAACCTCGCGACAAGGTGACAAAAGTTTGTGATGTTAGAGGTGTTTCCTCGTGGACTTGGATGTAAGTATTCTGCGGGTGTTTAAGTGGCGGTTGTGGCGTTGGCAACTTTTAGAAGAACTACATCGTTATCTGTCTCGAGAAGGAACATTCGGGACGAATGTTTCTAAGGAGGAGAATGTTATACCCGTATTTCAGTATATGCGTGAGGCGTGCGTATACAATTTGAGCCTTAAAGTAGGCATAGATTCGAAATTTGTACCTGACACGGTTAAGTCGTTTTTTAAAGCGTTTCCACGACTTTCGTAGGAAAATTAGGCTATGTCATTTATAATTTTTGCGGATTTTTCCAGAGGCGTAACATTTTGGACCAGCGGGAGGGTGACATGTCACCCTCGCATTGGAAAGAGGTTGGGCGACAATTGGCCATCCTTGCGCGTTTTGTTGCCCAATTTTGGTCAAGGGTTAGGTAGGATATTTTTGTGTAGATGGATAAGGTTGCACGTGGCTTAATCTTGGCCTTACACTTGCCTTGCACTTGGCACCGTCTTGGCCGTTGGTTGGCCTTCACTTGACCTATAAATACCCCTTGGTTGATGAACTTTCTTCGTCAAAAATTGAGCAATCTACCTAAGTCTCAAAATACTCCCTCCTCTTGTAGTTCTCGTCCAAAGCCTCTCCCCTCCCTCATAGTGGCCTTTGGCGAGAGTTTCCCCTCGCTGTAGTGGTTAGCGGTGGGGTACCCCACTGCCTAGTTGTCTCGTATAAATACCCACTTGTAGTGGTATAGAAATACTCTCTAGTATTGTTATAATGCCCAAATACCTTGGCCCCAAATACCTTGTAGTATTCCCGAGGTTACACTTATACTAGCCGAGAAAATACCATTATACTTTCCCTCGATCGCTAAAGCGAAACCACTAAGTAAATCTTCACGTAGTTGAAGTTAAAAGTAGAAGTTGGTTAGAACTTCTAAGGGTTGTTTGGGCGGATTGGAGCACTCGGAGTAGGAGCTAAACCTTGCTCGGGATCGACATATAAACTCGGATAATTTTGGGCTTATCGAGGTAAACATTCTTGACCATACATTTGTAATTGGAAATTACATGTTGTAGGAGTATATAGTTAAAGTATACTATATATAGGATTGAACATTCTTTGTGCGGCAATGTCTTTTGACTAAGCTTTGAATAATACTTACGGCAATGTCTTGCGACTTAAGCTGAATTTAAATAAGAAGCGAGCGTAATTACATGGGCGTATTACGATGGACTTGTGTAGTATACGTGAGTAAAATTGTACGTCGGTTAGGCGTGCAAACCCCACGGTTGGCTTGGTAGCGGCCTCGGTAAAGAGGAGATTAGCTTGTTGCGGGGAGAGTCTTTGCCGAATTTTACGTAGAATATGGAGCGATGTTAATAAGCGCCTTGTGGCCTTATAGGTTGAAGTACTACGTGTGAGTGCGATCTACGTGGCTTAAGGAGTAGCGAAGCGGTTTGAAGTACTTGGGCGTTTTGCTATTAGTCGGCACTCGTCGCGGTATGTGAACCTCTTCCATCTCTTATAGCATGATATGTGTGAACTATGTAGTGCGGTAGGCGTCGTGTATTAGCGTGTTTGATTGTTTTTAAAACATAAAGTGTTATAACGGCTTTATGGGAAGTTGGTTATAACGACTTTATGTAGGTAAGAAAATACTACGTGGTTTTAAAAGGTAGCGGATGTGAATTATAAGCGGCTAGTTATAATAAAGAACTTGATGTATTTCAAAGATTTATAAATCGTTTTGAAGGGAGAGTAACACTTAGTTTTAAAGGTTTTAAAAGAGTTATACTAGCTTTATGGGAGTTAGGTATAATGTCTTAAGAGAGGTAAAGAAAATGGTTTCTTGATGTTAGAAGTTAAGAGACTTGATCTTATAAGATAAGAGACTTAACTTATTTGTTTAATGTGAATGTTTGTGTGAAACCTCATTCGTGAGTAATGAGTACTTGGTTTTATTTAAAGGGATAATGTTTCTTGATTTGAAAATCGAGAATGTGTATCGACAGGACCAACTGCGGCGTAATAAAGGAAAATGTATTGAATAATGATGTATCGTATTAAAACCGGTAGAAACCTCCATCTGCATAGAAGCTAAGATGAGACAAAATGATATTACATATCTAGATCATGGTGCTTAATAAGATCGATTATAAACAAGAATAACCTACTCACATATAAGGCATATGTTTCTCAAATCATTAAAGGAGAATTATGTTTTAAAGTTAAAACTATGAACTAGAGACCTTTTCTAAAAATGAGAAACTTGAGCATTTGAAATTAGGCAAACTTGAGCGTTTGGAAAATAAGGTTGTTACTTGATTTTTACAAAGGAAAGCATTTTGTTTACTTAACAATGTTCGTCACTCTATTTTTATACTACGGACATCGGGTGACTTTTATAAAAGGAATGGATCTCTTTAAAAGGAATTTAACGTCGTAGTACTTTAGGGTTAAAGACCGGACTTTGGCGTAAAATGAAAGTAGCTTGTGTTGTGTAACTTGCCTATCTTGGTTGTTGTGTAACTTGCCTATGCTTGTGTTGTGTAACTTGCCCATACTTGTTGTTGCGTAACTTGCTTATGCTTGTGATGATAGTTGGTTGTGCAAGAATTATTATTTTATGGACTAGCTTTCCATGAGGTCTCTTCTTGTTCGGCCTTGGTCACGGTGGTCGGCTCTCGTACTTGCCGTCTCATGGCGGATTCGGCCTTGGTACCGGTGGTCGACCCCCTCGCTTGCCGTTCGGTGTAGTGGCGAAGTCTCGTGATCTGACCTTGGTCACGGTGGTCAGCCCTCGTACTTGCCGGTCGACTCGTGGCCGGCCTTGGTATCCGATGATCGGCTCTCGCACTTGCCGTGTCGGCCGTGTTTTGGTTGCATTATATTATTGATACGGTCGGATCTGGTAGTTATACTTGTCTATCACGGTTTTTATGACACAGTGGGGCACAGTGTTCATGTATACTCCTTGAATCTTTGTCATATCATAAGCTGCCGGTGAGGAAGAAATTCCACGACACGAGTGATAATTTGGGCGTGAGTCACGACTTGATGTAACTAGTTATATGTTATGTCTTGTAGCTTGGTCATCATACATGTCTCTGCTTTATATAGACTATTATGATTTCATTTCTGATATTCTGATTTCACATACTTGGTACTGTTGTCTTGACCTCCTTGAGCTGCGTTAAATGCAGCGGTAGAAGTACATTGGTGTCGATCGCTCTTAGGATCACCTTTCAGCGCATTGGGAAGCTCCGTTCCTTCGGAGGCTTATCTTTTGGTATGTGATCCCTGAGTCGTAGGTTCTTGTACATTCACGGGTATGGCGGGGCCCTGTCCCGTCATAGTTGTTGTAAATCTTAAGTGCAGCCTTTGTGTGGGCGGGGTTTTGTAAAAGGATTAAAGCATTCGTTTTGAAAGAGTTGTTTATATATATTTTGTTGGAAGGTAACCGTTTGGTTGGCCTGTTTTATTATCTTGTCTCATGTTCATGTTTAAGTTTTATTTCCGCTGGTTTTCTCTGATGTAGTATCACTAGGGTGCCCGGGGTAAGGCACCAGTCACGGGCCCGGGATCGGGTCGTGACAGCACACTTTAGACAAATTCTCAATTTTTCTAGCCAAAGTACTACATACGTACATTCTTTTATAAAAGACTCATTTCTATGTAAAGCTCAAGATACTAACACCAGTAGTATCAAGGCGTGTCTATTTTCAAAGTAAGTTACTACACTTTTAGAAAACTCATTTCAAAGCTTGAAATCAAGTAACTCCAAATTTTCACAATCTAGGCAACTTATGTAGATTAATCAAAATAGACAACTTTCTAACCTTATAAAGCCGTTATAACCAACTTCCCATAAAGCGTTATAACCCTTTATGGTTTTAGACATATCCATTCCTTGATAACCAAGAGACTTATACTATTAAAACCAAGTATCACATACTTACAAATCAAGTTCTTAACTTTCAAAAATACTTGAGTCTCTTGTGGTTAGAAAACAAGTTTTCTTCTACTTTTTAAACCTCAGTAACTTCACCCTTAGCGCAAGTTACTTCTCTTAAATCATGTCATTTCTCCTCTTTTAAATCAAATAAGTAAATCACTCCTTTGACTCCTAAAGTCATTATAATGACCTTTAGGTTTTAGAACAAAGGCCTTGCCAAAAGATTTGGAAACCACTTCACTTTTCAGTCTACATGCACTTTAAGAAAAATACCTTCACCTTTAAGAATCCAAACTTCCCTAAGGAAATGGATTATACTACTTACAATTTAAACATCAAAGTACACTCGAGGAAATACATAGAACAAATTCTATTTTAGGCAAATCCAAATACAAGCAGGAATGGATCATTCGAGGAGTAGGACTTACTTTCTTTATTCTAGGGAATCATGCTAGAAGAGGAGATAGTTCACATACCTTTTCAGCTAATATCCACAAGCTAAGCCGAATCGCGTGCGTAGAAGTGTCAACCTATAATGGTCACAACAAGACTATCAACTTCTAGTCTCAGCGTAGAATAATACTAAGTATAGGGTCTGCAATTCTCACGGAAAATCGGGCGCACTTCCTTTGTTTCTACTTACTTTGCCACCTTTTCAAGGTCGAATACAATAACCAACACGCCCGTTTAAGGCTCGAACAACAACGAACAAAGGGATTACCGCCTTACAATACGTGTAAAATTCCGCCACACAATTCATACGAAATAGTCTAAGGCACACTAGCCAATTCTCGGCCAACTTACATAGCAACACTAAGTCTTTTCCAATCCTTTTCCAATTCCAAGTTCTAAGGTCTAACATGTTATCTAGTCATAAACAACCCGGCAACTACAATTTCCTTCTTTATACAACATGCGGCGCTTAGACTAATAATCAACGAATTGTAATCTTAACGCTAAACATGCTAGTTTTGGATTAGGGTTCGATAGCGATAAACATATCAAACTTCATACTATATAACACATGCTTGCTAAAATCCATAGCTACAACAATAAGTAAGCCTTAACTATTAAAACGACAAAATTTATACCTTTCAAAGCCCTTAAAATTTCCAAGATTCGAAGTCGCGCCTTAGCAATTCTTAGCTCCATTCCTTAGGTTCCAATCCTCTCCACGCGCTCCTTAGCGGCCTGAAGAACCCGTCTTCAAGTTCCAACTTCAAAGTTGAAGAACTCCCTTAGTTTCGCCTTGCGACTAACGTAAAAATCGTTTTTTCGAAATCTTTCTATTGAGGTAACCTTACAATACCCTTGGGGACATTGGGTTAAAGTCTTGTGGCTAATGGAGGAAAATTACAAAATTTTCTTGTGAGGAGGGCCTGGCGAGAGCTCCCATGTGAAGAACAAGGTGTGTGATTTTCTAAGTGTAGAAATGAGCTTGTCTTGCACTAGCTTAGCACTTATAACATGGATGGCTTAGATAAAAACACTTGTGAGGCTAAGATGAAAATCACATGGATCGAGCTTATGTGGCAAGTTGACAAGTCAACAATGTCAAGCTTAGCAAGACTTATCTTCCACCATGGTAAATGACCATTTTACCCTTGGAATAATTCGACCAAGACCGTATGGGGTGACACGTGTCGCCTACTCGTTAAATCCATAAAAATTCCGTAACTTTCGTGGGCCCCACAAAACATAAAATTCCTCGGGTGGGCCCCACGTGACCAAATCCGTAAAAATAAAATTTCATAATATTAATAAGTTCCATACTCTTCAAATAATGTAATTTGAGAATCCAATTCTCAACAACGAACATTTTTCCTTTCCGACGTCCGGAAGATTTTCCGTCGGAAAAACAATTCTTCCTTTAGTACAAATTTCCAAGTCTTGTGTTCCTTACGTACCTTCACTTACACATGTCCTGAACTTACGGGGTGTAACAGGGTCCATACGTCCTATGCGGTTGAAATAGTCCCAGGAGTAGGATTGCCAAATGATACTATGGGCAGGTGGCCCTAAGTTGATCATAAGTTTCCTATTTTTATGCAGTATACCTTTATGGGCAGATTTATTTGACTTTATCGCGTCCCAGATTGGGCCGGGCAGTATACCTTTATGGGCAGACTTATGTGACTTTATCGCGTCCCAGATTTGGTCGGGCAGTATACCTTTATGGGCAGACTTATGTGACTTTATCGCGTCCCAGAATGGGTCTGGCAGTATAGGCTGTCACGACCCGACCTCGGGCCCGTGACTGGTGCCTTACCCCGGGCACCCTAGTGATACAAACATCAGAGAAAATCAGCGGAAATAAAAACTTAAGCATGAATCAAGACATAAAATAAGCAATAGGCTAACCAAAACGATTACCTTCCTGAATATATATAAAAATTGAACAGTTAAATCCCTTACAAACCCTACCCAGCGATCTACGGACCTCAGAATGTAACCACAACTCTACGACGGGGCGAGGCCGCCATACCCACGAATGTACAAGAACCTACAATGACGGACTATACCAAAGATAAGCCTCGAGAAGCGGAGCTTCCCAAATATTTGTGATCCTATGGCGAGGATCGACAAGCGGTGTACCTACTGCGGCATGAGCGGCCCAGAGGAAGTCGATCTGGAGTACCAAGTATGTGGCGAAAATCACGTAAATGAAATCATAATAGTCTATATAAAGCAGAAGACATATATGATAACCAATTTACGATACCTGATATATAGCGATCGTATCAAGTCGGGGACTCGCGCCAAAGTCGTCGCTCAAATATAACCATGGGTCGTACCCACGATATCAATCATGCAGTGGAATTCATTTCTCACTGGCGATCCATGATATAAAAGCACCAAGGAATACACACGAACACGAGTCCCGCGTGTCATAATAAAACCGTGCGGGGTAAATGCGAAGGCATGGCGGGCTACTAAAACCAGCGTACCAGCAATGCTATAAGGCGTATCACGAGGTCTTTCTAGACCGGGCCACATGATCGAAGTTGGCCGCTCGCCCTCAGTATCAATGTGCGCGTCTAATCCTGGAACTTACCGCAGCTCCGCATAGGCCATACATAGGCCCGCATGAGGTATTCCTCCATCGGGGTAGCTAACCAGCGGCGTCCTCACGGACCCCGAAGTCCGCATAGTCACATGGACGCGTAAGGTATAATACCTCGCGTCGGCGTAACACACCGGGTGATCATCACGTCACGGAACTCCGCGACTCGCGTGGGTCACCTGAGACCGCGTGAGGTATTCCTCGCGTCGAGGTGGCAAGTCCTCGGCATAATAACAAGTCGGGGGTAAGTGGTATAATATCGGCATAGCGCTTATCGTTAAACAACATAAGCACAACAAGAAAACCCCTTACACAAGCGTCACGAGAAACTAACACACGTAGCATCATAACAAGTTTACTTATTAAACCAACAAGAAAGTATTACAAGGCTATCACAAGCCAACGTAGTCAAGTTACTCACACAAAAGTCACACGATACGTAGTATTAAAATAGAGTAACTATCTTTTAAGTAAACCAAAACAATTTCCATACCTTCTTTTAAATCAATCTTAAGACAAAATCATGCCTTCCTTTTAAACAAAGACACTTTTTCTTTTTAAAGTCAAGTAGCAATATACTTTTTAAACCAAGTGTCTTACTCTTTTAAAAACAAATAGCGTATACCTTTAAATCAAGTTACTTCTCCTTTCCCAAAATCAAGTTGTTTATAAGTCAAGTCTCTTTACTTTCAAAAATCGAGCTCTTAATCTTTCAATCATATCTTTTAAGAAACCAACTTCCAACCCTTAAAATGGCAAGTTATCATTTTAAATCAACAGATAAAACCATTCTTATGTTTTCATAAAGTCGTTATAAATAACTTCCCATAAAGCTATTATAACACTTTATGTTTTAAACCAACCAAGGACAACTATTCTTATTTTGAAATCAAGATAACTTTATTCTTTAAAAGACCACACACCCATTACTCATGGTGAGGTTTTACAACTTTTAACATAATTCAAGTCCTTAATATTTCATAACAAGTCACTTAACTTTTGAATCAAGTCAAGGACACAAAAGGAAAATCAAATTCCTTTAAACACACGTGCGTCTACTGCACTAAATATATTTCACAAATATCATGCTAGAAAGGATAGGAAGAGGTTCACATACCTCGCGGCGATTATCGACAATTAGCAAAGCGCTCCAAAGTACTCTAACCTTGCTCGCCTTTCCACCCGTCAAGTAGAATATGCTGCGTAGCACTTGACTATAATGGTCATAAAAGCGCTTATCAACTTCTAGATCCCATGTGGAATATTTCTAAGAACAAGGCTCCGTGTTCTACGGAAAATTCGGCACCTCCCCACACATGACCTCGTAAATCTCCTCATACAACAAGGCGCCTACCGAGCCAACAATTCCGGGGGTTACCGTCTAACGGCGTATACAATTCTACTTCACAATAAAACTACAAGTCTCGTAAATACGGTCGATGTAAATCTGATTCAATTCTTATCCATAATCATTCTACATATAGTATACTCAACTATACATTACTTCAACATGTAATATCGATTACAATAGGGGACAAAGATCATTATCTCGATAAGCCCAAAATTATCCAAGATTATAAGTCGATCTGAGCAGCGTTTAGCTCGATTCCTTACGCTCCAACCCGCTCAAGCAACCCTTAGAAGTTTCTAAACATCTTCTCTTAACATTTCAACTCCAAAAGTGAAGAACACTAGGCTTGTTCTTGCCGTGCTCGACGAGAAGTGCTTTAGGGGCTAGGGTGTGAAATCTTTTCTAACTTTTGGTTAATAATCTTCCTAATACTCTAAGGAAGAACACTTTAAAGTCTAAGAATTTTTGGACAACTTTTGGCCAAGGGAAGGCTAAAGCGAGAACAACAACAAGGAGAGGGGAGGGAGAATTGCCTTGAAAAACTCAAGGGTGGGATGAAGTCTTGCAAGCTAAAAGGGTGGGTATTTATAGAGAAACCAAGGGCTATGATTAATGCAAGTGTAAGGTGAGGATGGGGTACATGTGTGTGGGTAGTTGGCCAACCATTTGGCCACCAATAATGGGACAAGTGGCTTGCCACTTGTCCCCGATCGCATCTGCAAGGCTAGGTGTCCGTCTCGATTCGGCCACGTGGCCACGTAGGGTGACACGTGTCCCCACTCGTCAAAATATTTCATCTTAGAAAATATCCATGATGCCAAAAATCCGATAATAAAGTGGGCCCATGGCGTAAATTCCTCAGTGGGCCCACGTGACCAATTCGGAAATAAAATTCCATAATTCTCAAATATTCCAAAAGTCCGAATACCAAATCGGGAATCAATTCCGCTTTAACGAACATTTTTCCTTAAAATCAGGAAACTTTTAGTCGAAAAATCACGTCTTTTCTTCCTTTCCAATTTAATGTCGTATTCTGCCATGCGTCCTCACATACATACCACGGAACTACGGGGTGTAACATTCTTCCCCCAGAAACATTCGTCGAATGTTCCTTCTAAATCTCCAAGCACACGCTTTGTGGTATAGTCTTCCTTCTTATGCTTACGAAACCAATTATGCCACGCTTTGGCCATAATACCCCATATGCGCAAAAACTCACATCCAAGCCGAAGAATCATCCCTAAAGCGTATAACAATACTAATAGCTCCACCCGTGGTCCAAAAGATACTTTCTTCACATCTATACTTATAAAAGGACCTTGCATCTTAGCCTCTTTTCTTACTTGTCATTCTCCTCGTACACTCGAACTCTTCCTCATATACTTACCACATTTCTGTCATTGCTTGATTTCCAAAATCTCGGGTTACTATCTCTAACTTGGTCATTATTAGCTTGGGAACACTCTGGAGGATCTCAGATTACTCTTAGAAACATAGCAACATGGAATCTGGACGTCTTGCCTCACAAGTCGGACGGCGGTGCTAACATAGGCAACTTTGGCCTATTCTACTATGATCTGAAAATGCCCAAAGTACCTCGGGCTAAGTTTCCCCTTCTTTCCAAATTTCGTCACACCGCCAGGGGTGGTACCTTGAAGACCCCGTCGGCTTTGAACTCCAGTGTCGGCCGATCGTCGCCGCGACTTACGGTGACTACGAGAAACTAATAAATTCTTACGGATAAGCCATATCTGTCACGACCCGACCAGACGCGGTAGTGCCACTACAGGCACCACTGTTGGGTATCGTCGAGAGAATAGCGGAACATCATGAAACTTATAAAATAAAATAACGAGAAATTAAACCACGGGTTAGCGGATAAGGCTACCTTCCAGACACGTATACATATACATAACAAGCGATTACATCCTTTCTTTTTACAAACCGACCGACATGTGACTACGGACCTCTAAGAATTACAAGCTGCGGCGGGACATGGCGCCATACCCACGAATGTACATAAGTCTACCACATCGTGAAGCCGTACCAAAAGATAAGCCTCCGGTGTGAAAGGGCTTCTTTCCAAAAAGCGAGCAGAGATCCTAAAAGCAGGATCACGACAATGTACCTATCACTGCGGGCATGAGCGGCCCGAAGAAGTCGATTACAACAGTGCAGAGTATGGAACAAATAAACGCAATAACCAAATCATATATGTATAAAAGAATGTCCTTTATACTCACGAAATCAATCGTATATTAGCAGTTCCTTTCCTCCTTTCAATAAGATTTAACAACATATTCTTACATACATACTTAAGAGTTTAATCGGTCTTTTTCACATAACACATATCTTACATAACATAATCCGGCCGCTGTGGGGCTCGGTGTCTTGTGGAATCATATAACATAATCCGGCCGCTGTGGGGCTCGGTGTCTTGTGGAATCATATAACATAATCCGGCCGCTGTGGGGCTCGGTGTAAGATAGCGTAACGGCTATGTGAAGGCTCGGGGTAATATGGCGTAATCAGGCCTATGTGTAGGCTCGGTGTATCTCATGCGTAATCCGGCCTATTTGTAGGCTCGGTGTATTTCATAACGTAATCCGCCTACTTGTAGGCTCGGTGTATTCATAATGTCCCTATTTGTAGGCTCAGTGTGATTTTCCTTACATAACATTTTCAAACCATCTTTTCACTTCTTCTTAAGTCGTCATAACAACTTCTCATAAAGCTATTATAACAACCTTTCATTTTAGAGAACTTAAGACACTTTTATTCTTACAACATTAGGAAAAACTAGATCCAAATACTACGTACATACATGCTTAAAAAGAATCATAGAACTCCTTTCTTTTTAAAGCTCAAGTCACATACTCTTTTGGAAGCCATCTTCTTATCTTTTGAAATAAATTAAGCCATACTTTGTAAAATTAAGTCATTTCTACTTATAAAATCAAGGCTTATAGCCTTAACACCTATAGCATACACTCTTTCAAATCATGTAAACATACTTTAGAAATCAAGTCCCGTAATCTTGAAAAATAAAGTTTCATAATCCTTTAAAGAAAATCAAAGTTCATAGTCTTAAAACTTCATAACATACATTCTTTAAAGTCCGTTTACTTATACTTGTAAAAATCATGTCATCTACACTTTTAAAACCAATCCCCTTTTCACATATAAATTCAAGTCATTTTCAAACATAAAAATCAACACATACTTACTTTAAATAAATCAAGATACATAGCCCTTAAATCAAATCTCATAATTTCCTAACCATCCTTACAGCGCCTCGTAAGACTAGTAAAGACTTAGGACAATCTAAACATACTCTTAACTTAGATTCCACAATGTAAATACTTCTTAACTTCTAAGAGTAGAAGAAATCTTAAAATGTTATCACATGGATATTTCATACGTAGGATCGTACCAGCGAAAGAAGAGGTTCGCATCGCCGCGACGATTGTCGACAAGTAGTAAAATGTTCCAAAGTACTTCAACCTTGAGCTATTCCATGCTTCAAGTAGGATCTGCTATACTTAGTTCTTGACCTATCATGGTCCAATCGTCCATTAACCTCTTACTTGAACATAGAATATTCTAAGTGCTAAGTCGCCAAATTCTCTGAAAATCGGACGGCACCTCCTTTGTTTTACTTACCTTGCCACCTTTTCAAGGCGAAATACAATAACCAAACAGCCCCAATTGGCTCGCAACAATATTAGAAGGTAGTCGATACAAATGAATAACTAAACCCCGATTGGCTCACAATTTAGAAAGTAGTCAATCTGATTGAATAACAAACTAAAAGTCCAAATTCGACCACAGAGTTCAACCGTACCAATTCTTATCGATTTCCATTTCAATCCAAAATGTTAACATAACATGATATCAAGTCGCATTTGATTAAAACTACCGCAATCTTGAATCCATAACATGCGGCGATTCTAATAACGACTAAATTGAAATCCAACTTAACATGGCTTACATTACATTCGGTTCCAAGGCTACAATCAATCCACAATCTAATAAACTTCTACATATCAACTTCGTACTAGCAACACATAAAGCTAACAACAACAATAATAATATATAATCTTGTAGCAGCGTTAAAGGACAAGATTATACCTCAACGAATCTTAATCGATTCCAATCAAGTCGCTCCTTAGTAGTTTAGAACCTCTCCGAGACACTTCAATCCGCTTGTTGAGACCCTTAGAACAATACCAACAATTATCCTTCAAAACTCCAAACAAAACCTAGAAAGACCCTTAGGTTTTAGTTTTCACGACAAACAGTAAACTACCTTTTCCAAGACTTTTCTATTGAGATGTGTTTACAATACACCTAAGAGCCTTGGTTTAAAGTGGGAGTTGAATGAGCAAGAAACAAATTTTCTCTCCTTATCCTTGTGAAACCAGAGACCTCATGATAGGTTCTTGATTTATGCAATTTTTCTAAGTGTTAAACTCTCCTTCTACTAGTAGTAATATATAAAGCACCTTGGAGGTTATGATATAAACACATGGAAGGCGTAGATGTAGTCTTACAAAGAATCAAGACCGTATGGGACCTTTGACCTTAGTCGATAATATCAAGCCTCGAGTTGTAAGACTTGTCTTGCAACAAGGTCAAATGACCATATGCCCTTGCTAAAAATGCGTCGAGGCATAGTAAGGGGGTGACGCGTGTCGCCTCCCATTCGACACACTAATCGTTTCAGACAATTTCCATAATTAGAATTTTTTTACAAGTCTCGAATCTTAACAACGTGAGCTCTTACGTACTACCTTAAAACATGTCTTGTACATGCGGGGTGTAACATTATCCACGTCTATTTGAAACAAGTAGGGACCAAACTATCGAACGCTTGCAGACATCGAACGATCGGCCGTGACCTGCACTTCGCCCATACAAGGCTTAAGGCACCGTCAGAATCTTTGAAATGGTAGCTAGTATAATACTCGCTCAACAGAGGCAAATAATCCTCACGGCTACCCACAAATCAAAACAGGCGTAACCTATCCTCGAATATGCGGATAAAGCGCGTTGTTCGTCCGTCGACCAGGGTGAATGCAATCTTGAGACTACTGAGTTCCTAACCACTTTGGTAAAACCTCCGAAAAGAAATAGCAATAAAGCGGGCTCCACGCTGCCATAAAATAAAAGTAGGAACCCGTGCGGCCTTACAACCTTCACGATATACAACATCTCGCATAACCTCGTAGAGTAGCAGTCGACTAAAAGACAAGATGGTGACCAGCCGGCCTACTACTAGTCGAGCGTCCACAAGCTTCGTGCGATGGTTATGAAACTTGGGCCTAACACCCTCGTGACCTGTCATCTAAGCGGGACCACCTCAGACCCCGCGCGTTAGGGCTGCGGGTTGACTCGCGATATGGCCTCGGCCGACCAGCCGTACTTAACTTTCGTTCTGATCGGAACAATCTCATTATTCAAGTCGCGAGAACTGGTGGTCTTCTAAGCCCGTCTACCCACTTCCCTTTCACGCCACTCATGGACTTATCACCTAAAAATACTCCGCGTATCTGATGTACACGACAGCGATCAAGCGTACAATCTTTTACTCAAGATGGCCTTGCGTCTAAGGTCTCCGTAGTTATCTGTATTCATGGCTCAAAATTTCCTCGTCCCGGACTTACCACTTTTCAACTACCCATGTTTTCTAATCCACACCTAACACCGTACTATCCATGCAGCACTCGCGTCATCTACCATGCGACCTAAACAAGTCTCTTAAGGTTGAAGATATCTCTGTAACTCTTGCCTCGCTTTCACTTTGTCGCTCTAATCAAATCACTGCTCTCTGTGGCGCGTAACTATATGTGGTGATGAACGACCACCGATCCCGAAGGCTGAGTCTCTACATCTGTGCTCCCTCTGGTCGGACAAACTCTCGCTCCAAATGGCCTGTTGGCGCATGCGTACATTTGTCAGTAGTCGACACTCACGTAATGGAGTCTATTACAACGCCACAGCGAGGTGGGGTGACCTCGTCGACTAACACCCTTCTCCGAACAATGAACCATGGCCCGACTTGGTAGGCTAAGTCGTCCATGTATCCTCTTACGGAAAATCGTCAATTCATGTGACATAGCGGTGCACTCTATCCTCGTACGCCACTAAAGCGAGGGACATGCGAGCGATGAGTCAAACTACATCTTGTATTCGAGCCGTCGCGATCTGCCTCGACATCAAAAATCCATGCGCGAGCTCTCGTCATCTGCGAGGGCAAGAAGCATGTAGAAAATTCCTCTAAGGTCTTGATCACTTTCCTGATCCACTGCAACTGTCGAATAAACTCCTGAGGATCTTCCTCAGTTCTAGATCCATAGAACTGGGTGGGTGACTCGAAGTCGAGAAATCTCAACTATCGGATCTAGGGTGAACTCTTGAAATGCTTGGAACCTCAGACTCTCGTCATCCTCATTCACAGCCACAAGCCTAGCTAGTAATGGCCCGTTTCCTTGTAACTCATATCCTCGGCTCTCACAGTGCGTGGCGGAGGCTCGGTATCGTGGCCTCGATGAGGCTGCTGCGCTCTAAACTCTGCTTTGGGGCTAGCGGCGTCATAAAACTCGTCGTCACAGTACTATCTCGGGTAATGGCGGGGCACGTGCCTCGTAACCCTCGTGTTCTACTCGTAGCTCCCTCTGCGCCTTGCCCACGGGCTCTGGTTGCACTGCGTAGGCGTAGCGGTACATAAGAATACGCGGTGATCCGACTTATAACGCGGCTCTAAGGCACGATCTCGAGTGAGAAGAATGAAACCAATCCTAAATATCCTGTAGCCTCACGATTATAGATGTGGTGCGACTGGCGATAATCAGACTACTACTAGACACGATGCGTAGACACCTTTTAGTTAAGCGCTCGATACCACTTTTGTCACGACGACCGACCTCGGGCGTGGTAGTGTCTTACCGAGGCCGTAGTGATACAAACATCGAGAAAATCAGCGAAATAAAAACTTAAGCATGAATCGAAGACATAAAATAAGCGATAGGCTAACCAAGCGGTTACGCTTCACGAATATATATAAAAATTGAGCGATTAAATCCCTTACAAACCCTATCCACAGCGGTACTACAGACCTCTAGAATGTAACCACAACTCTGACGGGCGGGGCCCGCCATACGTACCACGAATGTACAGAACTCTGATGACGGTATACGAAAGATAAGCCTCGGAGAAGCGGGCTTCCCCAATGGCTTGTGATCCTATGGCGAGGATCGACAAGCGGTGTACCTCTACCTTGTTATACCCGTAGTTGCGAGGGTATGTATGTGAGGGCGTGCGTGCGAAGTCTGACGAAATTTTGAAAAGAAAGAAAGATGTGAGTTTTTCGCGGAAAAGTTTAGGTAATTTGTGAAGAAAAAGGTTCGTTAATGAGAATTGGATTCCCAGTTTGGTATATGGGCTTCTTAAATTATATTAGAATTTTGAGATTTTATTTTGGAAATGGTCACGTGGGGCCCACGGGAGAAATTCTGATTTTGTGAGGCAGCTTTGTTTTGAGATTTCCGGTATTTTGGATATTTTGAAGGCGAAATAATGCAGGCGAATCGGGGCGACACGTGTCACCCCGTGTGGCACCCTTGGCGAATTTACCTTTGTCGCGACACGATTAGAATCGTTTTTCGGCCGAAGCGTTTTGCATAACTTGCGAGGAAAATTCCGACTATGCCGTTTTGTATTTTTGCGGATTTTTCGGCGGCGGAACATCTTTGGGCCAGAGAGGTGACAACTTGTCACCCTCAGTGGCGATTTGGGTAAGCGAGGGGCGTCTTATCCTTGTTTTGTGCCTTGTTTTGGCCTTGTTTGGTGCATTGTTTTGTGGCATGTTTTGTGGAGTAGGGGTTAGGGTGCACTTGGCTTAATCTTGCCCTTACACTTGCTATACACTTGGAAGGATCTTGGCCACTTGGTTGGCCTTTGGTTTTGCTATAAATACCCACTGAGTGTGAAGACTTCATCCGTTCAAAACTTCCAAGTCTTGAAACCCTCTCCTCCCTTTGTGAGCTCTTGGCCAGAGCCTCCCCACTCCCCCACTTCGTGTGGCCTTTGGCGAGGGTTCCCTCCGCTTTGTGGTGCTAGCAGTAGGGTACCCCACTGCTAGTTGTTTTTCGTATAATACCTCACTTGTGGTATTGAAATACTTCTCTAGTATTGTTATAATGCCCAAAATACCTTAGCCTTGTACCTTGTAGTATTCCAAAGATACCTCTATCGTAGAGCAGGAAATACTACCTTTTGTCCTTTTAGTCTCAGCTGAAACCACAGGAAATCTTCGTAGTTGGTTGAAGTATTTGAGTAAGTTAGTTAGAACTTCTAAGGGTTGTTTGGAGCGCGGAGTAGGAGCTAAACCTTGCTTTCGGGATCGACATTATAACTTGGATAATTTTGGGCTTATCGAGGTAATTATCTTGTCCTCTATTGTAATTGGAAATTACATGTTTGTTAGAATATATAGTTGAAGTATACTATATATGGAACTATACTTAGTATTCGGCAATGTCTTTTGACTTAAGCTGAAGAATAAAAAGCTGAAGAGGTGTATTTACATGGGTGTATTGCGATAGACTTGTGTAGTATTCTTGAGTAGAATTGTACACGTCAGGTTAGGCGTGTAAACCACACACTGGTTGGCTTGGTAGCCGGCCTCGATAGAGGAGGAGATTTCTGTTGTTGCGGGAAGGAAGTCTTTGCGAATTTTACGTAGAAGATAGAAACTTGTGTTTTGGGGTTAATAGGCGTTTGTGACCTTTATAGGTGAAAGTACTAAGAGTATCGTATTACTCGAGGAGTGGAAAGGGCTATGAGTTGTAGTACTCGGACATTTTGCTTATTGTCGATAAATCGAAATCGCGAGGTATGTGAACCTCTTCCTATCTTTTCTAGCATGATTGTTGTGAACTATGTAGTGCGGTGAGCGTACATGTGCTAAGTGATTTGGTTGGTTTTAAAACATAGGGTGTTATAATAGCTTTATGGGAAGTTAGTTATAACGACCTTATGTAGGTGAAAATGGTTTACTGATGTTAGAAGTTAAGAGACTTGATCTTAAAAGATAAGAGACTTAACTTATTTGTTTTAATGTGGATGTTTGTGTGAAACCTCATTCGTGAGTAATGAGTACGTGGTTTTAAAGGGATAATGTTTCTTGATTTGAAATCGAGAATGTGTATCGACAGGACCATTGCGGCGTTAATAAAGGAAAATGTATTGAATAATGATGTGTTGTATTAAAACCGGTAGAAACCTCCATCTGCATAGAAGCTAAGATGAGACAAAATGATATTACATTTTCTAGATCATAGCTTTGTAATAAGATCGTTATAAACAGAATAAACTACTCACATATATGACATATGTTACTCAATTGTTTTAAAAGAGATTAAGACTATGAGTTATGAAACCTTTCTAAAATAAGTGACTTGAGCATTTGAAAATGAGAAGCTTGAGTAATTGAAACTAGGCAAACTGGAACTTAGGAAAAGAATGTTGTTACTTGATTTTGAAAAGGAATGTGGGTTGGTCATTCTAATACTACGGGTATAGGGTGACTTTTATAAAAGTAATGGATCTCTTTTTAAAATAACTTAACGTATGTAGTACTTTGGGGTTAAAAACCCGGACTTTGGCATAAAATGAAAGTACTTTGAGTTGTGTGAAACTTGCTGTTATACCCCGTAGTTCCTGGGTATGTATGCGAGGACGTACGTACGAGAATACGACAGAAAGATTGGAAAGGAAGAAAGAGGTGATTTCTCCACGGAAAAGTTTCCGGTTTTTGTGAAGGAAAAAGGTTCGTTAATGGGAATTGGATTCCCAGATTTGGTATTCGGACTTCCTGGAATATTAGAGAATTATGGAATTTTATTTTTGGAAATGGTCACGTGGGGCCACGGGAGAAATTTCTGGTTTTGTGGGGCCACTTTGTTTTGAGATTTTGGCCATTGTGGATATTTTGGAAGATGTTTTATTTTGGGCCAATAGGAGGGTGACACGTGTCACCCCGCCTAGATAACTTAGCGAATGGCATTTGTGCCTGACACGGTTAGAGTCGTTTTTAAAGCGTTCTACTAACTTGCGAAGGGTAAATTACGGCTATGTCATTTAGTATTTTTGCGGATTTTTAGAGGCAAGCGTTTTGGACCAGCGAGAGGGCAACGCGGCACCTGCGTTGGTGGACTGAAAGAGGCGTTAGGGTAGATTGGATGAGCAAGTCTTGGTTGATATTTGTGTAGATATTTTGTGAGGGTTTTAAGGAGTAGGGACTAGGGGCACTTGGGCATATCTTGGCCTTACACTTGCTATACACTTGGCTAGATCTTGGCCGTTGGTTGGCCTTGGCTTGTGCTATAAATACCCTCTCCTTTGATGAACTTCTTGCGTCTAAATATTTCTAAGTGTTAGAATCCTCCCTCCACTTCCTTATGGTTCTCGTCCCTCCCCATGTGGCGAGAGCACCCCACTCTACAGGGGTCTTTGGCCAGAGTGTACCCCACTGCTAGTTGCTTTCGTATAATACCACTTTGTGGTGTAGAAATACTCTCTAAAGTATTGTTATAATGCCCAATTACCTTGGCAGTATACCTTGTAGTATTCTAAGGTTATACCTATCTGGCAGGAAATACTATTATACTTCCGTCGAGTCAAAACCGAAACCACTAGGAAAATCTCCGTAGTCAGTTGGAGTATTGTGTAGAAGTTAGTTAGAACTTCTAAGGGTGGTTTAAGCGGGTTGGGCGCTCGGGAGTTGGAGCTAAGCGATTGCCGGGATCGACTTTATACTTGGATAATTATGGGCTTATCGAGGTAAATATCTTGTCCTCTATTGTAATTGGAAATTACATGTTGTTGAATATATAGTTAAAGTATACTATATATAGAAGCGAGCGTGGTTAGTTAGCAATGTCTTTTGACTTAAGCACTGAAGCGAATGAAGCGTATTCTGATAGACTTGTGTAGTAATCTTGTGGAGTAGAATTGTACGTTCGGGTTAGATGTATAACCCACCAGTTGGCTTGGTAGCGGCCCAGTTAGAGAGGAGATTTCTGTTTGTTGCGGGGAGAGTCTTTGCGAATTTTACGTAGAATGTTACTGCGATAAGATCTTAATGTTAATAAAGCGCGCGTGGCCTTATAGGTTGAAGTACTACGTGTGGCGCGTTCTACTTGGCTTTAGGAGTAGCCGCGGTTGGGAGTACTTGGGCGTTTTGCTATTAGTCGATACTCGTCGCGAGGTATGTGAACCTCTTCCTATCTCTTCTAGCATGATATGTGTGAACTATGTAGTGCGGTGAGCGTCATGTACTAAATGTATTTGATTGGTGTAAAACATAAAGTGTTATAACGGCTTTATGGGAAGTTGGTTATAACGGCTTTATGTTGGTAAGAAAATACATGTGGTTTTAAAAGTGGCGATTTGAACTATAAGCGGCTTGTTATGTGTTAATAAAGAACTTGAAGTATTTCAAAGAGTTTTGAATCATTTTGAGAGAAGAAGTAATACTTGATTTGTTTTGAAAACTTAAGAGTTATACTAGCTTTATGGAAAGTTAGGTATAACGTCTTAGAATGTTTCTTGATTTTGGAAATCGGAATGTGTATCGACAAACCAACTGCGGCGTTAATAAAAGGAAATGTTTTGTGATTAAGTATTATTAAAACCGGTAGAAACTTCCAATGCGTAGAAGCTAAGATGAGACAAAATGATATTTCCTAGATCATGATCTTTGTAATAAGATTGTTGTAAACAAGAATATCCTACTCACATATAAGACTTATGTTTCTCGGATAGTTTAAAGAGAATTATATTCTTAAATGAATAAGACTATGAACTCTGAAACCTTTCTAAATAAGAAACATGAACATTTGAAATTAGGCAAACTTGGGCGTTTGGAAAATAATGTTGTTACTTGAGTTTTACAAAGAGAAGTGTTTTGATTTACTTCAAAAGATAATCACTATATTTTCATATACTACGGGTATTGTGTGACTTTTGTGAAATGCATTATCTTTTAAAGAGTTAATGTATGAAGTACTTTGGGGATAAAACCCGAACTTGTTAGCATATAGTAGAAAGTACAGTGTGTATAACTTGATTGTGTTGGTTTGTGATAGCCTTGTAATACCTTCTTGTTGATTTGATAAGTAAACATGCTAGGATCTTCGTGTGTTAGTATCTTGTGATGTTTGTGTAAAGGGTTTTCCTTTGTTGTGCTTATGTTGGTTAACGATAAGTTTGTTATGATAGTATTATACATCACTCGTCTCTTGAGATGATTAGGAGTTAAGCGCCCTCCGATGCGGGGTAGACTTCGGCGGGTCGATGGACTATGATTGAGACTACCTCATGCGAGTCGAGGGCTATCTTGAGCTGCGGGAGTTCGAGGTTGAGATCACGGCCCTTGTGGTCATGCGGTCCTTGTGGCCATGCGGACGGCGAGTCGGGGCGGCTGCAGGGAGTAGCTACCCTCGATGCGGGGTTATACCTCATGCGGGCGATCTGATTGGCCTATGCGGAGGCTGCGGAAAGTTCGAGGGCTAAACGCGCACATTAGATCTTTGCGGGCAAGTGGTGGCTTTGATCATGTGGCCAGTGCAGGCAGATCTTATAATCTGATTCATGACGCTTGTTGATGCGTAGGTGTTAGTAGTCGGCTATGCCTTACGTACTTACCACATGCGTGTTATTATAGCTTGCAGTGGGACACAGTGTTCATGTGTGTTCCTTGGTGCTTTTATATCATAAGCTGCCGCGATGAGGAAGGTATTCCACGGGCATGATTGATGTTGTGGGCGTGAGACCCGTTGTTATATTTGAGTGATGACTTGAGGCGTGAGTCACGACTTGACATATTGCTTATTGTGAAGCTGTAGTTTGGTTATCATACATGTCTCTGCTTTATAGACTATTATGATTTCATTTCTGATATTTTTAGTTTCACGTACTCATTTTTGTTATCTTGACCTCGCCTTGAGAAGTGCGTTCATCTGCGAGTAAAGTACACGATCATTGATCCTCGCTCTTGAGTCCGCGATTCGGCGTGTGGGAAAGCTCCGTTTCTCGGAGGCTTATCGATGGTATAGTCCTGTTGTTGTAGGTGTTTACATTGGGGTATGGCGGGAACCTGTCCATACGTTGTTATAATATCATTTCTTAGAAGTGCATGAAATCTTTGTTGTAGGCGGGGTTTGTAAAAGGATTAAAGCTGTTCATGTTGGAAAAAGTTGTTATTTATATATATGCGAAAGACAAGTTTTCTCAGTTATTATTTCATATTTCATAATATGTCTTGTATTGTTTATGTTCGTGATTACTCGATGTTGTATCACTAGGGTGCGGGGTAAGGCACGATCACGGGCCGGAATCGGGTCGTGACACTGCCTATGCTTGTTGTTGTGAAACTTGCCTATGCTTGTTGTTGTGAAACTTGCCTATGCTTGTGATGATAGCCTTTGTTGTGCAAGTGTGGTATTTACGTATTCTGGCGTCTCTCGATAGAGGCGGTCGACTTATTGAGAACTTACTTGGGCGTCTTTGGCGGTGATGGAGAATTCCGGGTATGTTTCCATTTTGATTCTTGTCTTGTTGTTGATGTCACGTGGGCGTATCTGCCGTCTGCGATATTAGGGCATGCGGCCATGCGGTCGGGTTGATTACCGATATATTGTTATTGTGGTTACATGGACATGTCTGCAGAGGTAAATTCGGGGCATGTGGCGTGCGGCGGAGTTGATCGCGGTATATTATTGTTGATGTCACATGGGCGTGTCTCTGAGGTAAATTCGGGGCGTGGCCGTGGGGCGTGGTATTATTGTTGCATCGTGGACATGTCTGCCGATCTGAGTCGGGGCATGCGGCCGTGATGCGAACATGATTGATGTTGTGGGCGTGAGACCCGTAGTTATATTTGAGTGATGACTTGAGGCGTGAGTCACGGTGGACATATTTGCTTTTATGTTGTGAGCGTAGTTTGGTTATCATCGTGTCTCACCTTTATATAGACTAGTATGATTTCATTCTGATATTTTCTGATTTCACATACTTGGTACTGTTATCTTGACCTCCTTGAGTGCGTTCATCTGCATGAGTAAGTCATCGATCGTGGATCTCGCTCTTAGGATCTCGATTCGGCGTTTTGGGAAGCTCAGTTTCTCGGAGGCTTATCTTTTGGTATGTGTTCCACTGAGTTGTAGGTTCTTGTACATTCGGGGTATGGCGAAGACCTGTCGTCATAGTTGTTGTAAATCTTAAGTGCAGTAATCTTTGTTGTGGCGGGGTTGTAAAAGGATTAAAGCATTAGTTTTGAAAGAGTTGTATTTATTTATGTTATTGGAAGGTAGCAGTTGGGTTGGCTGTTTTATGTTCATATATCTTGTTTCTTGTGTAAAGTTTTATTTTCCTGGTTTTCTCGATGATTGTATCACTAGGGTGCGGGATAAGGCACGATGCTTGGGCCGGGCGAGTCGTTACAAAAGTGGTATCGAGCGATTAATCCTCGGAAAGTGTCTGACCGTGTCTAGTAGAGTCTTGATTATCGGTGTGTTGTGCACCACGTCTATGTCGGAGGCTGCGAGACATTTAGGATTAGTTTCCATTCTTCTCATTACGAGATCGTGCCTTAGAGGCATGTTGTAAGTTGGACCCCTCAGCGTGTCTCGTTTTACGATTATGCCTCCGCCAAGCAGCGAGCCACGAAGGGCAAGGCAGTGAGAACGCTAGTGAGATCTGAGAGAATGCGAGCGCGAGCGAGCGATCACGAGGTTGTGCTTGACAGCCCGGGTTTTGTAGCGCCGCCCGGCCCAGCGAGGTTAGAAGCGCGGCAATAGGCTGCTGAGACCGATACACGAGCCTCGATCCAGATGCAGGCGAGAGAGATGGAGTTACAAGAGATGGCGATTCTTGGCGAGTCGTGGCGAATATGAGGATAAGTGGATCACGGCGATTCGATTCGATGCACGATGGTTCACCCCGGCGAATAGTTTGAGGCTCACGGGACTTTACGAGTTGTAGCCGCTTGAGTTTTATGGGTGAGGCACGAGGATGATCGCGAGGAGTTCATCCGGCGATTCTGACGGATCATGCGGGTGATCGAGGCTTGAGACCGAGTCGTGACCTTTGGTTCGCGTCGGCTGCGTGATACGCGATCGATTGGTTTGATTCATGGGAGCTTTCGGGAAGCATGCACCTCCGGTATGGGATGAGTTTTGAGGCTTTCCTCGCACTTCTTGCCTCCGCGGATGAGGAGAACGCGGTAAACAGATTTTGATGCTTAAACGAGGCGGGCGTGCGGTTGGAGTACAATGTGGAGTTCGACTCATTGGCGATGCGTCCAGCGTTGGTAGCTAGTATGGAGGATCGAGTGCACCGATATATTCTGAGGCTCGATGATTACATGTCGAGGCATGTTGAGTAGGTCTTGGTAGGGCATGGACATTGCCGCATGCGAGCTCATCTGGGATGTGAGGCGCGGAGAGGTCGGCGGAATGACGAATCGGCGAAGAGGGCGGAACAACGAGGTCTTTTGGTGACTTTGAGCGGACCGCCTCGGACATCTAGTTTTGTACCTCGCCCGGTGCGAGTGGTCCTCGCGACCTTGAGTATTCGGGGCGGTCGGGGCTCGAGGTTGAGTTTCGAGGAAGTAAGGGTGTTGGCGGATCGGTCACCCCTGCCTCGGTGTGGTCGATGTGGTAGACGCGCATTTGAAGTGTCATGGTGCGGGGAGCTTGTTATTTTTGCGGCCAGCGAGGGCCATTTGCGAAGCTGTCCGAGGCCAAGGGTATACGGATGTTCTGACTCGACCCTACGGATCGATGGTGGTTCGCGCCTACTGCGATTATGCGCCTGCGGTGGGCTATGATTAGAGTGGGCGGTAGCCGGTATATCCTTAACCCTCAGAGTTTTGGTATGCTTGTTATGATGGTCTCATTATTATGTGCTATGTGCGAATAGCGTTGTGTTAATTGTGAGTTAGAAAACATGCTTAGTTGGGAGGATACGTATGGGGCATGGTAAGTGTGAACCTTAGACTATGTCACGGCGAGACCTTAGGGGTAAGGTCGTCTTGAGTTAAAGATTTATTTTTGACCCTTATCGGAGTAGTAGTATCGTGGGATTTATTTGTGTGATAAGTCCGTGGGTAGTGTGAGATGGAAGTGGTAGCTTTCGTGATGTGAATTAGTAAGATTGTTAGGATCGGGAACAAGAGTTTATAGCGCGGTTGGGGTCAGGTTGAGGACCATTTGCGGGTCAACCCGTAACCCGGTTTGGGGTGGGGTCAGTTCTGGGTGGTCCGCCAGGTGGTAGGGTCACGAGGATGCTAGGCCCAAGTTTGTGTGACCAACGTATGAGTTCGTGGGCGCGTTCGACCAGAAGCGGTTCGTAAAGGCGGGAATGGCCTTAAGGAAGTTTGAGGTTAGTAAGATGACCAAGTTTGGAGGTAGTGACTCGGAGATTTTCGAGAGCGAGTAATGGTGAAGTATGAGTGCGTCTTGGGAGAGTTCAAGTGTTCGAGAAGGGCACGACGAGTAAGGAAAGAAGAGGGCGTGTGTTATTTAGTGGCGGTGTGGCGTTGGCAACTTGTTAGAGGAACTTTATCGTTATCAGGCTTGAGAAGGAACATTCGGGACGAATGTTTCTAAGGAGGGAGAATGTTATACCCGTAGTTGCGGGGTATGTATGTGAGGGCGTGCGTGCGAGTGCGACAAAAATTTTGAAAAGAAAGAAAGATGTGAGTTTTTCGCGGAAAAGTTTCCGGTAATTTGTGAAGAAAAAGGTTCGTTAATGAGAATTGGATTCCCAGTTTGGTATATGGGCTTCTTAAATTATATTAGAATTTTGAGATTTTATTTTGGAAATGGTCACGTGGGGCCACGGGAGAAATTCTGATTTTGTGGGCAGCTTTGTTTTGAGATTTCGGTATTTTGGATATTTTGGAAGGCGAAATATTGCAGGCGAATCGAGGCGACACGTGTCACCCCGTGTGGCACCGTGGCGAATTTACCTTTGTGCGCGACACGATTAAGTCGTTTTTTTGAAGCGTTTTGCATAACTTGCGAGGAGAATTCCGACTATGCCGTTTTGTATTTTTGCGGATTTTTCGGCGGCGGAACATCTTTGGGCAGCGAGAGAGGTGACACTTGTCACCGCTCAGTGGCGATTTAGGTAAGCGAGGGGGCGTCTTCTCCAGCTTGTTTTGTCTTGTTTGGCCTTGTTTGGTGCATTGTTTTGTGTCATGTTTTGTGGAGTAGGGGTTAGGGTGCACTTGGCTTAATCTTGCCCTTACACTTGCTATACACTTGGAAGGATCTTGGCCACTTGGTTGGCCTTTGGTTTTGCTATAAATACCCACTAAGTGTGAAGACTTCATCCGTTCAAAAACTTCCAAGTCTTGAAACCCTCTCCTCCCCCTGTGAGCTCTTGGCGAGAGCCTCCCCACTCCCACACCGTGTGGCCTTTGGCGAGGTTCCCTCCCCCTTTGTGGTGCTAGCCATGAGTACCCACTGCTAGTTGTTTTCGTATAATACCATCCTTGTGGTATTGAAATACTTCTCTAGTATTGTTATAATGCCCAAAATACCTTAGCCTTGTACCTTGTAGTATTCCAAAGATACCTCTATCGTAGAGCAGGAAATACTACCTTTTGTCCTTTTAGTCTCAGCCAAAACCACTAGGAAATCTTCGTAGTTGGTTGAAGTATTTGAGTAAGTTAGTTAGAACTTCTAAGGGTTGTTTGGAGGCGCCGCGGAGTAGGAGCTAAACCTTGCTCGGGATCGACATTATAACTTGGATAATTTTGGGCTTATCGAGGTAATTATCTTGTCCTCTATTGTAATTGGAAATTACATGTTTGTTAGAATATATAGTTGAAGTATACTATATATGGAACTATACTTAGTATTCGGCAATGTCTTTTGACTTAAGCTGAAGAATAAAGCTGACATTGTATTTACATGGGGTGTATTGCGATGAACTTGTGTAGTATTCTTGAGTAGAATTGTACCGTCCAGGTTAGGCGTGTAAACCACCCAGTTGGCTTGGTAGTGGCCGGCCTCGATAGAGGAGGAGATTCTGTTGTTGCGGGGAGGAGAGTCTTTTGCCGAATTTTACGTAGAAGATAGAAACTTGTGTTTTGGGGTTAATAGGCGTTTGTGACCTTTATAGGTGAAAGTACTAAGAGTAGCGTATTACTCGAGGAGTGGAAAGGGCTAGCAAGGTTGTAGTACTCGGAGCATTTTGCTTATTGTCGATAAATCGTCGCGAGGTATGTGAACCTCTTCCTATCTTTTCTAGCATGATTGTTGTGAACTATGTAGTACGGTGAGCGTCATGTGCTAAGTGATTTGGTTGGTTTAAAACATAGGGTGTTATAATAGCTTTATGGGAAGTTAGTTATAACGACCTTATGTAGTGAAAATGGTTTCTTGATGTTAGAAGTTAAGAGACTTGATCTTAAAAGATAAGAGACTTAACTTATTTGTTTTAATGTGGATGTTTGTGTGAAACCTCATTCGTGAGTAATGAGTGCGTGGTTTTTAAAGGGATAATGTTTCTTGATTTGGAAATCGGAATGTGTATCGACAGGACCATTGCGGCGTTAATAAAGGAAAATGTATTGAATAATGATGTGTTGTATTAAAACGGTAGAAACCTCCAATCTGCATAGAAGCTAAGATGAGACAAAATGATATTACATTTTCTAGATCATGCATTCTTTGTAATAAGATCGTTATAAACAAGAATAAACTACTCACATATATGACATATGTTACTCGATTGTTTTAAAGAGATTAAGACTATGAGTTATGAAACCTTTCTAAAATAAGTGACTTGAGCATTTGAAAATGAGAAGCTTGAGTAATTGAAACTAGGCAAGCTGGAACTTAGGAAAGAATGTTGTTACTTCGTTTATAAAAGGAAGGTGGGATGAACATTCTAATAATACGGCTATAGGGTGACTATTATAAAATAAAAGGATATCTTTTAAAACAACTAAACGTATGTAGTAATTTGGGGATAAAAAGCGGACTTTGGCATAAAATGAAAGTACTTTGAGTTGTGTGAAACTTGCCTATGCTTGTTGTTGTGAAACTTGCCTATGCTTGTTGTTGTGAAACTTGCCTATCTTGTGATGATAGCCTTTGTTGTGCAAGTGTGGTATTTACGTATTCTGGCGTCTCGATAGAGGCGGTCGACTTATTGAGAACTTACTTGGGCGTCTTTGGCGGTGATGGAGAATTCCACGGGTATGTTTCCATTTTGATTCTTGTCTTGTTGTTGATGTCACGTGGGCGTATCTGCCGTCTGATATTAGGGGCATGCGGCCGTGCGGTCGGGTTGATTACGATATATTGTTATTGTGGTTACATGGACATGTCTACAGGGTAAATTAGGGGCATGTGGCGTGCGGCGGGGTTGATCACCGGTATATTATTGTTGATGTCACATGGGCGTGTCTACGAGGTAGAATTAGGGGCATGTGGCCGTGGGGCATTGGTATTATTGTTGCATCATGGACATGTCTGCCGTCTGAATTAGGGGCATGCGGCCGTGATGCGAACATGATTGATGTTGTGGGCGTGAGACCCGTAGTTATATTTGAGTGATGACTTGAGGCGTGAGTCACATTTGGACATATTGCTTTTATGTTGTGAGCGTAGTTTGGTTATCATCATGTCTCTGCTTTATATAGACTAGTATGATTTCATTCTGATATTTTCTGATTTCACATACTTGGTACTGTTATCTTGACCTCGCCCGAGTGCGTTAAATCTGCGCGGTAAGTGCATCGATCGTGGATCCTCGCTCTTAGGATCTCGATTCAGCGTTTTGGGAAGCTCCGTTTCTCGGAGGCTTATCTTTTAGTATGTGTTCCACTGAGTTGTAGGTTCTTGTACATTCGGGGTATGGCGAGCCACTGTCCGTCATAGTTATTGTAAATCTTAAGTGCATGTAATCTTGTTGTGGCGGGGTTGTAAAAGGATTAAAGCATTCGTTTTGAAAGAGTTGTATTTATTTATGTTATTGGAAGGTAGCAGTTAGGTTGCTTTGTTTATGTTCATATATCTTGTTTAACTTGTGTAAAGTTTTATTTCATTTGGTTTTCTCGATGATTGTATCACTAGGGTGCGGGATAAGGCACGATGCTTGGGCCGGGCAGTCGTTACAAAAGTGGTATCGAGCGATTAATCCTCGGAAAGTGTCTACGACCGTGTCTAGTAGAGTCTTGATTATCGGTGTGTTGTGCCACGTCTATGTCGGAGGCTGCGAGACATTTAGGATTAGTTTCCATTCTTCTCATTACGAGATCATGCCTTAGAAGTGTGTTGTAAGTTGGACCCCTCAGCGTGTCTCGTTTTTACGATTATGCCTCCGCGCAAAGCAGCGAGCCACGAAGGGCAAGGCAGTAGGAACGCTAGTGAGATCTGAGAGGAATGCAGTGCGAGCCGAGCGATACGAGGTTGTGCTTGACGGCGGGTTTTGTAGCGCCGCCGGCCCAGCGAGAGTTAGAAGCGCGGCCAATAGGCTGCTGAGACGCATGATACACGAGCCTCGGTCCCGATGCAGGCGGAGGAGATGGAGTTACAAGGAGATAGCGATTCTTTGGCGAGTCGTGGCGAATATGAGATAAATTTGGATCTGTGATTCGATTCGATGCACGATGGATTCACCAAGCGAGATAGTTTGAGGCTCACGGGACTTTACGAGTTAGCCGCGAGTTTTATGGGTGAGGCACGAGGATGATCGCGAGAGTTCATCCGGCGATTCTGACTGGATCATCACGGGTGATCGAGCTTGAGGCGATCTGTGACCTTTGGTTCGCATCGGTGCGTGATCGCGATCGATTGGTTTGATTCATGGGAGCTTTCGGGAGAGCATGCACCTCGGCGGTATGGGATGAGTTTTGGGGCTTTCCTCGCACTTCTTGCCTCGCGGATGAGGAGAACGCGGGTAAACAGATTTTGATGCTTAGGCAGGCGGGCGTGCGGTTGGGAGTACAATGTGAGTTCGACTCATTGGCGTGCGTCCAGCGTTGGTAGCTAGTATGGAGGATCGAGTGCACCGATATATTCTGAGGCTCGATGATTACATGTCGAGCATGTTGAGTAGGTCTTGGGGCATGGACATTGCCGCGTGCGAGCTCATCTGCTGGGATGTGAGGCACGGAGAAGGTCGGCGGAATGACGAATCGGCGAAGAGGCGAGAACAACGAAGTCTTTTGGTGACTTTCGAGCGGACCGCCTCGGCATACTAGTTTTGTACCTCCGCGGTCTGGTGGTCCTCGCGACCTTGAGTATTCGGGGGCGGTCGGGGCTCGAGGTTGAGTTTCGAGGAAGTAAGTGTTGGCGGTCACGGTCACCCTACCTCGGTGTGGTCGATGTAGTAGACCGCATTTGAAGTGTCATGGTGCCGGGGAGCTTGTTATTTTGCGGCCAGCGGGGCCATTTGCGAAGGCGTCAGGCCAAAGGTATACGGATGTTCGACTCGGCCTACGGATCGATGGCTGGTTCGCCGCGCCTACGATTATCGCCTGCGAGTGCTATGATTAGAGTGGGCGGTAGCTTGGTATATCCTTAACCCTCAGAGTTTTGGTATGCTTGTTATGATGGTCTCGTTATTATGTGCTATATGCGAATAGCGTTGTGTTAATTGTGAGTTAGAAAACATGCTTAGTTGGGAGGATACGTATGGGGGCATGGTAAATGTGAACCTTAGACTATGTCACGGCGAGACCTTAGGGGTAAGGTCGTCTTGAGTTAAAGATTTATTTTGACCACTTGCTCGAGTAGTAGTATCGTGGGATTTATTTGTGTGATAAGTCAGTGGGTAGTGTGAGATGGAAGTGGTAGCTTTCGTGATGTGAATTAGTAAGATTGTTCGGATCGGGAACAAGAGTTTGCGCGGTTGGGGTCGGGTTGAGGACCATTTGCGGGTCAACCGTAACCGGTTTGGGGTGGGGTCAGTTAGGTGGTCACCCGGTGGTAGTCACGAGGATGCTAGGCCCAGTTTGTGTGACCAAGCGTATGAGTTCGTGGGCGCGTTCGACGAGCGGTTCGTAAAGGCGGGAATGGCCTTAAGGAAGTTTGAGTTAGTAAGATGACCAAGTTTGGAGTAGTGACTCGAGATTTTTGAGAGCAGGTAATGGTGAAGTATGGTGCGTCTTGGGAGAGTTCAAGTGTTCGAGAAGAGGCGCGACGAGTAAGGAAAGAAGAGGGCGTGTGTTATTTAGTGGCGGTGTGGCGTTGGCAACTTGTTAGAGGAACTTTATCGTTATCCAGGCTTGAGAAGGAACATTGGGACGAATGTTTCTAAGGAGGAGAATGTTATACCCGTAGTTGCGGGGTATGTATGTGAGGGCGTGCGTGCGAGTCGACAAAATTTTGAAAAGAAAGAAAGATGTGAGTTTTAAACGGAAAAGTTTAGGTAATTTGTGAAGAAAAGGTTCGTTAATGAGAATTGGATTCCCAGTTTGGTATATGGGCTTCTTAAATTATATTAGAATTTTGAGATTTTATTTTGGAAATGGTCACGTGGGGCCACGGGAGAAATTCTGATTTTGTGGGGCCATTTGTTTTGAGATTTCGGTATTTTGGATATTTTGGAAGGCGAAATATTACAGGCGAATCGAGCGACACGTGTCACCCCATGTGGCACCGTGGCGAATTACCTTTGCGCCTGACGATTAAGTCGTTTTTTTGCGAAGCGTTTTGCATAACTTGCGAGGAGAATTCGACTATGCCGTTTTGTATTTTTGCGGATTTTTCGGCGGCGGAACATCTTTGGGCCAGCGAGAGGTGACAACTTGTCACCTCAGTGGCGATTTAGGTAAGCGAGGGGGCGTCTTATAAAGCTGTTTTGTGCCTTGTTTGGCCTTGTTTGGTGCATTGTTTTGTGTCATGTTTTGTGGAGTAGGGTTAGGGTGCACTTGGCTTAATCTTGCCCTTACACTTGCTATACACTTGGAAGGATCTTGGCCTTGGTTGACCTTTGGTTTTGCTATAAATACCCACAAGTGTGAAGACTTCATCCATTCCAAAAACTTCCAAGTCTTGAAACCCTCTCCTCCACTTTGTGAGCTCTTAGCGAGAGCCTCCCCCTCCCCCGCCTCGTGGCCTTTGGCGAGGTTCCCTCCCTTTGTGGTGCTAGTAGTAGGGTACCCACTGCTAGTTGTTTTCGTATAATACCACTCCGTGGTATTGAAATACTTCTCTAGTATTGTTATAATGCCCAAAATACCTTAGCCTTGTACCTTGTAGTATTCCAAAGATACCTCTGTCACGTAGAGCAGGAAATACTACCTTTTGTCCTTTAGTCTCAAGCCAGAAACCACTAAGGAAATCTTCGTAGTTGGTTGAAGTATTTGAGTAGAAGTTAGTTAGAACTTCTAAGGGTTGTTTGGAGCGCCGCGGAGTAGGAGCTAAACCTTGCTCGGGATCGACATTATAACTTGGATAATTTTGGGCTTATCGAGGTAATTATCTTGTCCTCTATTGTAATTGGAAATTACATGTTTGTTAGAATATATAGTTGAAGTATACTATATATGGAACTATACTTAGTATTCGGCAATGTCTTTTGACTTAAGCTGAAGAATAAAGCCCATGATTGTATTTACATAGGGTGTATTGCGATAGACTTGTGTAGTATTCTTGAGTAGAATTGTACGTCCGGTTAGGCGTGTAAACCCACTCCTGGTTGGCTTGGTGGCGGCCTCGATAGAGGAGGAGATTTCTGTTGTTGCGGGGAGGAGAGTCTTTGCGAATTTTACGTAGAAGATAGAAACTTGTGTTTTGGGGTTAATAGGCGTTTGTGACCTTTATAGGTGAAAGTACTAAGAGTAGCGTATTACTACTCGAGGTGGAAAGGGCTAGCAAGGTTGTAGTACTAGGAGCATTTTGCTTATTGTCGATAAATCGTCGCGAGGTATGTGAACCTCTTCTATCTTTTCTAGCATGATTGTTGTGAACTATGTAGTGCGGTGAGCGTACGTGTGCTAAGTGATTTGGTTGGTTTAAAACATAGGGTGTTATAATAGCTTTATGGGAAGTTAGTTATAACGACCTTATGTAAAGTGAAAATGGTTTCTTGATGTTAGAAGTTAAGAGACTTGATCTTAAAAGATAAGAGACTTAACTTATTTGTTTTAATGTGGATGTTTGTGTGAAACCTCGTTCGTGAGTAATGAGTGCGTGGTTTTTAAAGGGATAATGTTTCTTGATTTGGAAATCGAATGTGTATCGACAGACCATTGCGGCGTTAATAAAGGAAAATGTATTGAATAATGATGTGTTGTATTAAAACGGTAGAAACCTCAATCTGCGTAGAAGCTAAGATGAGACAAAATGATATTACATTTTCTAGATCATGATTTCTTTGTAATAAGATCGTTATAAACAAGAATAAACTACTCACATATATGACATATGTTACTCAATTGTTTTAAAAGAGATTAAGACTATGAGTTATGAAACCTTTCTAAAATAAGTGACTTGAGTATTTGAAAATGAGAAGCTTGAGTAATTGAAACTAGGCAAACTGGAACTTAGGAAAAGAATGTTGTTACTTGATTTTGAAAAGGAATGTGGGTTGGTCATTCTAATACTACGGGTATAGGGTGACTTTTATAAAAGTAATGGATCTCTTTTAAAATAACTTAACGTATGTAGTACTTTGGGGTTAAAAACAGGACTTTGTATAAAATGAAAGTACTTTGAGTTGTGTGAAACTTACTATGCTTGTTGTTGTGAAACTTGCCTATGCTTGTTGTTGTGAAACTTGCCTATGCTTGTTGTTGTGAAACTTGCCTATGCTTGTGATGATAGCCTTTGTTGTGCAAGTGTGGTATTTACGTATTCTGGCGTCTCTCGATAGAGGCGGTCGACTTATTGAGAACTTACTTGGAGCGTCTTTGGCGGTGATGGAGAATTCCACGGGTATGTTTCCATTTTGATTCTTGTCTTGTTGTTGATGTCACATGGGACATGTCTGCCGTCTGATTAGGGGCATGCGGCCATGCGGTCGGGTTGATTACGATATATTGTTATTGTGGTTACATGGACGTATCTGCGAGGTAGAATTCAGGGCATGTGGCCGTGCGGCGGGTTGATCACCAGTATATTATTGTTGATGTCACGTGGGCGTGTCTGAGGTAAATTAGGGGCATGTGGCCATGGGGCATTGGTATTATTGTTGCATCATGGACATGTCTACCGATGCATAATTCAGGGCATGCGGCCGTGATGCGAACATGATTGATGTTGTGGGCGTGAGACCCGTAGTTATATTTGAGTGATGACTTGAGGCGTGAGTCACGGTGGACATATTGCTTTTATGTTGTGAGCGTAGTTTGGTTATCATACATGTCTCTGCTTTATATAGACTAGTATGATTTCATTCTGATATTTTCTGATTTCACATACTTGGTACTGTTATGCGACCTCGCCGGAGGCTGCGTTCATCTGCAGCGGTAGAAGTGCATCGATCGTGGATCCTCGCTCTTAGGATCTCGGTTCACGTTTTAGGAAGCTCCGTTTCTCAGGAGGCTTATCTTTTGGTATGTGTTCCACTGAGTTGTAGGTTCTTGTACATTCGGGGTATGGCGAGACCTGTCCGTCATAGTTGTTGTAAATCTTAAGTGCATGAAATCTTGTTGTGGGCGGGGTTGTAAAAGGATTAAGCATTCGTTTTGAAAGAGTTGTATTTATTTATGTTATTGGAAGGTAGCAGTTGGGTTGGCTTTGTTTATGTTCATATATCTTGTTTCTTGTGTAAAGTTTTATTTAGCTGGTTTTCTCGATGATTGTATCACTAGGGTGCGGGATAAGGCACGATGCTTGGGCCGGGCGGGTCGTTACATACTGCGGCGTGAGCGGCCCGCGAAGGAGGTCGATCTGGCGGTACAGTATGTGGCCCGAAAATACTATAAATGAAATCATAATAGTCTATATAAAAGCGAAGACATATATGATAACCAATTTACGATACCTGATATGTAGCGATCATATCAAGTCGGGGACTCGCGCTTAAAGTCATCACTCAAATATAACCGTGGGTCTCGTACCCATGATATCAATCATGTCGTTGTCGCGACCGATCTCGGGCATGCGGTGCCTTACCGGGCACCACTAGTGATAACAACATCGAGAGAAAATCGCGGAAATAAAATTTGTCGAAACAAGAGACAAAATAAGAAAGCAGGCTAAAAGCGGTTACCTTCGTGTATATACATAAAAGCGACGATTCTGATCCTTTACAAACGCACACTTGGATTACTACGGACCTGCAGAATGTATCAACAACTATGGCGGGACGGGTCCGCCATACCTCTGAATGTACAAGTAACTACAATGACGGGGACTATGCAAAAGATAAGCCTCAGAAAGCGGAGCTTCCCAATGACTGCGATCTATGGCGAGATCGACAAGCTGGTGTACCTACTGCGGCATGACGCGGCCGAAGGAGTCGGTATAACGGTACCAGTATGTGGCTGAAAATCGTAATGAAATCACATTTCATCATTTTATAAAACCATTTCGTAATAAGTAAGCAGTTAGGTCAAGTAAGGGCGCGCATAGCCCGAATAATCACTCGCGCATAACTATGGGTCTCGCGCCCGTAATATCACTCGTGCGTGGAACTCGTTCCTCATGCGGCGATGCATGATGTAAAACAACACCCGTATGTGAACACGAACACTAGATCACATGCTGCGTCGTCAAACCGATCGGGCAGTAGAATAGCCCATACGGTTCAGCTAGTCATAAAACTTCGCGGGCAAAATGCGGAAGCGGCTATTGCGAGATCAGCTAGCCACGCGCGGCGAGGCAAGTACCGTAAGCTAACGTACCATAGCCTCTGTCTCACGAGATATGGCCAGAGGCAAGTATCTCGAAGCTATCTACGAGCTGCGATATCGAGAAATGACCGGGACAAGTATCTAAAGTGTGCACGAACCATGTACAAATCAAGCGTGATCGCTCGTCGCGCGGCAAGCTTCATGGATTAGCGGTCCGTGGACAAATAACAAAACCCTACGCGATGACCGCGTGCGGCATCTTACCTCGGAAAGCATGGTCATGAAACCATCCTCTTTGGGGCGCGTGCACATGGATCGTCCGTCGATGTCGGCATGTCGAAGAAATAACAAGATAATACCCAAAGTGGGCGTACTCGTGGACCGTCAGCGTGTCGGTATGTCGAAAGAAATAACGGATAATACTCGATAGTGGGCCAGCGTACTCGTGGACCGTCAGCGTGTCGGTATGTCCAAGCAATCAATCGGATAGCGCCTCCCGAGAACGCGGTAGCGCAATCAAACACTTGCACAACAAAGGCTATCACAACAAGCATAGGCAAGTTCAACGTACTTTCATTTTATGTCAACAATACGGGTTTCAAACCCAAAAATAATACCTATTTTCATTCTTTCAAAAAGACCTCTTTTTACGTAAAAGATACTAATACTCGTAGTATCAAAAACACATTTCCTTTTCAAACCAAATTACTTTACTTTCGTAAAAACCTTTACAAGACTTTTAAAATCAAGTACTCTATACTTTTTAAACCAAGTGCCTTTCTTTTAAAACAACATCAAGTATACTCTTTAAAACTCAAATACTTACTCTTTTCAAAACAAGTAACCTATACTTAAATCAAGTTACTTCTCTTTTTCTGAAATCAAGTTGTTTACAAGTCAAGTCTCTTATATTTTAAAACCAGTCGTTTATCTTTCAAAATCATTTCTTTCTTTTATCTTCATAAAGTCGTTATAACTAACTTCCCATAAAGCCATTATAACACTTTATGTTTTAAACAACAAAATTCATTTCACACGTCGTCTATCGTACTATATAGTTCCACAACAATCATGCTCGAGTATAGGAAGAATCACGTACCTTTTTAGCTTAAACCCTGACAGTCAAGTATGTCGCGTAGAAGATCCACTATAACAACCTGATATATCTATCAATCTCTAGCTCTCTTGTGTAGCATATTCTAAGTGCATGATTCCTATTCTACAGAAAATTCGGCGCCTCCCCATGAACACATAAATAACCTCCCTAACAAGGCTGCTGCGAGCCAGCAACTCGAGGATTACCGTCTAACGGGCGTGTTCAACTCTGTCTCACAATAATACTACACAAGTCTCTGTAAATCTGATCCAATGTAAATCTGATTCAATCCTTTATAATCATCCTCCCGATATAACTTATACTCAATTCTAAACTACTCTGACGTGTAATATCCGATTCTGATAGGGGACGCGAATCATTACCTCGATAAGCCCAAAATTATCCAAGATTATAAGTCGATCACTGAGCAGCGTTTGGCTCCAAATCCACGGCGCTCCATCCCGCTCCAAGCAACCGCCGAAGCTCTAACCAACTCCTCTTGAGATCTAACTTCAACAAGTGAAGAACAAGGCTCAACTATGGCAAGTTTAGACCAAGGTGAAATTTTAAGGCTAGGGGTGTGAAATCTTTTCCAACTCTTGGTACACAATCTTCTAACACCTAAGGAAGAACACTTATAAGTTTAGGGATTTTTGGACAACTTTTTCTCAAGAATTTCAAGGCAAAGCCGAGAAGCGACCCTACAAAGGGAGGAGTATTTTTGTCTTGGAAAACAAAGTGTGGGATGAAGAATAAGTCTTGCTTTCATGGGGGTATTTATAGAAATCAAGGTCGAGATCAAGGCAAGTGTGTGGTGAGATTGGGGTACAAGTGTGTGTGGGTGCCACCCTCCAAATGGCTACACAAAACACAAGAAAAGTGGCTTGCCACTTGTAAGGCCATTCGGCGAGGACCTTGTCAAGCCAAAGTCGGCCAACCTTGGCCACATGGGGTGACACGTGTCGCCCTCCTAAATCAAAATATTTCGTCTTGAAAATATCCAAAATCCGAAAATCTCAAAAACAAAGCGGGCCCCACAAAAGCGTAAATTTCTCAGTGGGCCCAGTGACCATTCAGAAAATAAAATCTCATAATTCTAATATAATCCGAAGACCAAATACCAAATGGGAATCAATTCCCGTCAACGAACCTTTTTCCTTACAAAACGGAAACTTTTAGTCGAAAAATCACGTCTTCTTTCTTTCCAAAATTTACGTGTATTCTACATACGTCCTCACATACATACCACGGAACTACGGGTATAACACCCGTAAATTCCTTCCTGCGGCGATCCGTGATATAAAAGCACGAGAATACACACGAACACGGGTCCCACGTGTCAAAATAAAGCCGTCTGAGGTAAATGCGAAGGCATGGCCACTACTAAAACCACCGTACCAACAATGCTATAAGATTGTATCACGATGTCTTTCTGACCGCGCCACGTGATCGAAGGCGGCCACTGCGCCCTCGGTATCAATATGCGTGTCTAATCACGGAACTTCTGCGACTCGCATGGGCCGCGTAGGCGCGTGAGGTATTCCTCGCGTCGGGGTAGCTAACCGCGGCGTCCTCTGGACCCCGAAGTCGCGTAGTCCTATGGACGCGTAAGGTATAATACCTCGCGTCGGCGTAACACACCCGAGTGATCATCACGTCACGGAACTCCGCGACTCGCGTGGGTCACGGACGCGTGAGGTATTCGCCGCGTCGGCGGTGGCAAGTCCTCGGCATAATAACAAGTCGGGGTAAGTGGTATAATATCGGCATAGCGCTTATCGTTAAACAACATAAGCACAACAAGAAAACCCCTTACACAAGCGTCACAGGAACTAACACCGTAGCGTCATAACAAGTTTACTTATTAAACCAACAAGAAAGTATTACAAGGCTATCACAAGCCAACATAGTCAAGTTACTCACACAAAGTCACACGATACGTAGTATTAAAATAGAGTAACTATCTTTTAAGTAAACCAAAACAATTTCCATACCTTCTTTTAAATCAATCTTAAGACAAAATCATGCCTTATTTTTAAGCAAAGACACTTTTTCTTTTTAAAGTCAAGTAGCAATATACTTTTAAACCAAGTGTCTTACTCTTTTAAAAACAAGTAACGTATACCTTTAAATCAAGTTACTTCTCCTTTCCCAAAATCAAGTTGTTTATAAGTCAAGTCTCTTTACTTTCAAAAATCAGACTCTTAATCTTTCAATCATATCTTTTAAGGAAACCAGCTTTGACCCCTTAAAATGTCAAGTTATCATTTTAAATCCAATGATAAAACCATTCTTTTGTTTTCATAAAGTCGTTATAAATAACTTCCCGTAAAGCTATTATAACACTTTATGTTTTAAACCAACCGAGGACAACTATTCTTATTTTTGAAATCAAGATAACTTTATTCTTTAAAGACCACACACCCATTACTCGTGGTGAGGTTTTACAACTTTTAACATAATTCAAGTCCTTAATATTTCATAACAAGTCACTTAACTTTGGAATCAAGTCAAGGACACAAAAGGAAAATCAAATTCCTTTAAACACCGTCGTCTACTGCACTAAATATATTTCACAAATATCATGCTAGAAAGGATAGGAAGAGGTTCACATACCTCGCGACGATTATCGACAATTAGCAAGCGCTCCAAGTACTCTAACTTTGCTCGCCTTTCCACCCGTGAGTAGAATATGCTACTCGTAGCACTTGACTATAATGGTCATAAAGCGCTTATCAACTTCTAGATCCGCCGTGGAATATTTCTAAGAACAAGGCTCCGTGTTCTACGGAAAATTGAAGCACCTCCCCACATGACCTCGTAAATCTCCTCACAACAAGGCTGCTGCCGAGCCAACAATTCCGGGGGTTACGTCTAACGGGCGTATACAATTCTACTCGCGATAATACTACAAGTCTCGTAAATACGGTCGATGTAAATCTGGTTCAATTTTTATCCATAATCATTCTACATACAGTATACTCGACTATACATTACTCTGACATGTAATATCGATTACAATAGGACAAAGATCATTACCTCGATAAGCCCAAAATTATCGAATTATAATTCGATTGTTATACCCCGTATTTCCAGAGTATGTATGTGAGGACCTACGTACAAATGTGTAAACCCTATTTAGGTTAAGGATAAAATTGTTAACTATCGACGGAAAAGATTAGAACCGTATGAAGGAAATTCTCGTTTTAATATTTTAACAGATTCAGTTTTTCCGAGAGACGAAATATTTTGGACCAATTGGAGGGCGACATGTGTCACCCTTAGGTGGCATGTTTGGACGAAATGTTGGGCTTGTGGACAAGTCAAATACTCAAGTCTTGCAAGATATTTTCTTTGGGTGAGTGGGAGTAGGTAATGCACGATTTTTGTGGGCAAGTGGGGGCTTGCCTTGGACGTTTTTTTTTGTGCTAGTGGAAGGCCACATGGCTCATTGTTGTGGTGGACATATGTTCCAATGTTGTTGTGGAAATATGTCCCAATATTGTGGTGGACACTTGGTGGAAGACTTCACTTGAACAAGCTACCAAATCTACACCCTCCACTTGCTTGAATCTTGGCCCTTCATTGTTCTATAAATACCCTCTGGTGCGAGACTTCTTCGTCCACAAACACAACTTCCAAGTCTCAAATCCTCCCCCTTTGTAGTAAAGCTTTCGTCAAGCTTCCCCACTTTTGGAAGCTTTCGTCTAAGCACCTTCCCACGTTTCTAGTTGTCTCGTCCGAAATCACCCCCCCTTGGTAGGGAAGTTGTCTTCTAGTATTGTTACTATTCCAAAATACCTTAGCCCAAATCCCTTGTAGTATTCCCAAAGTTACCTCTATACTAAAAGTCCGGAAATACTACTTTATATCCTTTAAGTCACCAAAACGAAACCCTAGGGAAATCTTCATAGTTACTTGAAGTATTAAGTAAAAGTTGTTTAGAAACTTCTAAGGGTTTCTTGGGCGTCGGGCGTGCGAGAATAAGAGCTAAGCATCGCGACCGATCTCGGGCCGCGATTGGTGCCTTACCCGCACCCTAGTGATAACAACATCGAGAGAAAATCGTGAAATAAAATTTAAGCGAGAAACAGAGACAACATAATAAAGCAGGCTAACCAAAGCGGTTACCTTAATTGTATATCATAAAACGAGCGATTACAATCCTTTACAAACCACTGCCCAGATACTACGGACCTCTAGAATGTAACAACAACTATGGCGGGACGGGGCCCATACCACAGATGTACAAGTATCTACAATGACGGGGACTATGCAAGATAAGCCTCAGAAAGCGGGCTTCCCAATGTGACTGCGATCCTATGGCGAGGATCGACAACTAGTGTACCTCTACTGCGGCATGAGCGGCCGCGAAGGAGAAGTCGATGCAAGGTACCAAGTATGTGGCGAAAAATCGTAATGAAATCTCATTTCATCATTTTATAAAACCATTTTGCGATAAATGCTTGATTATGTCAAGTAAGGGGCGCGTACCCCAAAATAATCACTCGCGCATAACTATGGGTCTCGCCCATAATATCAATCATGCCGTGGAACTCATTCCTCGCTGTGGCGATACATGATGTAAAACAACACCCGTATGTGAACTGAACACTAGATCTGCTGCGTCGTCAAGCCGTCGGGCGAGTAGAATAGCCAACTACGGTTCAAAAGCTAGTCATAAAACTTCACGGGCAAAATCAAAGCCAACTACGGATCAAAGCTAGCCGCGTGGCGAGGCAAGTACCGTAAGCTAACGTACCGCAGCCTCACGTCTCACGAGATATGGCCAGAAGCAAGTATCTTAAGCTATCTACGAGCACGCGATACGAGAAATGACCGGGACAAGTATCTAAAGTGTGCACGAACCACGTGTACCAAATCAAGCCGTGATCGCTCGTCGCGCGGCAAGCTTCATGGATTAGCGGTCCGTGGACTAATAACAAAACCCTCGCGATGACCGCGTACCCGGCATCTTACCTCGGAAAGCATGGCCGTGAAACCATCCTTTGGGCGCGTGCGTGGACCGTCCATCGTGTCGGCGTGTCGAAGGAAATAACAAGATAATACCCAAAGTGGGCGCATACTCGTGGACCGTCAGCGTATCGGTATGTCGAAAAGAAATAACGGATAATACTCGATAGTGGGGCGTACTCGTGGACCGTCAGCGTGTCGGTATGTCAGCAATCAATCGGATAGGCGACCCTCCCAGAGAACGCGGTAGCGAGAATCAAAACACTTGCACGATAAAGGCTATCACGACAAGCGTATGCAAGTTCAGCGTACTTTCATTTTATGTCAACAATCGGGTTTCAAACCCGAAAATAATACCTCTTTCATTCTTTCAAAAAGACCTCTTTTCGTAAAGATACTAATACTCGTAGTATCAAAAAACCATTTCCTTTTCAAACCAAATTACTTTACTTTCGTAAAAACCTTTACAAGACTTTTAAAATCAAGTACTCTATGCTTTTTAAACCAAGTGCCTTTCTTTTAAAACAACATCAAGTCTTTCTTTTATCTTCGCCAAAGTCGTTATAACTAACTTCCCGTAAAGCCGTTATAACCTTTTATGTTTTAAACAACAAAATTCATTTCACTGCGTCGTCTACCGTACTATATAGTTCCAACAATCATGCTCGAGTATAGGAAGAATCACATACCTTTTTAGCTTAAACCCTGAGCCAAGTCAAGTATGCGCGTAGAAGATCCACTATAATAATCACAACAATCTATCGACCTCTAATTCTCTTGTGTAGTATAATCTAAATGTAAGTTCCTTTCTACGGAAAATTGGCGGCACCTACCCCATGAACACATAAATAACCTCCCCCAACAAGGCACGCTGCAGCAACAACTCGAGGGATTACATGTCACACCGAACCCGGGCGTGGTGGTGCCACTACAGGCACCTTCTCCATAACAACTAAGTAAAGCTGCGGAAATTTAATAACACCTCTTTTTTTTTAAAGCAGCGTGCGTGCGAGAAAAGCGACAAGGCTGCCTATAATATCATAAACAAAAGACACTACCTGTACATGAGTCGATCCACGTATGAATACGGACCTCAGGAGTTAAGCGAAATATGGCCAGGACAAGGCCCGTACCCAGCGTACAAAGCACATCTTGAAGGATATATATACCAAAAGATAAACTCACTGGGCGGAGGAGCTATCCAAAAACCACGGCGAGGATCCTACACTGCCGATCACCAAGCAGCGTACCTATACTGCGGCGTGAGCGGCCCGAAGGAGGTCGATGCGAAGAATGTACCAAGTATGTGAGCGATGAAATGCGTAATAAAATCATAACGATCTAAACAAAGCAGAGACATGTATGATAGCCAACCTACGATCACATAAAACATAGCGGTCATATCAAGTCGGGGCGCGAGGCCGAAGTCATTACTCGAATATAACTATGGGTCTCGCGCCCGTAATATCAATCATGCGTGGAATCCTTCCTCACTGGGCGATCCGTGATGTAATAACATCAATAAGGATACATGAACACCAAGTCCCCGTGTGTCCTAAATACCACGTGGTCGTGCCGGAATCGCGTCGTAAAAGCGTGACCATAGGGTAACCTGAACAAATCGGGGACATATAGGATAATCAAATTACAACACGTTGTGCCTTACTAACAATGAGAGTAAGCGATGGTATCCTTCTGATATAAAATAGGAAGCTCGTGATCAAAAGCGGGACTATCGCGCGGTATCATTTAACCGTCTACTCGCGTGACTATTTCACCGCGTAGGCGCGTGGACCAGCGTGAGGTATTCTCGCATGGGACTATTTCACCGCGTAAGCCGCCGGACTCGCGTGAGGTATTCCTCGCGTAAATTGGACGCGCGTGGGACTATTTCACCGCGTAAGTCATACGGACCGCGTGAGGTATTCCTCGCGTCGTGGGTAGCAAATCCACGGAATATCCAAATGCCACAAACAGAATGACCACGGCAGTGATATACCGATAGCACTGCGGCTATTTCCGGCCATAGGCAATTCTCACTAAGCGGGCCAAAGCAACATCGAGGCACCGTGGAATAATTCTCAATTAACCAAGCCAAAGTACTTATCGAGCCTGAATAGAATAATTCTCATTTAACAAGCCAAAGTACTTATCGGTATAAATAGAATAATTCTCATTTAACAAGCCAAAGTACTTATCAAGGCGCATAGACTAATTCTCAATTAATCAAGCCAAAGTACTTATCAAGGCACGTAGAATAATTCTCAATTAACCAAGCCAAAGTACTTATCGGGCCTGAATAGAATAATTCTCATTTAACAAGCCAAAGTACTTATCGGAGCACAAATATAATAATTCTCATTTAACAAGCCAAAGTACTTATGAGTATGAATAGAATAATTCTCATTTAACAAGCCAAAGTACTTATCAAGGCACACTTAGACTAATTCTCAATTAATCAAGCCAAAGTACTAATCGGGCATCACGTAGAATTATTCTCGATTAACAAGCCAAAGTACTACGTATGTACATTCTTTTCAAAAGACTTAACTTTTATATAAAACCCCGAGATACTAACAGTAGTATCGAGGCATATCTATTTTCAAAGTAAGTTACTACGTTTAGAAAACTCATTTCAAGGCTTGAAATCAAGTAACTTCAAATTTTCACAATCTAGGCAACTTATGCCCTTTAATCAAAATAAATGACTTTCTAAACCTTCCATAAAGCGGTTATAACCAACTTCCCGTAAAGTCGTTATAACCACTTTATAGTTTTAGACAATTTCATTCCTTTTATAACCGAGAGACTTATACTTTTAAAACCAAGTATCATACTTACAAATCAAGTTCTTAACTTTCAAAATACTTGAGTCTCTTAACATTTAGAAAACAAGTTTCTTCTACCTTTAAACCTCAGTAACTCACACCTTTAAAACAAGTTACTTCTCTTAAATCATGTCACTTCTCCTCTCTTAAAACAATTAAGTAAATCACTCCTTTAACTCTCCTAAAGTCATTACAACAACCTTAGGTTTTGGAACTAAGGCCTTAGCCAAAGGTTTGGAAACCAACTTTTTCAAGACTCATGTACTTTAAGTAAAATACTTTTACTTTTAAGAATCCCAACTTCACTAAGGACATGGAGTATACAACTTACAATTTACACATCAAAGTACAATCATGGACGGTCATAGAACCTAGTCTATCTTAGGCAATCCAAGTACAACGAGGAATGGATCGTTTGAGGAGTAGAACTTACTTTCTTTATCTTAAGGAATCATGCTAGAAGAGGAGATAGTTCACATACCTTTTAGGCTAATGTCCACAAGCTAAGCCGAATCGCCGTCATTAGAAGTGTCAACCTATAATGGTCATGACAAGACTATCGACTTCTAGTCTCGGCGTAGAATAATACTAAGTATCACGATCGCTAATTCTCGGAAAATCGGGCGACACTTCCTTTGTTTCTACTTACTTTGCCACCTTTTTCAAGGTCGAATACAATAACCAACACGCCACGTTTAAGGCTCAAACAACAACCAAACAAAGGGGATTACCGCGCTTCTGATCGTGTAAAATTCCGCCTGATTCATACCAAATAGTTTAATACTTCACTAGCCATTCTCGGCCAACATATAACCGATAACACTACGCCTTTTCAATCCTCTTTGATTCCAAGTTCTAAGGTCTAACATGTTATATAGTCGTAAACAACCCAACTACAATTTCCTTCTTTATACAACATCGGCGACTTAACTAATAATCAACTTGAAATGTAATCTTAAGGCTAAACATGCAAGTTTTCGGATTAGGGTTCGATAGCGATAAACATATCAAACTTCATACTATATAACTCATGCTTGCTAAAATCCATAGCTACAACAATAAGTAAGTCTTAACTACTAAAACGACAAAATTTATACCTTTCCAAGCCCTTAAAATTTCCAAGATTCAAAGTCGCGCCTTAACAATTCTTAGCTCCTTTCCTTAGGTTCCAATCCGCTCCAAGCACTCCTTAGAGGCCTATGAAGAACCCATCTTGAGTTCCGACTTCAAAGTTGAAGAACTCCCTTAGTTTCCGCCTTGCGACTAACGTAAAAATACGTTTTTTCCGAAATCTTTCTATTGAGATAACCTTACAATACTCTTAGGAACCTTGGTTTAAAGTCTTGTGGCTAATGGATCACAAAATAAAAAATTTTGTGTGGGAAATAGCTTTAAGCCAGGAAGCGTGTTCATGAAGAACAACTAGTGTGATTTTTCTAAGTGTTAAATGGAAAGTCTTGCACTAGTAGTAACCTTATAACACCTGATGGAGGCTTAGACTTAAACAAATGTGAGGCTAGGATGAATTTCACTTGGATCGAGCCTAGGTGGACAAGTTGACTTGTCACAATGTCGACTTTGGAAGACTTATCTTGACCATGGTCAATGACAATTATACCCTTGCATAAATTTCGACCAAGCCATGTGGGGTGCCACGTGTCACCCTCTCGTTCGTCCATAAAAATCGTAACCCTCGTGGGCCCAAAAATGTAAAATTCCTCGGGTGGGCCCAGCGTGATAAATCGTAAAAATAAATTTCCAAAATGTTAAGAGTTCCATACTCTTCAAATAATGCATTTTGAGAATCGATTCTCAACAACGAACATTTTCCTTTCAGGCGTCAGGAAGATTTTCGTCGGAAAAACAATTCTTCTTTCGTACGATTTCCAAGTCTTGTTTCCTTTCGTACATTCTCTTATACATGTCTTGGACTTACGAGTGTAACATTACCGTCTAGCGGGCGTGTTCAAATCTGCTTCACAATAATACTACACAAGTCTCTTGTAAATACGGTCGATGTAAATATAGTTCAATCGCTTTATAATCGTCCTTCGATATATCTAATACTCGATTCTAAACTACTACAATATGTAATATCGATTACAATAGGGGCGTAGATCATTACCTCGATAAGCCCAAAATTTTCCAAGATTATAAGTCGATCTGAGCAGCGTTTGGCTCCAAATCCTTACGCTCCAACCGGCTCCAGCGACCGCCAAAAGTTTCTAAACAACCTGCAAACAACGACAGCTGAAGATTTTTCTAGGGTTTCGTTTTGCGACTATTGGAGTAAAGTAGTATTCAGACTCTAGTATTGAAATAACTTTGGAATACAACTAGGGATACTAGGTTAAGGTATTTGGGATTATACCACAATAATTAGAGTATTTTCTACACAAGTGGGGAGGGCAATACAAGCTAAAGGGAGAAATTTTTGCCTTGGAAAGCTTCAAGTGTGGGATGAAATTACTCTTGCACTAAGGGGGTATTTATTGAGAATTCAAGGGTTAAGATCATAGCAAGTGGGTGGTCAAGATTGGCCCATGTGTGTGCGGGTCCCACCACACCACATGGCCAACAAAAAACAAGACAAGTGGTTTGCCACTTGGAAGGCCATTTCGGCGAGGACAGTGGCTAGACAACATCCCTCCAATTTGGCCAAGGTTCCACATGGGGTGACACGTGTCGCCCCTGCTAAATCAAAATATTTGCGTCTTAGAAAATATCCAAAATATCGAAAATCCCAAAAACAAGCGGGCCTTAAGCAGTAAATTTCTCCGTGGGCCCAGCGTGACCATTTCAGAAAATAAAATCCCAAAATTCTAATATAATCCGAAGTCCAAATACCAAATCAGAATCAATTCCCGTTAACGAACCTTTTTCCTTTACAAAATCAGGAAACTTTTAGTCGAAAAATCACATCTTTTTCTTCCCAAAATTGCGTCGTATTCTTGCGTGCGTCCTCACATACATACCACGGAACTACGGGGTATAACATTCTTCCCTCGCCCGAAACATTCGTCCGAATGTTCCTTAAATCTCCAAGCGTACTTGCAGGTATAGTCTCCTCTACACTTACAAAACCGATCATGCCACGATGGCGAGAATATAACATGTCGCAAAACTCAAATCCAAGACAACGAGGAATCACCTCTAACATCACAAAAGCTCCCACTCGCGGTCTAAAGGATACTCGCCCGCATTTTCACTTTTCAAAGAAATGATCAACATTTTCATAACAGCGTCCAACTTTTCTTACTCGTCGTACCGCTTCTGCGTACACGAACTCTCTATAGTACCACGTTCCATACTTGATTACGGCTTCAATTTCCACAACCACAGGTTACTACCTCGAACTTGGTCATCTTACTAGTTTGATTTCCTCTGAGGCCATTCCGGCCTTGCGATCCGATGCAGTCGAGCGCGTCCTGAGCACATGCGATGGTTACCTAAACTTAGGCCTAGCACCCTCGTGACCCTATCACGGCGGGACTACCAAAGTGAAACCACCCCAAGAGTGCGGGTTGACGCGACACCTTGCCTCGGCAGAGCCCGTTTACGCGCCAAGCTCTTGTTCCCGATCCGGAACAATCTCGCTAATCAAATCACGAAAGCTGACACCCGTAACTCGGGACTTGTTTAAGAGAGAATGCGTAAGGAACTCGAGACTTGAAAAGTGCGAAAGGATGAATTGTTTTTCCGACGGAAAATCTCGAAACGTCGGAAAGGAAATATGTCAGTTGAGAGAATTGGATTCTCGAAATGCATAATTGTAGAGTATGGAACTTTTAACGTTATGGAAATTTATTTTTTACGGTTGGTCATGTGGGGCCAGCAGAAATTTTACATTTTGTGGGGCCCATGAGGTCTGGAATTTTATGGGCGAATGAGAGGCGACACGTGGCACCTCACACATGGTCTTGGTGAAATTGTAAGGGTAAAATGGTCATTTACCATCAAGGAAGATAAGTCTTGCTAGCGATTTTGTTGACCGTCGACTTGTCCATGGCCTTTCATTAATTGCTCTTCATCCTAGCCCACGAGTGTAATAATCTAAGCCATTCTTGGTGTTATATAAAGCTTACTACTAGTGCAAGACTAGTCTTAAACACTTAGAAAAATTAGAGAACACGTGTGCAAGAACGAGAGCTCTCGGGTTTGCACGCTTTTGCCTGAAAATTTTGTAGTTTTGATCCATTAGCCTGAAGACTTTAACTTGATGTCACTAAGGGTATTGTAAGGATATCTCGATAGAAAGATTTCGGAAAAATGGCGTTTTTCGTTAGTCGCGAGTGAAACCTAAGGTGTTCTTGACTTTGAAGTTGGAAATAGAAGAGGAGTTTTTCACAAGCTTCAGGGTGCAAATAAGCGGATTGGAACATTAAGAAAAGGAGTTGGAGTTGCTAAGGATCGACTTAGGGTTTTGGAGCATTTTGAGCTTAGAAGGTATTAATCTCGTCTTACTATTATAATTCAAGACTTCATGTTGTAGTAGTTAGAAATGATCATGTGGATTATATTATGAAGAATGATATGTGTTATGGAATAGTTGGATGGAATCAGAAAGTTGCATGATTTAGCCTTTAAGATTGTAATTCAAGTTAGTTACTAGTTTAGTGATCGCATGTTATCTAAAGAGTGGATTAAGGTGGTTATAATTGTTAAGTTGCTTATTACTATATAACATGCTAGACCTAAGAACTTGGATTGAAAAGGAATTGGAAAGGTTGATAAGTTGTTGCACTTTTTGGCGAATTGACATTTGTATTGTGGACTAGTTTAATGTAATTTGTGGGGCGGAATTTTACCGTCCTATTTAGGCGTGTAATCCCCTTGGTTAGCTGATTTGTTGGGCCTTAAATGTGGCGTGTTTGGTTATTGTATTCGGCCTTGAAAAGGTGGCAAAGTATGTAGAAACAAAGGAAGTCTTTGTCAGATTTTCCGTAGAATTTAGTGACTTAGCACTTAGAATATTCTACGTTGAAGCTAGAGGTTAATGGGCGTATTATGGCCAATTTAGGTTGAAGTACCAAGTATAGCGTATTCTACTTGAAGGATGGAATAGCTAGCAATGTTGAAATACTTTGGAGCTTTTTTGCTACTTATCGATAATCGTCGCGAGGTATGTGAACCTCTCCTTCTTTTGACATGATTCTATGTATGAAATATACATGTAGTAGTATTTCATGATTAGTCTACTCTTAGAAGTTAAGAGGTAGTTATGTTGATTTACTCTATGTAAAAGCTACGTCTAAGAAATCCTAAGTCCTTACCAAGTCTTATGGGGATGTTGGTAGAGTCGTTAGGAAATATTTGAGTCGAGTTGACTTGGCTAATTCTGACGTACGAATGAGTAAGTATCGAACAAGCCATTGCAGCGTTAATAAAGGAAAATGTAATGACAATTAATTATGTTAAAACAAGTAGAATTCTCCATCTGCATAGAAGCTAAGATAAGACAAAATTGTATTACATATTCTAGATCGTAGCTACTTGAATAAGATCGTTATAAATAAGTATAACTTATTCACAATGCACCAAAGTATATGTTACTTAATTTAAAAGAGTTTCGTGTGAAGTTTTTAAGACTTTGAAACTTGTTTTCTTAAAAGTTAAGAGACTTGAAGTATTTTGAGAGCTATGTGATTTGATTTGAAAGTATAAGTCTCTTGGTTATAAAAAGAATGAATTAGTTTAAGGCATAAAGTTAGTATGGCGGCTTTATGGGAAGTTAGTTATAATAACTTTATGGGAGGTTAAGAGAATGGTTTTTTTTAACATAAACAAGAAATGATTTGAAATAAAGAAGGGCAAATTGTTTTAAAGGTACCGATTGCTTAAGGTCTTTAAGAAAGAAGTCACTTGATTTAGAAGCGGTATTTGTATTTCTAAAAGGTATTGTGACTTGTCTGAAAGGTAGAGATGACTTGATACTACGGTTGTTAGTATGCGGGAAGTTTTATTTGAAAAAGAGTCTTTCTAAAGGAGTATAGGTCGTAGTCGTTGGCTTAAATTCGAGGTTTTATATGACATTATCGACCGAGAGATGGCGGGCGGTATACCTTTCACGGGCGGACTATATGACATTATCGACCCGAGAGATGGGCGGGCGTATACCTTTGCAGGCGGACTATATGACATTATCGACCGAGAGATGGGCAGGCGGTATACGCTTCAGGCGGTATATGACATTGCTCGACCGAGAGATGGGCGGCGTATACCTGCAGGCGAACTATATGACATTATCGACCTAGAGATGGGCGGCGGTATACGCTGCAGGCGACTATATGATATTATCGACCAGAAGATGGGCGGGCGGTATACGCTGCAGGCGAACTATATGACATGCTCGACCGAGAGATGGCAGGCGATACCTTCTGCAGGCGAACTATATGACGTGCTCGACCCGAAGATGGGCGGGCGGTATACCTTCAGGCGAACTATATGACGTGCTCGACCGAGAGATGGCGGGCGGTATACGCTGCGAGCGGTATATGACGTTATCGACCGAGAATGGGCGGGCGGTATACCTGCGAGCGAACTATATGACATTATCGACCTAGAGATGGGCGGGCGGTATACCTTCTGAGCGAACTATATGACGTGCTCGACCAGAGATGGGCGGGCGGTATACCTTCTGAGCGGTATATGACATTATCGACCCGAAGATGGGCGGGCGGTATACGCTGCGGGCGAACTATATGACGTATCGACCGAGAGATGGGCGAGCGTTATACCTTTATGGGCGAACTATATGACATTATCGACCTAGAATGGGCGGGCGGTATACGCTGCAGGCGGTATATGACATTGCTCGACCGAGAGATGGGCAGGCGGTATACCTTCTGAGCGAACTATATGACATTATCGACCCGAGAGATGGGCGAGCGGTATACCTTTGCAGGCGGACTATATGACATTATCGACCGAGAGATAGTAAGGCGGTATACGCTGCAGGCGGACTATATGACATTATCGCGTCGGTTTGGGCGGGCGGTATAAGCGTCCTCAGTAAAAAGTCGGATTAGGTTATGAAAGATAAGTAAGTTAGATGGTAATAAACCTAATGACTTCTCTAAGTATGTCGTAAGATATGGCTATAACTCTTAATGGAATGGAAAAGATAATGATATGCAATTAAGTTCATAAGTGGTAATGACACGGCGAGGATGCGGTATGTACTTTTATACTTGCTCTGTCATTCTTTTATGCTGATTATGATACATTTCTTGTACTTTATTTACATTCCATATTAAATTTTTGTTATGCGACCCGCCGGAATTTGCATTCATGTCCATGAGTTTAGGTACGATTATGGATCCGTGAGCTTAGGATCTGGTTGACATTTTGAGATGGCTCGATGTTCGGAGTTGTCATGACTATGTATATTCGAAGTGCAGCGGGGCCTTGTCCGTCATAGTAGGTGTTCAAATCTTAGAAATGCAATATTCACATGTAAATTTGGGTGGTTAAATTGTAATTACATTTTGGATAGTGTAAGCCCTTTTGGGTGATTTTATTACTGACGCTTATCGGCTTTGCCTTGGTTTTAAAAAAATATGTGTTACTTATTTTCCTTGTGATTTATTATGTTGTATGTTTTAAGGTGCCAGGTAGGGCACGATCGCTGAAGTGGTCGTGACAAAAACCTAGTGGTCTTCTTAGCTCAACTACCTCTTATAATTCACACCACTCGGGGACTTATCACACAATTACCCAGCGTATACTATGCACTCAGCAAAGGTCAAATCGTAAACAAAATCTTTTACTTGAACGGCCTGCGCCTCTAAGGTCTCCGCGTATAATATTCTAAGTGTCACACCGATCCGGGCCGTGGTAGTGCCCTACACAGGCACCCTTCTACCATGACAATACAAGTAAGCTGCGGAAATTAAATAACACCTCTTTTTTCTTTTATAGCAACGTACATGCGAGGGCAAAGCCGACAAGGCTTCCATATATACATAAACAAAAGACCTACCGTCGTGAGTCGATCCACGTATGAATACGGACCTCTAGGAGTTTAAGCGAAATATGGCGGACAAGGCCCGTACCCAAAGCTGTACAAAAGCACATCTTGAAAGAACTTATACCAAAAGATAACTCCGAGCGAGAAGGAGCTATCCAAAAACTACGGCGGTCCTACGCTGCCGATCACCAAACATCGTACCTAAACTGCGACATGAGCGCGGCCGAAGGAAGTCGATCTGAAGAATGTACCAAGCATGTGAGCGATGAAATGCGTAATAAAATCATAACGATCTAAACAAAGCGGAGACATGTATGATAGCCAACCTACGATACATAACACATGCGGTCATATCAAGTTAGGGGCGAGCGCCGAAGTCCTTACTCGAAATATAGCGTGGGTCTCGCGCCCGTAATATCAATCATGCGTGGAATCCTTCCTCTTGCCGGCGATCCATGATGTAATAACACCAAGGATGTCACGACCCGTTCGGGGCGTGCACAGTGCTTACGGGCACCAGTAGTCATACATCGGAGAAATCGGCGGAATATAAAACAACGAAGATATGAAGCGGTATAAATAAGACACGGTTTAGGAAAAAGTTGCCTTTCGGCATATATGTATATAAATACCCCAAAATGAGCGATTCATCCCAACCTTACAACGAGGTCTCTGGACCTCTAGAGTTTAAAACAACAATGGCGGGGCGGGGCCGCCATACCCTAAATGCAAATATCTACAGCGACAGGACCCTGCCAAAATGCTAAGCCTCGGGAAGCGGAGCTTTTCCAACTGAGCGGTGATCCTAAACGAGGATCAACGGTAGGAGTACCTCTACTGCGGCATGAGCGGCCCCGAAGGAGGTCGATCTGGCAATTCAAGTATGTGAAGCGTAAAGTACTTTAAATGAAATCAAAGTATTAAAATCATTTGCAAATACAATTAGTTCATGTTATACCCGTATTTCAGTATATGCGTGAGAATGCGTACAAAGAATCTAGCCTTAAAGTTTAGGCAAAACATTTTTTTGGGCCTGACTCACAAAGCGATTAGTTTTTAGGCGAAAGCGTTTCCACGACTTTCGTAGGGTAAATTCGGCTATTCCATTTCTAATTTTTGCGGATTTTTCAGAGGCGAAACATTTTGGACCAGCGGGAGGCGACACTTGTCACCCTCGATTGATGGACTTGAAATCGTCCGTTTGGGCGATTTGAACAATAGAGAACACGTTTTTGTGCCTTGTGCACAAGTCAAGAGTTGGTAGGATATTTGTGTATAGTTAATCCTCACTACACTTGCCTTGCACTTGTCTTAATCTTGGCCATTGGTTGGCCACTTCTTGACCTATAAATACCCCCAGAGATGAAGAGTTCTTCGTCCACAAATCTTTCAAGTCTTGAAAATCCTCTCATCTCCTTTGTAGCCCTTTTAGTCAACACCTCCCCACTCCCTTGAAGGCCATGGCCGAATACCACTAGCCTGGCCAAATCTACCCCCTCCCTTGGTAGAAAAGTTGCCTTCTTGTATTGTTATAATGCCCAAAATACCTAGCCCATATACCTTAGTACTTAATAGAAGTTGTGAAGAACTTCTAAGGTTTCATGGAGCATACAACTTAGGAGCAAAACCTTGCTCAGTGCGACTTTTCTAGGATATTATTGGGCTTACAGAATAACTAATCCTAACCCTCTTTTGAATTAGAGAATATATCTTGTTGTAGCATAAGAATAAGTATTAAATACTTAGAAGAATATTGTAGAATAAAATTGAGTTACCACAGTAGAAGGGTTTAAAGAAGAATAATCAAAGCTGTACTTACATAGAATTTGTTTTCTGATGAACTTATATAGCTCATGGGTAGGGAAGTGCTGCCCGACTTTCCGTAGAATTGTGAACCCTCTGTTTAGAATGACCTTGAGTAGTCTTTGATAGATATCTGTGACTATTATGGTGACTCTGCTTGCGACATATTGACTTAGCGGTGGTTTTATTTGAGAAGGTATGTGATTCTTCCTAAAGCATGATATTTTACAATATATATAGTGCGGTGAGCGTACATGTGTTAACTAAAATATAACTACGGCAATGTCTTTGACTTAAGCTGAATAATACTTACGGCAATGCCTCGGCTTAAGCCTAAATAACACTTACTGCAATGCCTCCCGGCTTAAGCACTGAATAATAAAGATCGAAAGCATTTCATAAGAATCTTTGAATCATTCTTATGAAGAGTACTAATTGGTTTTAAGCGAAGCTTAAGAGTTATACTAGCCTTATGGGAAGTTAAGTATAACCACTTAAGATTGATAAAAGCGATTTGCCTATGTGTTTATAAGCAGACTTATATTGAATTGTGAAAAGAATAATAAGATGGTTTGATAAGTAGACATGATATGATGCTATGTGTGTTAGTGTCTTGTAGCGTTTGTGAAAAGAGTATTCTTGTTGTGCTTATGTTGTTTAACGATAATTTGTTAGGTTAGTGTAGCATCGCTCGCTCTTGACATGTGCAGGGGTTAAGTTGCCCTCCGTCTGCGGGGTAGACTCGGTGATGCAGGACCGTGATTCGAGAATACCTCATGCGGGTCGAGGACCTATGCGAACTACGGGAGTTCGAGGTTAGTGTGCGGGGTTATACCTCATGCGGTCCGTGTGGCCGTGCGGACGGCGAGTCGGGGCGATGCCGAGTAGCTACCCTCGATGCGGGGTTATGTACCTATGCGGGCCTATGTGATTGGCCTAGGCGGACTACGGGAGTCGAGTTAGGCTTGCATGGTGATACTACGAGCGATTGGCCTGCTTGATCATTCGCGGCTAGAAAAGACACATTCTGATTTACCTATTCTTTGCTCTTGTTTGTGATGTGGCCTTATGCGGTTTCCTTGGTTGCTTTATACATACTTGCAAACTGTTTTTAAAATGATATGTTTCATTTAAGTATTTCTGACTTCATATACTTAGTACTGTTGTCTTGACCTCCTTGAGGCTGCGTTCATCTGCGCGGTGAGAGCGGCAGTGCTAGATCCACATTCTTAGGATCTCTACGTTGGTGTCGGGAGCTCCATCTTTTAGGAGGCTCTACTTTTAGGTATGATCTCACTGTTGTTGATAGTTTTATCTGATCGGGGTATGGCGGGGCCACTGTCGCCATAGTTATATATTTCCTTAGAGGTTTGTAGTCATGTTATGCGATTGTCGGATGTAGCTGCTAAACCATGTTTATATATATATGCGAAAGCGATATTTTCTCACGTAAAGCGTGTCTTATTTTATAAAGCTGTTTCATGTCTTGCTTTATATTTCAGCGATTACTCGATGTATGACTACTTGGGTGCCGGTAAGGCGCACGATCCACGGGCCGAGGCAGTCGTGACAAAAGTAGTATCGAGCGATTAATCCTCGGAAAGTGTCTGAACCATATCTAGTAAGTCTTGATTATCGGTGTGTTGTGCACCACACCAATGTCGAGAGGCTATAAGATATTTAGGGCTAGTTTCCATTCTTCTCATTACGAGATCGTGCTTTAGAGGCGTGTTATAGGTTGGACCCTCTAACGTATTCCTTTCTATATGATTATGCCTCGCGTAAGGCAACCGGGCCCGAAGGGCAAAGCGGTGAGGCGCTAGCGAGACACCCAGTCACGAGGCTCGAGCCCGATCTATACGAGGCAGCGAGTTACATGGCGCCGCCGGCCCAGCCTGAACCACAGTACCCGCGCCTCATGTCCCGCGGCACAGGCGGAGGTTAGGAGTACTGAGAGATGGCCCGGCTTTTGGCTAAAGTTGTGGCCCGTCTGAGAGGCTGGATCACGGCGATTCGATTCAGCTCGGCGCGTCGCGCCGTGGTACAGAGGCGAATAGTTTGAGGCTCGAATTTCTTGAGTTGTAGCGCGAGTTTTCTGGTGGCGGAGGATGATCGCGAGAGTTCATCCGTCGACGAAGGATCGTGAGGTGATCGAGGCCTCGAGGCAGTCTGTGACGCCGGTTCGCGTCGGTGCGTGATCTGCGATCGATTGGTTTGATTCATGGGAGTTATCCGGGAAACCGCAGCGTCCCGGCTACTTAGGATGAGTTCTCGAGGCTTTCCTCGCTCACTTCTTGCCTCGCGGATGAGGAGGCGCGGGGTGATAGATTTTACTCACGAGGCGAGAAGGGCCTTGTCGAAGTACAATGTCGAGTTTGATTCATTGGCTCGATATGTTCGGCGTTAGTATGAATATGGAGGATAGGGTGCACCGCTATGTCACGGGCTGAAGCGACTATATGGCGAGTCATGTGCGGGTGTTTCTCTCGGTAGGGTATGGACATTACCGCATGCGAGCTCGTGCTCTTGGATGTGAGGCGTAGAACCGCGGGTTGTGACGAGAAGGCCGGGGCGGCGAAGGTCTTTTGGTGGCTATCGTGGTGGCGGCCTCGGCCGATCTGGGTGCACCACGGCCAGCCCGAGCACTCTGCGCCGTCCTCGGCCTGGCCGGGATATTCGAGCGAACCGGGGCGAGACTTGAACATCGAGCGGCGAGTGCGGCGTCGGGACCACCCGCCGGTGTGGCCGTCACGGTAGATCCGCCGGGAGTTGTGGTGCTACGGGAGTTTGTTTGATTGTGGCGGCGAGTCACTATGCGGCTGTCCGACCAAGAGGCGATCTTGATGGTAGAGTCGGCCTACGAGTTCTTTCGCCGGTCTTCTTCATCCCCAGCGATTACTCGCCACAGAGGGCAAGGTACTCGTATGGGTCGGCCAGTCGCGGCGGAGTCGTGGCTCGGGTCGATTCGCGGTCCTCGAGAACGCATTTATGCTTTGTCCGGTAAGCGGGATCGGGAGGCCTCACGATGTAAATCACGGTACCTTATCGGTTTAGGTTTGATGTGTATGCTTTGATAGATCGGGTTCTACTCATCCTATATATCCCCCTTGTTGCTAGTAGGATAGGGATAGGGCACGAGTCCATGGACCGCTCGAGGTAGCTACGCGATGGGTGATTCGGTGGTAGCTCGGCGGGTATATAGAGCTTGTCTGTGACCATTCTGATCGTCGGACCCTGGCGACTTGATAGAGTTGGAGATGGCCCGACCGGCGTGATTATGGGGATGGATTGGCTAGCTTCTTGCGCCAATGTTGGCTGAGAGAAAGTAATGCAGTTCGGTTTCACGAGGCCGGTTGTTGAGTGGGAGGAGCGCGGTATCGTAGAAGTAGGTTTATTTCTACCTCGAGGCTAGGAAGATGGTGCGAAGGGTATATCTACCATCTCGTTCGGGTGTTTGATCTTTGAAGGCTGCGGTACCAGATTTTGATCGATTCGATGGTCGTGAGTTCCCAGGCGTGTTTCGGATGACCTCGGGTATCCCTCACGAGAGGAGATTGAGTTTTGTATTGACATATTGCGGACACTCGGCTTTATTTCCATTCCGCCATCTGAGAATGGCACTGCGAGTTGAGAGAGTTGAAGGATCGGCTTAGAGATTTCTTTGGAGAAAGGGCTTATCGGGCCTAGTGTTTCTCCACAGGAGCAGGTATTGTTAAGTGAAGAAGAAGGGCGGGGCCAGCTGCGCATGTGTGTTGATTCTGAGCGGTGAACAAGGTGACCATTAAACAGATACCCCGCTTCCGGGATTGATGATTTGTTCGACGATTGCGAGTCGAGATGTTTCTCGAGATTGATCTGCGATCGGGCTATCATCAGTCAGTGCGAGTCGAGAGGTGGATGTCCACATTTGCATTCGGGACCGATGCAGGCATTATGAGTTGAGGTCATGTCTTTTGGTGACGATATGCTCGCGATATTCATGGATTTGATGAGCGAGTGTTCAAACCATTTTGAACACGTTTGTGATAGTGTTCATTGATGATATCTTGGTTTATTCGCTCGGGCGAGGCATCACGGGCATTTGAGGCTATCTTGTGATTCTCGGGACCAGCGATTATCGCCAAGTTTTCCAAATGTGAGTTTTGGTTGACTTGATGGCGTTTCTTGGGCATATTAGCCGGGGTGATGGCGTTCAGTCGTCTGACGGCGAGATCGAAGCGGTCGAGACTTGGCCTAGACCTCTTACTCGCGAGGTTCGCGATTTTACGGGCCTTGCGAGGATATTATCGGTTCGTGGAGAAGTTTGCTTATCTACTGCACCGTTGACTAGGTGACTCGAGCGGCCAAGTTTGATGGTGATGCTTGTGGCGGGGTTTCGATTCTTTGAAAGAAGAGGGCGGCCGCCCGTTCTTACTCTTCGGAGGTCGGATGGTTATATGTGTATTGTGATCGTCGGGCATCGGGTTGGGATGTGTGTTGATGCGGCATGGCGGGGTTATAGCATATCGTCGGCGGTGAAGAAACACGAGGAACTACCCGCGTGATTTGGAGTTAGCGGTGTGATTCACGCTTTGAAGATCTGGAGGCACTATTTGTATGGGGTTCACGTGGATATTTTACGGACCACAGAGCCTCGGTATATCTTGACGGAGGAGGTGAACTTACGGCGAGGCGGTGGTTAGAGTTGCTTAAGGATTACGATGTTGATATCTGTACCACGGGAAGGCGATGTTGTGGCGGATGCTCTTAGTCGTAGGTCGATGGGAGCCTATCGGATGTGCGGCTAGAGAGGAGGACATGGTTCGTGATTTGCATCGATTAGCGAGCCTTGGTGTCCGTTTGATTGATTACGATAGCGGTGGGGTTAGAGTTCGTGAGGTTGCGAGTCTTCCATCGTCGAGAGGTGAAGAGCAGCGATTCGAGGATCGGCTTTGATTCGATATCGTGATCTGACTCTTACGTGAGGCAAGGGTCGCTTTTGGTAGCACCTGATGGGGTGCTAAGGTTTGAGAAGCGGTGTGTGTTCGGATGTTTGAGGACTTGTGAGTTCTTGGGGAAGCACGCGTAGCGCGTTACTCTATCCGTCGAAATTCGACCAAGATGTACCACGACCTTAGATCGTGTATTGGTGGGATGGCGAAGAGGGGCGTTGCGAGTTCGTAGCTCGATGCCGTGTTGTCGGCGGTGAAGGTAGAGCACGAGGCACGGTGGTTTGTTGCGACGATAGAGATCGACACGGAAGTGGGAGGTAATCAGCGTGGATTTTATCACGGGATTACCTCGCGCTCGGAGGAACATGATTCTATATGGGTTATAAATCGGCGGTGACAAAATCAACCCATTTCTTCCGTCGGGGCGACTTTTTGGTGAGGATTATGCGGACTTTACATCAGAGATCGTCGGTGCGTAGAGTCCTACCCGATCATATCAGGCGAAGAGCCCGATTTACGGCTAACCAGAGAGTCCTTCGAGAGGGTTTAGGGGCCTTGGTGAGCACGATGCGCATTTCATCCTGAGCAGACGGGCGGCGAGCGCACTATCGGACTGCTTGAGGATATCTGCGAGCTTTGTGTTGACCGATGGTAGTTGGGAGGATCATTTGCCTCTAGTTGAGTTCGCGTATAATAATAGCTACCACTCCGGCATTCGGATGGCGCCTTATGAGGCCTTGTATGGGAGGAAGTGCGGATCGCCTATAGGTTGGTTCGATGTGGGCGGGCGGCTAGTGGGACGGTTGATACAGCGACGATGGATAAGGTGAAGCTTATCAAGGCGGCTATTAATGACTCGAGTCGGCCAGTCGTATGCGGATCATCGTCGTCGGCATCTTGAGTTCGAGTTCATGATTGGGTTTTCCTAAAGGTGTCACCCGTGAAGGTGTGATGAGATTCGGGAAGAAGAAACTTCGACCCTAGGTACGTTGGGCGTTTTAGATTGTCATGAGGTAGGCAAGGTTGCTATGAGTTGAATCTGTCGTCCGTCTGGAAGCGGTGCATCCGATTTTCGCGTATCTATCTTTGAGGAGATGTATCGAGGATCCATCTAAGTACACCCGATTGGCGATGTCGGTGGGGGTTATCGTATGAGAGATTCCATGGCGATAGTCGATCGTCGGGTTAGGCGTCTGCGGACGGGGCGTGGCTTCCGTCAAAGTCTTGTGGCGGAGCAGGCTCGGGAGGAGATGGCGTGGGAAGCGAGGAGGACATGAGGCGAAGTATCCTCGCTATTCCCAGCGCCTCCGGGTAATTCACTTTCCTACTTGTAAATTTTAGTTATCGTTTACGCCTAAGTGTTGCTCTGTGGCGTGTGTGGCATTTACAGCTGTTTAAGTTATGAAGAATCTTATCGTTAAGCGTCTTGGGAAGGAACGTTCGGGACGAATGTTTCTAAGGAGGAGAATGTTATACCAGTATTTCCAGTATGCGTGGGAATACGTCTGAAAAGTCTAGCCTTAAAGTTTAGGCAAAGCGTTTTTTTGGGCCTGACTCACAAAGCGATTAGTTTTTCAAGCGAAGCGTTTCCACGACTTTCGTAGGGTAAATTCCGGCTATTCCATTTCTAATTTTTGCGGATTTTTCAGAGGCGAAACATTTTGGACCAGCGGGAGCGACCTTGTCACCCTCGATTGATGGACTTGAAATCGTCCGTTTGGGCGATTTGAACAATAGGAACACGTTTTTGTGCCTTGTGCACAAGTCAAGGAGTTAGTAGGATATTTGTGTATAGTTAATCCTCACCTACACTTGCCTTGCACTTGTCTTAATCTTGGCCATTGGTTGGCCACTTCTTGACCTATAAATACCCCCAGAGATGAAGAGTTCTTCGTCCACAAATCTTTCAAGTCTTGAAAATCCTCTCCTCTCCCTTTGTAGCCCTTTTAGTCCAACACCTCCCCCTCCCTTGTGAAGGCCTTGGCCGAATACCACTAACTAGCCAAAAATCTACCCACTCTTGGTAGAAAAGTTGCCTTCTTGTATTGTTATAATGCCCAAAATACCTAGCCCGTATACCTTAGTACTTAATAGAAGTTGTGAAGAACTTCTAAGGTTTCTTAGACATACAACTTAGGAGCAAAACCTTGCTCAGTGCGACTTTTCTAGGATATTATTGGAGCTTCAGGGTAACTAATCCTAACCCTCTTTTGAATTAGAGAATATATCTTTGTTGTAGCATAAGAATAAGTATTAAATACTTAGAAGAATATTGTAGAATAAAATTGAGCTATTACACAGTAGAAGGGTTTAAAGAAGAATAATCAAAGCGTACTTACATGGGTGTTTTCCTGATGAACTTATATAGCTCAGGGTAGGGAAGTCTTTGCTTGACTTTCCGTAGAATTGTGAACCCTCTGTTTAGAATGATCTTGAGTAGTCTTTGATAGATATCTGTGACTATTATAGAAGTGACTCTCTGCTGTGACATATTGACTTGGCGGTGGTTTTATTTGAGAAGGTATGTGATTCTTCCTAAAGCATGATATTTTACAATATATATAGTGCGGTAGGCGTCGTGTGTTAACTAAAATATAACTACGGCAATGTCTTTGACTTAAGCTGAATAATACTTACGGCAATGCCTGCGGCTTAAGCCTAAATAACAACTACGGCAATGCCTGGCTTAAGCACGAATAATAAAGATCTGAAAGCATTTCATAAGAATCTTTGAATCATTCTTATGAGAAGAGTACTAATTGGTTTTAAATAGAAGCTTAAGAGTTATACTAGCCTTATGGGAAGTTAAGTATAACGGCAAGATTGATAAAAGCGGTTGCCTATGTGTTTATAAGCAGACTTATATTGAATTGTGAAAAGAATAATAAGATGGTTTGATAAGTAGACATGATATGATGCTATGTGTGTTAGTGTCTTATAACGTTTGTGAAAAAGTATTCTTGTTGTGCTTATGTTGTTTAGCGATAAAGTGTTAGGTTAGTGTAGCATCGCTCGCCTCTTGACATGTCAGGGGTTAAGGCGCCCTCCGTGCGGGGTAGACTCGGTGATGCAGGACCGTGATTGAGAATACCTCATGCGGGTCCAAGGACCTATGCGAACTACGGGAGTTCGAGGTTAGTGTGCGGGGTTATACCTCATGCGGTCCGTGTGGCGTGCGGACGGCGAGTCGGGGCGATGCCGAGTAGCTACCCTCGATGCGGGGTTATGTACCTATGCGGGCCTATGTGATTGGCCTGGGCGGACTACGAGTCGAGATTAGGCTTGCATGGTGATACTACGGGCGGTGGCCTGCCCGATCATTCGCGACCTAGAAAAGACACATTCTGATTTACCTATTCTTTGCTCTTGTTTGTGATGTGTGTATATGCGGTTTCCTTGGTTGTTTATACATACTTGCAAAAGCTGTTTTTAAAATGATATGTTTCATTTAAGTATTTCTGACCGTATACTTAGTACATTGTCTTGACCTCGCCCGAGCTGCGTTCATCTGCGGTAAGAGCGGCAGTGCTAGATCCACGTTCTTAGGATCTACGTTGGTGTCGGGAGCTCCGTCTTTTAGGAGGCTCTACTTTTGGGTATGATCTCCTATGTAGATAGTTTTATGTCTGATCGAGGTATGGCGGGGGCCTGTCCGCCATAGTTGTATATTTCCTTAAGTGCATGAGTCATGTTATGCGATGTCGGATGTAGCTGCTAAACCGTGTTTATATATATATCGAAAAGCGATATTTTCTCCACATAAAGCGTGTCTTATTTTATAAAGCTGTTTCATGTCTTGCTTTATATTTCGATTACTACGATGTATGACTACTTGGGTGCCGGTAAGGCACGATCCACGGGCCGGGCAGATCGTAGCGATTCAATTTACGTAGTGCCATATCACAAACAAGAGCAATAATAGGTAAAGCGTATGAGTCTTTCCTGGGCGCGAATGATCGAAGCAAGGCCGATCGCCCGTAGTATCATTATGCATGCCTAACCACAGACTCCGCGATCGCGCATGGTCACACATAGACCGCGTGGTATTCCTCGCGTCGGGGTGACCGTACCGCTGGACTTCCGCGGCCGCGTAGCCTCGATAGGCCGCGTAGTCACCACGGACCGCGTAGGGCATCCCCGCGTCGAGCTAATACACGGAATGAGCAATCACGGAGCATACGCTGCTCGCATAGTCACCACGAACCGCGCGGCCGTATAGACCGCGTCGAGGGTGGAGCCACCGGTATAATAAGTCGAGGGTATGTGATATAATAGCGATCTGGCGAACGTCTAACAACGTAAGCCTGACAGAATAACATCACAAGACACTAACACCGTAGTATCATAACATGGGTACTTATCAAACCCGAGAAAGGTGTCCTGAGGCTAATACCCGACCAAAACATAGACAAGCTAACCACAAGGTACTTAAATGATTCGTTAACAAAACCAAGTTCTATCTCCAAAGTACTACATACATTAATTCTTTAAGAGGTCCATTTCTTTTATAAGGTCACCCGATACGTAGTAATAGAGTGACTATCATTTTTAAGTAAACAGAATACTTTCCTTTTATAAATCAAGTAACAACATTCTTTTCTAAGCGTTCGGGTTTGCCTAATTTTAGATGCTCAAGTTTCTCATTTTAAGCGGGTTAAAGTAGTTCATAGTCTTAATCAGCAATGATATAATTCTCTTTTAAAAGATTTGAGAAACATGTGCCTTATATGCGAGTGGGTTATTCTTTTTATAACCGTCTTATTAAGCGACCATGATCTAGGAAAATATCATTTTGTCTCATTCTAGCTTCATGCGGATGAAGGTTTCTCTTGGTTTTAATAATAATTTATTAGTCGATACTTTTCCTTTATTAGCAGCTGCTTGTGGTTTGTCGATGCTCATTACGATTTCAAATCGGTAAAACATTATTCCTTTTAAAAAACCAAGTGCTCATTACTCATGAATGAGGTTTCACACAAAATTCATATTAATTTAATTAAGTCAAGTCTCTTATCTTTTAAGAATTAATAAACCATTCTTTTATCACTCTTAAGTTATACCTAACTTCCCATAAAGCTAGTATAACTCTTAAGTTTTCTTAAAACCAAGCATTACTCTTCTTTCAAAAAGGCTTCTTAATTCTTTTGAAATACTTGAAGACTCTTATTATTAGGGCTTAAGTCAAAGACATTGCCATAGCGTCGCCTACCGTACTATATATATACTTTTAAAATACTTCAAGATTCTTATTATTGGGCTTAAGTCAAAGACATTTGCCACGCGTCGTCTAGTACTATATATATACTTTTAAAATACTTCAAGATTCTTATTATTGGGCTTAAGTCAAAAGACATTTGCCACGCGTCGTCTAGAAATATATATATTCATGCTCGAGAGTATAGGAAGAATCGCATGCATACCGGCGAAATCCACGCGAGTCGAATATGTCGCGTCTTGCGAGAATCGACCTATAATGATCAAATCGTCTATCAGCGTCTAGGTATCTTGTATAAAGCTCTAGCGAGAGGTTCTCTATTCATGGAAATTTGGGCAGCACTTACTGCAGTAAACTATACGATCTACTGTAAATCTGATCTAAGTAGTCTGTTCAATTATTCTTCTTTTATACCGCCTACTTGTGATAGCAGTTAATTCTATCTGTAATATCCTTACAAGTATTTAATACTTATTCCTATCTTCAACGGTATGTAAATTCTAATTACAAAGGAGGATAAGGTTATTTACCTCGATAAGCCCAATATTTTCCAAGTATAAGCGTCGATCTGGCGAGTTTGGCTCACTAAATACTGCGCTCAGATGGCCCCAGAACCATTAGAGTTCTACACCACTACTACTTAAATACTATAAGGGATTTGGGCTAGGGTATTTTGGGCATTATAACAATACTTGGAAGACAACATTTCTACCAAGGGAGGGGGGGTGGTGTTTCGGCTAGGGCTTGCTTTAGAGGGCTCTCGGCGAGCAGCTAAGGCTAGAGGGGAGGGTGTTGGACGAAAACATAACAAGAGAGGGGAGGGATTTTTAACACTTAGAAAATATTTGGATGAAGAAGTTCATCAACATAGAGGGGTATTTATAGGTCAACATTGTGACCAGTAGCGAAGATGATGCAGTGCAAGGCAAGTGTAGGGTGAGGATTTAGGCAAGTGTCCATTCTATCTACTACACAAAATATCCTGCCAACTCCTTGACAAAATAGGCTCCAGATCGTCCCGTTCATTACCGCCGCGTCCCCCGATGAGAGGGTGACAAGTGTAAGCCTCTCGTTGATCAAAATGTTCGTCTCTCGGAAAAATCCATAAAAATTAGAAATGACATAGCGTAATTTACCTACGCGAGTTGTGTAAAGCGTTTTGTCGAAAAAGACTCTAGCAAGATTGTTGTGCACAAAATAAATCGTCGAGCCAACTTTAAAGTTCAAACTTTTCTCGTCGTCCTGCGTACATGCTGGAAATCTGGTATAACATTCTCCCTCGCCCGAAACATTCGTCCGAATGTTCGCCAGAATCTCAAAACAAACATGCGCGATGTAGTCTTTACTACTATACTTACGAGAACAATCACCGCCACGCTGTACGAAACACTTGCGCAAATACTTACGTCCAAGTCTCGAAACACCTCTAACATCAAAGCCTTTGCAGGGCCTAAAATATACTCAGCACGCTGCCACTTACGAAGAAATGATCACGTCTGCTCGCGATACATGCTCGCTTTTTCCCTTCAGCGTCGTACCGCTTCTCGTACCTCGAACTCTTTTCATAACTTACCATGTTTAATGCGCTTCCGTGACTGCGAGCGCGATAACCTCTTACGGATAAACACTTTATCCAGCCTGTTGAACAAGTATGAACCAACTATCGTACGCGCGACATCAGACCAATCGTGGCAACTTACACTTCCGCCCTACAAGGCTTCATGCGGCGACATCAGAATCTTGAAGCGGTGCTATAATAATACATACTCAGCAAAGGCGAATAGTCCTTACCAGTACCACGAAATCCAAACACGGCAGGGTGAATCGACAACGAGACTACTTTGAGTTCACAACCTTGCACAGTAAAACTTCCAAAAAAGCGGTAGTAACGGGGCTCGGTATGCGCCATAAGGTGAAGGTAGGCACCTCGTGCAGCCTTACAACCTTCGCGAAATAATCGTCTACGACTTACTCACGAGAACACGGTTTGATTAAAGATAAGGCAGTGCGACCTCGCCGGCCCGACTCTTGATCGAACACGTCCACGAACTCGTGATGGTTAACTAAACACGGCCTAACACCCTCGTGATCCTAACACAGCGGGACCACCACAAGCGACCCGTCGCCAAGCGGCGGCGGGTTGACCCGCGACATGGCCTCAACCCGACCCGGCGACACGCAAACACTAGCTCGATCCGGAACAATCTCGCTAATCACGTTACGAAAACCTAGCGATCTTCTTGGCTCGACTACCCTCTTTCATTTCCTACTACTCGGGGACTTATCCATGAAATATATCTCGCGTGCTATGCGCTTGATAAAGTCAAACATGAAATAATTCTTTTACCAAGATGGCCTGCGCCTCACAAGGTCTCTACGTATAATATTCTAAGGCTATACTTTTTCTATCCTCGATCTTTCGGTTAACTAACCATAATTTCTAATCACAATTAACCTGATGCTAAGAAAATAATACTTAAAATATTCGCATTTTACTATACATACAAATCTCACAGAGGTTAAGGATATACATGTATCTGTTTGCACTTCCCTGGGTCGTTCTAATCACTCCATACTGTTGGTAGCCATTGCGGAAGGTGATGAACTATCACTTGATCTGAAGGTGAGTCTCTACATCCCGCCATCTGGTTGGGCGGTTTCTACAAAATGGCCTGCTGTATAAACAAAACAATTTGTCGAAGAAGCCACGACTCCCCAAAATGACGCCGACCACAGCGGCGCGAGGTGGGGTGGTCTCCTGCAGCTAACACCGCTTTCCTCCAGAACCACTTTGAATCCATGGTGATGGTAGGTGAGTCCTCCTTCTTGCACATTCTTTCGCCACATGCCACAGCGGCCAAGTAAAACAAGCACGATAAAGACCACATTCCCGGGATGGCGCACGCATCGTGAACGCGAGGAAAAAAGCGAACCACAGTGGAGGACACTCTGCCTTGGCGGCGCGTGTCTAATCTTCTTGAGGCGGTTCGCCTCGAGAGTTACCAAATGATCACGCCAATCGGGCCTCTTACATTGTTCTTGGTTAATCTGTCGATCTACCTCTCTCGGCTGCTGCACGTAAGCTTTGGCCTTGACCCGACTCGTTCGTGGTGAAGAGCTCTTCTTCCAGCCATGCTAGATAATCATCAACATCCTTGGTATATCGGTGCATAAAATACTCTCTGGTTGCCAAATCCGCGCTAATGTAGGCCGTCTCGCTTCGATCCATATTTTACGCTCTGTCGTGGGCCGAAGGTCCGGATGTCATGGCGCGATGGGAAGCTGCTGCCGTGCCAAACTTCTGTTCTTTCTTTGGCGGCGTCTCGAGAATCACCGCGTGAAGCATCACGGGTGATGATTGGGCTGTGCCGCTTCTAACTCTTTGTACTCTGCTCGCGGCTCCGCCGGCGCCTTGCCGCCACGGGCGAGGTTATGCGGCGTGGGCATAAGCGTAAAGGAAAGGAATCGTTAGAGGGTCAGCTGGTAACACGACTCTAAGCACGATCTCGAGTGAGAAGAATGAAACCCGTCCTAAATATCCTATAGCCTCACGATTATTGGTGTGGTGCACGACCGCGATGTCAAGACTACTAGATACGGTATGTGGACACTTTCAGAGGATTAAGCTGCTCGATACCACTTTTGTCACGACCGTTCGGGGCGTGGTAGTGCCTTACCGCACCCAGTATTCATACATCAGAAATCGGAATATAAAACAACGAATATGAAGCGGTATAAATAAGACACGGTTTACGGGAAAAAGTTGCCTTTCGGCATATATGTATATAAATACCCCAAAATGAGCGATTCATCCCAACCTTACAGCGGGTCTACTGGACCTCAGAGTTTAAAACAACAATGGCGGGACGGGGCCCGCCCGTACCTGAATGCAAATATCTACAGCGACGAGGACCGTACAAAATGCTAAGCCTCGGAGAAAGCGGAGCTTTTCCAATGACGGTGATCCTAAACGAGGATCAACGGTGGAGTACCTCTACATGCGGCATGAGCGACGAAGGAGTCGATTACAATTACCAAGTATGGCCTAAGTACTTTAAATGAAATCAAAGTATTAAAAACATTTGCAAATACAATTAGTTCAATTTGCGCATAGTGCCGTATCACAAACAAGAGCAATAATAGGTAAGCCCATGAGTCTTTCTAGGCGCGAATGATCGAAGCAAGGCCAATCGCCCGTAGTATCATTATGCATGCCTAACCACGGACTCCGCGATCCGCATGAGTCCGCGTAGACCCGCGTGAGGTATTCCTCGCGTCGGGGTAGCCAACCGGTACACGGACTTCCGCGGCGCGTAGCCTCGATAGAACGCGTAGTCACACGGACCGCATGGGCGTCCCGCGTCGAGCTAATACACCCGGAATGAGCAATCTGGAGCATACCGCTCCGCGTAGTCACTTGACCGCGCGGGCGTATAGACCGCGTCAAGGGTGGCGAGCCCTCGGTATAATAAGTCGAGGGTATGTGATATAATAACATTACAACGGGCTTAACGTCTAACAGCGTAAGCGCAACAAGAATAACATCACAAGACACTAACACCGTAGTATCATAACATGGGTACTTATCAAACCGGCGAAAGGTGTCACGAGGCTAATACGAGAAAAACATAGACAAGCTAACCCTTGCGAGGTACTTAAATGATTACGTTAACAAAACCAAGTTCTATCTCCAAGTACTACATCATTAATTCTTTAAGAGGTCGTTTCTTTTATAAGGTCACGATACGTAGTAATAGAGTGACTATCATTTTTAAGTAAGCGAGAATACTTTCCTTTTTATAAATCAAGTAACAACATTCTTTTCTAAGCGTTGGGTTTGCTAATTTTAGATGCTCGAGTTTCTCATTTTAAGCGGGTTAAAGTAGTTCATAGTCTTAATCACTTAATGATATAATTCTCTTTTAAAAGATTTGAGAAACATGTGCCTTATATGCGAGTGGGTTATTCTTGTTTATAACCGTCTTATTAAGCGACCATGATCTAGGAAAATATCATTTTGTCTCGTTCTAACTTACATGCGGATGGAGTTTCTCTTTAGTTTTAATAATAATTTATTAGTCAATAATTTTCCTTTATTATTTCTTTGTGGTTTGTCGATACTCATTCTGATTTTGAAATCGATGAAACATTATTCCTTTTAAAAACCAAGTGCTCATTACTCACGAATGAGGTTTCACATAAAATTCATATTAATTTAATTAAGTCAAGTCTCTTATCTTTTAGAATTAATAAACCATTCTTTTTATCACTCTTAGCGGTTATACCTAACTTCCCGTAAAGCTAGTATAACTCTTAAGTTTTCTTAAAACCAAGCGTTACTCTTCTTTCAAAAGGTTTCTTAATTCTTTTGAAATACTTCAAGACTCTTATTATTAGGGCTTAAGTCAAAGACATTTGCCACGTCGTCTACAGTACTATATATATACTTTTAAAATGCTTGAGATTCTTATTATTGGGCTTAAGTCAAAAGACATTGCCACTGCGTCGTCTGCGTACTATATATATACTTTAAAATACTTGAGATTCTTATTATTCGGGCTTAAGTCAAAGACATTGCCACGCGTCGTCTGGTACTATATATATTCATGCTCAGTATAGGAAGAATCACATACATACAGCGAAATCCACGCCAAGTCGAATATATCGCGTGCGCGAAGAATCGACCTATATGATCAAATCGTCTATCAGCGTCTAGGTATGCTTGTATAAAGCTCTAAGAAGAGGGTTCTCTATTCTATGGAAATTTGGGCAGCACTTCCTGCGGTAAACTATACGATCTCTTAAATACGATCTGAAAGTGAGTGCGATTCAATTATTCTTCTTTTATACCGCCTTTGTGATAACAGTTAATTACATCTGTAATATCCTTCTAAGTATTTAATACTTATTCCTATACTTCAACGATATGTAAATTCTAATTACAAAGGAGGATAAGGTTATTTACCTCGATAAGCCCAATATTTTCCAAGTATAAGCGTCGATCTGAGCGAGTTTAGCTCACAAATGCAGCTCAGGTGGCCCAAGAACCTTAGAAGTTCTACACCACTACTACTTAAATACTATAAGGGATTTGGGCTAGGGTATTTTGGGCATTATAACAATACTTGGAAGACAACATTTCTACCAGGGAGGGGTGGTGTTTGGTGGAGCTTGCTTTAGAGGGGGCTCTCGGCCAAGCCACTAAGGCTAGAGGGGAGGGGGTGTTGGGTGAAAACATAACAAGAGAGGAGGATTTTTAACACTTAGAAAATATTTTGATGAAGAAGTTCATCAACGTAGAGAGGAGTATTTATAGGTCAAGCATTGGCGACCCGATAGCAGATGATGCCAAGTGCAAGGCAAGTGTAGGGTGAGGATTTAGGCAAGTGTCCATTCTATCTACTACACAAAATATCCTACCAACTCCTTGACAAAATAGGCTCCAAATCGTCCCATTCATTACCAGCGTCCCCGATGAGAGGGTGACAAGTGTCAGCTCTCGTTGATCCAAAATGTTTCGTCTCTCGAAAAAATCCATAAAAATTAGAAATGACATAGCGTAATTTACCTACGCGAGTTGTGTAAAGCGTTTTGTCGGCGACTCTAGGGGTGTTGTGCACAAAATAAATCGTCGAGCCAACTTTAAAGTTCAAACTTTTCTCGTCGTCCTCACGTACATACTAAAATCGAGGTATAACAAGGATACATGAACACCAAGTCCCACGCTGTGTCCTAAATACCCGTGGTCTCGTGCCGGAATCCCACATCGTAAAAGCATGACCATCACGGTAACCTGAACAAATCAGGACATATATGATAATCAAATTACAACACCTGTGCCTTACTATGATGAGTAATCATTAGTATCCTTTGATATAAAATAAAAGCTCGCGATCAAGCGGGACCACCGCCCGCGATGTCGTTTAGCAATCCTTTCCTGAGACTATTTCACGCATAGGTCACGTGGACCCGTGAGGTATTCTCGCGTGGGACTATTTCACGCGTAAGCCACTACGGACTCGCGTGAGGTATTCCTCGCATAGGTTGGACGCGCGTGGGACTATTTCACCCGCGTAAGTCATACGGACCGCGTGGTATTCGCCGTTTCGTGGGTAGCGATTCCACGGAATCTGCAAATGCCACAACCGGGAATGACCACAACGGCGATATACGATAGCACTGTAGGCTATTTCCGGCACGTAGGCAATTCTCAACTAATCGGGCCAAGTACTTATCAAGGCACGCATGGAAATAATTCTCGATTAACCAAGCCAAGTACTTATCAAGCCGCACGTAGAATAATTCTCATTTAACAAGCCAAAGTACTTATCGGAGCCTGAATAGAATAATTCTCATTTAACAAGCCAAAGTACTTATCGGGCACAAATAGAATAATTCTCATTTAACAAGCCAAAGTGCTTATCGGGCACAAATAGAATAATTCTCATTTAACAAGCCAAAGTACTTATCAAGGCACAAATAGAATAATTCTCATTTAACAAGCCAAAGTACTTATCGGGCGCAAATAGAATAATTCTCATTTAACAAGTCAAAGTACTTATCAAGGCACTCTTAGACAAATTCTCAATTTATCAAGCCAGAAGTACTAATGAAGGCAGCCAGACAAATTCTCAATTTATCAAGCCAAAGTACTAATCAGGCGCTTAGACAAATTCTCAATTTATCAAGCCAAGTACTAATCAAGGCATCACGTAGAATTATTCTCGATTAAATAGGCCAAAGTACTACGTGCGTGCATTAACTTTTCAAAGACTCATTTTGTGTAAAATCTGACTACTAACACGTAGTATCGAGGCATGTCTATTTTTCAAAGTAAGTTACTGCGTTTAGAAAACTCATTTCAAGGCTTGAAATCAAGTAACTTCAAATTTTCACAAAATAGGCGACTTATCTTGGAATTAATCAAAATAGACAACTTTCTAAACCTTCCAAAGCCGTTATAACCAACTTCCCATAAAGCGTTATAACCACTTTGTAGTTTTAGATATATCCGTTCCTTTTTATAACGAGACTTATCTTACAAATCAAGTTCTTAACTTTCAAAATACTTGAGTCTCTTAATATAAAGAAAACAAGTTTCTTCTACTTTTAAACTTCAAGTAACTCACACCTTTAAGACAAGTTACTTCTCTTAAACCATGTACTTTCTCCTCTTTTAAATCAAATAAGTAAATCACTCCTTTGACTCACCAAAGTCATTATAATGACCTTTAGGTTTTAGAACAAAGCCTTTAATGAAAGATTTGGAAACCACTTCTTTTCAAGACTCTATGTACTTTAAGTAAAATACTTTCACTTTTAAGAATCAAACTTCACTAAGAAAATGGATTTTACAACTTACAATTTAAACATCAAAGTACAATCAGGAAGTTCATAGAACAAATTCTATTCTAGGCAATCCAGATACAACCCGAGGAATGGATCGTTTAAGGAGTAGAACATACTTTCTTAATCTTAAGGAATCATCTAGAAAAGGAGATAGTTCACATACCTTTTGGCTAAAACCACAAGCTAAGCCGAATCGTCATCGTGAAGTGTCAACCTATAATGGTCACGACAAGACTATCAACTTCTAGTCTTAGCGTAGAATAATACTAAGTATACGGTCTACAATTCTCGGAAAATCGGGCACTTCCTTTGTTTCTACTCACTTTGCCACCTTTTTCAAGGCGAAATACAATAACCAAACATGCCACATTTAAGGCTCAACAACAACCAACCAAAGGGGATTACCGCCTTACAATCGTGTAAAATTCCGCATGATTCATACCAAATAGTATAATACTACATTAGCCATTCTCGACATATAACGATAACAACTACGTCTTTTCCAATCCTTTTCCAATTTCAAGTTCTTAGGTCAACATGTTATTTAGATATAAACAACCCGACAACTACAATTTCCTTGAAACCTGACATGCGGCGACTTAAGCGAATAATCAGCTTGAATTGTAGTCTTAAGGCTAACATGCTAGTTTTCGGATTAGGGTTCCGATAGCGATACACTAATCCGACTACATAATATATAACTCATGCTTGCTAATATCCATAGCTCTGATGATAAGTAAACTTAATTACTAAAGCGACAAGATTATACCTTTCAAAGCCCTTAAAATTTCCAAGATTCAAAGTCGCCTTAGCGATTCTTAGCTCCTTTCCTTAGGTTCGATCCGCTCCAAGCACTCGTGAGAAATATGAAGAACCCGTGCTTCAAGTTCCAACTTAAAGTTGAAGAACTCCAATAGTTTCGCCTTGCGACTAAGTGAAAATCGTTTTTCGAAATCTTTCTATTGAGATATCCTTACAATACAGCTTAGGGACATTGGGTTAAAGTCTTGTGAACAAAGGATCAAAACTACAAAATTTTGTGTGGGTAAAGTGGGCAAACCAGGAGCGTGTTCATGAAGAACAACTAGTGTGATTTTTCTAAGTGTTAAATGGCAAGTCTTGCACTAGTAGTAACCTTATAACACCTGATGGAGGCTTGAACTACAACAAATGTGAGGCTAGGATGAGTTTCACTTGGATCGAGCTAGGTGGACAAGTTGACTTGTCGCGATGTCGAGCTTTGGAAGACTTATCTTCAACCATGGTCGATGACCGTTATACCTGCATAAATTTCGACCAATCCGTATGGGGTGCCGCGTGTCTCCTCTCGTTCGTCCGTAAAATTCCGTAACCTCGTGGGTACAATAAATGTAAAATTCCTCGGGTGGGCCCAGCGTGACCAAATCCGTAAAATAGATTTCCATAATGCTAATAAGTTCCATATTTTACAAATATTGTCTTTTGAGAATCGATTCTCAACAGCGAGCATTTTTTCCTTTAAAGTCGTCAGGAAGATTTTCGTCGGAAAAACAATTCTTCCTTTCGTACGATTTCAAGTCTTGTTTCCTTTGTACATTCTCTTATACATGTCTTGGACTTACGAGGTGTAACACTAAGGCTCGCGATCTCTATGTACCCAACTTCCCTTTTACTAACCGGGCCTCTAAATCACAATTTAACATAATACCTAGTACGTCGTCATATCGTACATCATTGATACATCACCCAATCTGGGGGTGAAGGATATACGAAATCAAATAGGCGGTTCGAGGACCGCTAGAAGCGGAACTTCCACCGCGACCCGCTTCACGGCTGCCGGTGTATGAACACCACTGCTAGCTATCGAGCGAAGAACCACATGCGGATCCGAAGTAGAGTCTCGGCTTGCGCTCTGCAGTGGACAATTCCTCGCTAAATGGCCTGTGTGCGTGTAAAACAACCTCTCACGAATCTGTGACACTTCGCATGGATTTTACCACCACAGCTGGCCAGGAGTTGGGGTGGCTTAGTCCGACCAACACTCCGCTCCGCAGCTTTGAACCACAGGGCCACGACTTGCTCACGAAGGCAGAGGACGCTCTGTCTTGGCGGGCGCATAACTAGTCTCTTCTTCTGCGGCCAGATCCGCCTCGAAAGTTACCAAAGGACCTGTAGTCTGGCGCTACTGCTGGTATTGGTCGATCCGTCGGCCTCTCAGTTCCTCGCACCCAGTCGTAAGCTGCGTGCGGGCAATGTCGTGCGGTGAAGAGCTACGCTGAACAAGCCTGCGCGAGTAGTCGTGAGCCGTGGCGTAGTGGTGCCACTCATCCTTCATATCTGCCACTAGCAGCGGGGACATGCTCGAGCGGCGAGTCGAACTCCACATTATACTCGGCAAATGCGCCTGCTGTCTCGGCGTGAAATATATGCGCGTGCTCTCGCCATACGGAGGTAAGAAATGGTGAAATGCCTCGAGAACTTCGTCCCGAATAGTGGAGGCGTGCTCCCCGGGACAGCTCGCGAATCAAACGATCATTGCGGTATCACGCGGCCGTCTGAACCTAAGACCACCGACTCGGTCTACGAAGCCTTGATCAACTCGTGATCGTTATGGCGCGGATAAACTCCTGGATCATCCTCGAGGCCTCGACCCGTAGAACTCGAGGTGGGCTGCGGCTCGAAAAGTCTGTAGTCTCGAACTATCACGATGCGGGGTGAACTACGGGTGCTCTGCGTCAGGAATTCTTTGCATCGGCTTATCCTGCGTGCCTTGCCGCTATCACGGCCAATAAGCGGGCCGTCTCAGCATAACCGTCTCCTGCTCCGGTGTGGGGTGGAGGCTCGGTCTTGTGGCCTCGATGAGGCCTATTCTTTGCTTTGTGCTCGCGACTCCTCTGCTGCCTTGCCGCCACAGGCTCTGGTTGCCTTAGTGGAGGCATAGCGGCGTAAAGAATACGTCGAAGGAGTCCGACTTACGACACGGTTCTAAGGCCACGATCTCAGTGAGAAGAAATAGAAACCAATCCTAGATATCATAGCCTCACGATTATAGGGGTGGTGCCGCTCTGGCAAATGTCGAGACTCTACTAGATACGATGCAATAGAGCACCAGAGATTAAGCGCTCACGATACCACTTTTGTCACGGCCGATCTCGGGCGCATTGAGTGCCTTACCGGAGCACCAGTGATAACAACGTCAGAGAAAATCAGCGGAAATAAAATTTAAACAAGAAGCGAGACAACGTAATAAAGCAGGCTAACCAAGCGGTTACCTTACGTATATACATAAAACCCGAACGGTTATAATCGCTTTACAAGCCACACTTGTGATCTACGAGACCTCAGGAATTTAACAACAACTATGTGAGACGGGCGCCATGTTACCACAGAATGTACAAGTATCTACAATGACGAGGTATACCAAAAGATAAGCCTCAAAGAAGCGGAGCTTCCCAATGACTGCGATCCTATGAGCGAGATCGACAAGCGGTGTACCTCTACTGCGGCATGAGCGGCCCAGAAAGAAAGTCGGTCGATCTGGCGTACGAAGTATGTGGCGAAAAATCGTAATGAAATCTCATTTCATCGTTTATAAAACCATTTTGCGATAAATGCTGATTATGTTAAGTAAGGGCGCGTACCCCCAAAATAATCACTCACATAACTATGGGTCTCGCCCATGTATCAATCATGCGATGGAACTCATTTCCTCATTGTGCGATGCGCGATGTAAAACAACACCCGTATGTGAACACGAACACTAGATCTGCTGCGTCGTCAAACCAGTCGGGCCGAGTAGAATAGTGACTACGATTCCAAAGCTAGTCGCCAAAACTTCACGGGCAAATCGAAACCAACTACGGATCAAAGCTAGCCACCGGCGAGGCAAGTACCGTAAGCTAACGTGCCACCTTTGTCGTCTGCGAGATATGGCCAGGCAAGTATCTTAAGCTATCTACGAACTGCGATGCGAGAAATGGCCGGGACAAGTATCTAAAGTGTGCACGAACCACGTGTACAAATCAAGCGTGATCGCTGCGTCGCGGCAAGCCGTGGATTAGCGGTCCGTGGACTAATAACAAAACCCTCGCGATGACCGCGTACCCCGACATCTTACCTCGGAAGCATGGCCGTGAAACCATCCTGCGGGCGCGTGCGTGGACCGTCCGTCGTGTCGGCGTGTCAGGAAATAACAAGATAATACCCAAAGTGGGCGCGTACTCGTGGACCGTCAGCGTGTCGGTATGTCGAAAGAAATAACGAGATAATACTCGATAGTGGGCGCGTACTGCGTGGACCGTCAGCGTGTCGGTATGTCAGCAATCAATCGGATAAGGCCCTCCGGAGAACGGTAGCCCAGGTGTCACACCCAGTCGGGCGTGGTAGTGCCTTATCCGGGCACCTAGTGACCTGACATCGAGAAAACCGGCGGAAAATAAAACTTTAAACAAGAAACAAGATATATGAACATAAAGCAGGCCAACCCAGTTTACGCTTCGATAACATAAATAAATACAACTCTTTCCAGCGAGCAGTTTAATCCTTTTACAAACCACACTTGTGATACTACAGGACCTCCCAAGATTTACAGCACTATGGCCAGGGACGGGGCCATCTACCACAGATATGTACAGAACCTCTGACTCGGGGAACCACGTACCAAAAGATAAGCCTCGGAGAAAGCGGAGCTTCCCAACGGCCCGAGATCACAGGCGAGGATCACGGCCGATGTACCTCTACTGCGGCGTGAGCATTGCCCGAAGGAGAGTCGATCTGGCAGTGCAGTATGTGAAAGCGTAAAATCGTAAATGAAATCATACTAGTCTATAAAAGCGGAGACATGTATGATAGCAAACTCTGATTCACAACATAAGCGCCGTTGTCGATCGAGGACTCGCGCCTCAAGTCGTCACTCGAAATATAACTATGGGTCTACGCGCGCAGCGCGTCATGTTCGCGTCGGCGCGTACCCGGAGTGCGCCGGTGTAGGCATGTCCATGATGCAACAATAATACCGATGCCCCACGGCGCGTGCCGGAATCTGCGCCGGTGTAGACGCGTCCGTATGGCGTCAGCAATAATATCTTTGGGTGATCAACCCTGCGCGTAGCCACGTGCCCCGGAATTCTACCTCGGTGTAGACATATCCGTGTAACCACAATATGATATATCGGGTAATCAACCACTGCGCGTAGCCGCATGCCGGAATTCTACCGGTGTAGACATGTCCATGTGACATCAACAATGAGCGATAATCAAAATGGAAACATGCGTGGAATTCTCGATCCTTGCCGACGCGTCCGTAAGTTCTCGACAAGTCAGCGGCCTCTGTCGAGAGGCGGTAACACGAAATACAACACATCTACAACAAAGGCTATCATCACAAGCATAGGCAAGTTTCACACAGCTCAAAGTACTTTCGCATAAGTCGCATGATACAGTAGTATAAAAATGCGTGACTATCTTTTTAAGTAAACAAGACACTTCCCTTTTGTAAAATCAAGTAACGTTATTTTCCAAGCGTTCAAATTTGCCTAATTTCAAATGCTCGAGTCCTTATTTTAGAAAGGTTTCATAACTCATAGTCTTAATCTCTTTTAAAACAATTGGTAACATATGTCATATATGTGAGTAGTTTATTCTTGTTTATAACGATCTTATTACAGACGTGATCTAGAAAATGTAATATCATTTTGTCTCGTCTTAGCTTCTATGCGGATGGAGGTTTCTCTTGGTTTTAATCTGACACGTCATTATTCAATACATTTTCCTTTATTAGCAGCTGCGGTGGTGCAGCCGATACACGTTACGATTTAAATCGATAAAACATTATCCGCTTTAAAACCAAGTACTCATTACTCACGAATGAGGTTTCACCTGACATCAGCATTAAAACAATTAAGTTAAGTCTCTTATCTTATAAGATCAAGTCTCTTAACTTAACGTGATAAACCATTTTCTTACCTCGTAAAGTGTTATAACGACTTCCAAAGCGTTATAACCTTTTGTGTTTAAACAAACAAATACACTTAGCACGTCGTCCGTCTTCGTGCTACATAGCTCACACATATCATGCTAGAAACGGATAGGAAGAGGTTCGCATACCTCGCGGCAGTATCGACGATAAGCAAAATGCTCCAGTACTACAACGCACTAGCCACTTTCCACTCATAGTAGAATACGCTACTCTTAGTCTTTTACTTAAAAAGGTCTAAGCGTCTATGCTTCAAAACACAAGTTCGTTTCTCTCTGAGAAAATTCGGCACTCTCACATGGCGTAAATCACCTCTCTGGCAGGTATTTGTCAGCTTGACCGGGGTTATCGTCTAACAGGGCGTATGCAATTCTACTGCACAACAATGCTACCTGAAGTCTCTGATCTGATCCTATGTAATTCTGATTCGGTTCTTTTCTTTAAATTGAGGCTTAAGTCAAAGACATTTGCCGCCTGATAATGTTGATCTATATATAGTATACCTACAACTATATATTCTACAACATGTAATCTCCAGTCTGATAAGGGGACAGAATATTTACCTCGTAGCCCAAAATTATCAGAGTTATAATGTCGATCAGGCAAGGTGTAGCTCACTCAAAGTGCGCTCAATCCGCTCAAACAACCGCTTAGAAGTTCTAACCAACCTGCTCGAATCATGACCAATGAAGATTTCCTTAGGGTTTTGGTTTGAGACTAAAGGACAAAAGGTGGTATTTAAGACTCTACGTATAGAGGTAACTTTTGGAATACAACAAGGTAAAGGCTAAGGTATTTTGGGCATTATAACAATACTTGGAGTATTTCTACCGAGAGGGGGTGTATTATACGAAACAACTAGGCTAGGGGGTACCATGTGGTTAGCACCATGAGGGAGAGGGAGGCTCTCGGCCACAAGGCCACTCGAGGAGGAGGGAGGAAGGCTTAGGGCGAGAACACACTCAAAGGGAGGAGAGGGACTCGAGACTTGGAAGATTTTTGGATGAAGAAGTCTTGAGCTTAGGGGTATTTATAGCAAAACCAAAGGCGACGATGGCGAATCAAGCCATGTGCAAGGCAAGTGTAAGGCGAATCAAGCCAAGTGCACCTAACCCTACTCCATAAAACAAGCCCTGAAAACATTGCACAAAACATTGCACAAAACAATGCCACAACAAGGCACGATCGGCGAGCGAAGCCCTAAGGCGTCGGCGAGGTGACAAGTGTCACCCTGCTTGTTAACAAATGTTAGTCCCTCGGAAAAATCCATAAAAAACAAGCGACATAGCCGGAATTTTCCGCCGCCAAATTACGCCAAAGCGTTTCGTCGGCGACTCTAGCAGGTGTTGTGCCTGAGGTAACCGGCCGAGCCACCAGGGGTGACACGTGTCGCCTCTCTTTTCCAAAATAACTCGTCTTAGAAAATATCCAAAATGGCCAAAATCTCAAAATCAGCGGGCCCCTTAAAAGTAAATTTCTCCAGTGGGCCCAGCGTGACCATTCGAAATAAAAACTCAAAATTCTAATATAATTTAAAAGCCCAAATTCCAAATCTAGGAACAATTCCCGTCAGCGAACATTTTCTTTACCAAAAGCAGAAACTTTTTAGTGGAAGAATCGCACTCTTTTCTTCCTTTCCGATTTTTACGTGCTCTCGATGCGTGCGTCCTCGCATACATACCACGAGAATACGGGGCATAACATTCTCCTCGCCCCGAAACGTGCGTCCGAATGTTCCTTCTGAGGCGGATATCGGTGAAGTTCGCCAACAAGTTGCCCAGCGCCCGCGGCAGCCGCGAAATAACGCGTTCTTTTCTTTCCTTACTCGTCGTGCCGCTTCTCGAACACTCGAACTCTTTCTAGTATCAGTACCACCCCGTAACGCTTACATTACCCGACCCTTGAGTCGCTGCCTCCGAACTTGGTCATCTTGCTAACCTCGATCTTTAAGGCCGTTCGGCCTCGCGATCGACTTACGGTCGAGCATATCCGCTGACTCATCGATGGTCATACAAACTTGGGCCTAGCATCCTCGTGACCCTACCACACTGGCGGGACCACGAGCCCGCCCCAGCTGTCCAAGACGGGTTGACCCGTATCCGTCCTCGACCCGACCAGCGATCGCGTCACGCCTTGTTCCCGACGGAACAATCACGCTAAATCAGCGTCATGGCTACCACTTCCGTCTCGCGTTACCCGTGGGTGTGCGCAAAAACCCGTATCTCGCGCACTGCGATAAAGGTCAAACATAAGCGAATCTTTTACTCAGGCGACCTTACCTCTAAGGTCTGTCAATACGTGACGATCTAGGGCTCGCACTTTCCATGCCCCATCTTATCCTCATGCCAGCGTATTTTCTATTTCGCGATTAACGCAGCGCTATTAAATGTACATAATAATAATGAGACCATCGCCATGGCATGCAAAACTCTAGAGGTTAGGATATGCAAACTCACGCTCGCTCTAATCATGGGCACGCCTGTAGTATCATCGTATGAAAGCGATGAACGGCCCACGATCAGGTAAGTGAGTCGTGCTGCTCGTGCTACCGCGGTGGGACAGTTCCTGCAAAATGGCCTGCTGTCGCCAAAATAACAAGCTCCCTGGCACCACGACACTCCCGAAATGCGGTCTACCACATCGACCACGCAGGTAGGGGTGACCGCATCTAGCCAACACCGCCTTCCTGGAAACACGAACCCGGAGCCGGCGACGCTCCGAATACTCTGGATGCTCTGAAGGTTGTGGAGGACCGCTACTGCCTTTGGCGGAGGTACAAAACTGAGTATCTTCTTTGGTAGTCGCCTCGAAAGTCACCAAGGACCACTGTTGATGCGCCCTCTTATGCTTGATCTTGAGTAAATTAAAGTCGACCTCTCCGTACCTCGCGTCCCGGTCGTGAGCTGCGTGCGGGCAATATCCGTGCGATACCCATTGAAGAACTCTCCCGAACATGCCTCGACGTGTAATCATGAGTCTGTAACATATCGGTGCACTCGATCCTCATACTAGCTACCAGTATTTGGGGCGTGTGGACGATGAGTGAACTCGCATTGTACTCCGAGCCGTCGCGGCTCTGTCTAACATCAAATTTGTCGGCCGTGCCCTCGCCATCTGCGGAGGCAAGAAGTGAGAGAAAGCCCCAAAACTCATCCCGTGCTGCTGGAGGTGCGTACTCTCCCGGAAAGCTCCGTGAATCAAACCAATCGGCTGCGGTATCGCGCGGCCGTCTGAACAAAGGTCCGGACTTCGGTCTCTGAAGCCTTGATCACCCCGTGATCGGCGCGCTGCTGCGGATGAACTCTGCGGATCATCCTCGAACCTCGACCCGTAAAACTACGGCGGGCTCTGACTCGAGAAAGTCCCGTAGCCTCGAGCTGTCTGCTCGAGGTGAACCGCGGTGCTCTTGGCCGGTGCTGCGTCGGCTATCGCCATATCGGCGATGACGGCGGCAAGCTGGGCCGTCTCGCGTAACCGTCTCCTACGCTTTGGTGTGGGGCCCGGAGGCTCGGTGCTGCGGTCTCGGCGGCCATTCTTTGCGGCTTTCTCTTTGGGTGGCGGCGTCTGAAACCCGCCGTCACGAAGCCTGACCTCAGTCTTATGCGGGCTGCGCCGTCGTGCTCTCTGTATCTACTTAGCGACACCTGTTTGCCTTGCCGCCGGGCTCACGGTTGCACAGCGGAGAGCATAGCGGTAAAACGAGATCGTCAAGGTCGACTTACGGCACGCTCTGAGGCACGATCTCGGAATGAGAAGAATGAAGCGATCCTAAATGTCCTGCGACCTCGATTATAGATGTGGTGCCGCGACACGTACCGATAATCGAACTCTACTGAAACCACGGTGCGTGATGGACGAACGCTTTCAGAGGATTAAGCTGCTCACGATACAACTGTCACGCCCGGTCGGGCGTGGTAGTGTTTTATCCGGGCACCACTAGTGAATAGCGACATCGGGAAAACCGGCGAGAAAATAAAACTTTAAACAAGAAAGCGAATATATGAACATAAAACGATGGCCCGACCAGCAGTTTACATGCTGAAATAACGCCAAATAAATACAAGCTGCTTTCAAAGCGAAGCAGTTTAATCCTTTTTACAAACCACACTTACATGGTACTACTGGACCTGCAAGATTTGCCAACTATGGCCAGAGGGGCCATACATGCTACTCACCGAGATGTACAAGAACTTCCTGACTGAGGCAGCATTACGAAAGATAAGCCTCGGGAGAAGCGGAGCTTCCCAAAGAAACAATGAGATAGGCGAAATCCTAGAAGTGAGGATCGCGTACCCGATGTACCTACTGCGGCATGAGCGCGCCCACGGAGGTCGGTCTGCCAGTACCAGGTATGTGAAAGCGCAAAAATCTTTGTAAACATGAAATCATACTTTAGTCTATAAGCGAGAGACATGTATGATAACCGAACTACGATTAATGACATAAAAGAAGTCATGTCCGATCCGGGGACTACGCCCTCAGTCATCGCTCGGAGAATATAAGCCTTTATGGGTCGTAGCGCCCCAATCATGTTCGCATCCGTGGCGCGTACCCCGGTCTGCGTTCGGTGTGAGCGTATCACGTGATGCAACAATAATACCCGATGCCGGCGGCCCACGTGCCCGGGTCTGCGCCGGTGTGAGCCGTCCGTATGACATCACAATAATATCTTTGGGTGAGTCAACACGCGCGCATGTGTACGCATGCGAATTCCTACCTCGGTGGTAGGCATATGCACGTACCAACCACCAATAATGATATAATCGGGTGTCGACCACTGCGTAGCCACGTGCCCGGAATTCTACCGGTGTAGACATGTATGTAGACATCAGCTAATGAGCGATAATCAAAATGGAAACATGCGTGGGAATTCCTCAAAGTCACTGCCGGCCGCGTCGAAGTAAGTTCCCGACAAGTCAGCCCAGGCCCTGTGTCGAGAGGCAGCGCGGCATACCGCATAATCTGACAACATGCAACGAGAGCTATCATCACAAGCATAAAGGCAAGTTTCACACAACTCAAAGTACTTTCACATAAGTCACCTGATACCCGTAGTCATAAAAATCTCATGACTATCTTTTAAGTAAACAAGACAGCTTTCCTTTTGTAAAATCAAGTAACAACATTATTTTCCATCGTTCAAATTTGCCTAATTTCAAATGCTCGAAGTCAACATTATTTTAGAAAGGTTTCATAACTCCCATAGTCTTAATCTCTTTTCTAACAATTGAGTAACATATGTCATATATGTGAGTAGTTTATTCTTGTTTATAACGATCTTTATTCACAGCGGCCGTAGTCTAGAAAATGTAATATCATTTTGTACTCGTGCTGGAAACACATGCTGGATATGGGAGGTTTCTCTTGGATTTTAATACGACCGCATCAATTTATTCAATGCACATTTTCACTTTTATTAGCAGCGCGGTGAGTGCGGCCGATACACGATTACGATTTCGAAATCGTTAAGAAACATTATCCGCTTTAAAACCAGTCTGATACTCATTACTCACGAATGAGGTTTGTGGCAATCACATTAAAAGCAATTGAAGTTAAGTCTCTTTATCTTATAGATCAAGTCTCTTCCAACCTAACAAATGATAAACCATTTTCTTACCTACATTCAAGGTGGCTATAACCAACTTCCCATGGCGTTATAACGTCCTGTGCATGTTTAAACAAACAAATACAACTTAGCGGCGCATGCGTCCTGATCTTCTACGTAGCTCACATATCATGCTCGTACTGGAAGCAGGATAGGAAGAGGATTCACGCCTGCATGACGAGTATCGGCTGATAAGCAAAATGCTCCCGAGTACTGGCAACGCACTGCCGCCCGCTCGCCAGTGAATCGCCCGCTCTTAGTACTTTGCTTTAAAGGTGCCGCGGCGATACAATAACTTCAAACACGAGTTCCGTTTCTCTACATGGAAAGTAGACACCTCCCCACTTTTTAGGCGGCGTAAATCACCTCTGCAGCTGGCAGAACTGACCTGTCCAGGCGGGCGGGGTTATCATCTAACTTGGGGCGTATACAATTCTACTCTTGCAGCGATTACTACCACCAAGTCTACTTTCTGTCTGATTACAGTCTATGTAATTCTGATTCGATTCCTTTAACTTTAGAATTAGAGGCTTAAGTCGAGACGACACTTGCATGTAATAATATTGATTCACTATATATAGTATACCTCAACTATATATTCCTACAATCATGCAATCTCCAATTACAATAAGGGACGAATATTTCACTCGGCAAGCCCGAAATTATCCAAGTTATAATGTGCGATCCACAGCGAGTTGCTTTAGCTCTATAAATGCGCTCGATCAAGCTCAACAACCATGAGTTACAGCCAACCACTCAAATATGACAATTATGAATATTTCCTTAGGGTTTGATTTGAGACTAAAAGGACAAGAGTAGTATTTTCAGACTCTACATTATAGAGTAACTTTGAGATACAACAAAGGTAAAGGCTAAGGTATTTTGGGCATTATAACAATACTTGGAGTATTTCTACCAAGAGGGGGTGTGATGTCTGAAACAACTGAAATGAGGAAATTGCCATGAGTGTATATAAAGAGAAGGAGGAGAGCTACCGGCCACAAGGCCACTCAAGGGAGGAAGGCTTGGGGCGAACACGCTCAAAGGGAGGGATAGGGGACCCGAAGACTTGGAAGATTTTTGGATGAAGAAGTCTTGAGCTTAGG